>OY804261.1:58498474-58910249 GCA_963680825.1 Meiosimyza decipiens
TTGAGGCACCATGCAATTCGGGCACATAACGTCCACGACGGTTTTCAATTTCTTTGTTTTTGTTGTTGTTGTCTTGGACTGTTTGAGGATAGCATAATACGAGCGGAAATAATGCAATTGTGATTGAAATACTTTTAATATATATTTCCAAAATATATTTCATTTCAAAAGATTAAAGAGACCCGAAACTTTTACTATTTTCACTGAAATCTTGAAAATCAAAATTAAGCAAAAATTTTGCACGAAAACGTTCGATATACCGGAGAGCTATTTCGCAATTGAAGCTCAATAGTTGGACTTTAGTAAGAATTTCTGTATATTTTCATTAGATATGCAAATATCGTTTATTATGAAGCCACTCAATGGAATCTTAATCGACAGTTTTTCATGTTAAATTATGATTCTTAAATCCTTGTCAATACCTTCACCTCTACGTAAATGCAAACTACAAGATAAACTGAAAGTCAAACAGTGTTGGAAAACAATTTGAAATGTTTGTGAGAAAATAAATATTAGCTCAAAGTAACACGGAACCATGTGCACTAGTGTGGGTCAAAATTTTTTATTTTGCAATCGGCTCGGTCTCCAAGTCGTAGACATTGTCATTCTATGGTCGTCACTGTATGGTTGAAATTTTTGTGGGCGATCATAGAGGGAGCGTGAGTGTCCCAAAATTGCTCATTTTCGGTATTTTTTTCATATAATCGAAATGAATGACGATATCTTCGGTTCTTAGACCCAACCGATTGAAAAAAAAAAAATTCGAACCACCCTAATGTGCACACTAGAGATTAGCAAACGCATGAACAAGACCAGAGAGCAGTCTTGTGTTTTCACATTCTTCTTTTTGTAGAGAAATCTTGGTTTAAACTTTGAGTTTTGGTCTAGTTGTTGAATTTGTTCGAAAGATAGTGGTAAAAGGATTAAGACGATGCAAACTCCGAAATATGATGAATTTAGAGATATTTTCTTAAATTTTTTCTTCAATCATGTGTAAATTTTCATTTCTTCATTATCAAATAAGTCAAGGTTGAGCAAAAGTTCTATGATTACTGCGCACAGTGGTCACAAATCAAGTTTTTTGCTTGAAAAATTACATATGCATCAAAAATCTTGTTGGATATGCACATTTTTTTTTTTATTAAATTAAAGCTCACCGAAATGTTAACTAGAGGTCTGCATGAGTGCACTCGAAGCGACCATCGAGCCACTTGCCACGTTGCATGTCTATCAAGCCTTTGTACACAAAAGCCACAGAAAAAAATCGAAACACCAGCAGGAGAGGTGAGCTGCTGGCTGCACTTACAAATAAATCGCAAATTAAATGTTCTAGAAATTAAAGCCTTCGAAGTTTATTGCATTTTCGAGTGCACTCTTGCAGACCTCCAATGCCAACTGCTAAATATCGGAGCACGAGTTTTAAACAAAAATTTGTTTTGTTTTTTATTGTTTCATGAGTAAAAACCAAAAAAAAATTTAATATTTTGATCAGCGAAAAATAAATTTATTTTTGATAATTTTAGTAAAATATTGATACGAAAATGTAAAAAAAATTAAAAATTTTTACATAGAAAAAATGGTACAGAAAATTTTCTTAGCTCTAAATAACTTTGATGGTGTAACAATACTGTAACGAAAGCCACAAAATCCACTCTGAAAAGTTTACCAACACTAGTTGGTGCCTTAACTGTGATTGTATTGGAGAAGCAAAAAATGATAAATTTTCTTCAGCTGCTGGCCAAGTTGTAATTAAGAAACTAATTTACACTTTGCTGCAAGTACACGTATTTGTTCAAGCCATAAATATACATCTAAATCTCGATATCAAATGATTCACTTTTTTACTGAACTTCTACCAAGAGGTTATTTTTGATATAAAAAAATTCCAAATGTGGTGGGTGTGAATTGAACTCATTAAAATTTTTTATAACAAATTAAATGTTTCAAAATTTTTGGCATTTCTGTCGTTATAAATATCAACCAATTAAATGCAATTTATTAAGTTCGAATAAAATTTATGAATATTAATAAAAGTTACTTGAGAGTATGTGGGTACAAGTTACAACAGAAAATCACCAGTACACTGCATCTGTATCTGTATCAGAACAGTGCTGTTGAAAAAGAAAGGTACATTCTTGCTGTCATCACAATAATAAACTACGATTTTTATCTCTAAAAAGTTGACTTTTGATGAGTATAATACTCTGTTTTTCTGCTTACACCCATATGCACTAAGAGTGTTAAATTTTATTTGATTTTGTGGGGGCTCTTAAAATTCAAATAGCATTTGCGTACTAATTTTCTGATTAAAATCGTAATTAAAATTTTATCTCTTAATCAACTGAACAATATGATGTAATTACAAATTTAAAATTATTGCAAAAATCATATGAATTCAAATACGATGGAATGCAGTTATATCATTTTAGTTACATTGACTTAAATTGTTAGTTTAGCGGGCCAAGGAAATCTCAGTAAGAGTCAGAGTTTCTTAGATACTGTGGTAGAAAATTGGTTTAAAATAATAATAATGGCCAGCATTTTAAGGAAATTTGGTTCTTGTAAGCTTTTTGCACTTTTTGTGGAAAAGCTACAATTACAAATTAATTCAATTTGCCTTCAAATTCAAGACGATAAAAAGTCAAGTCCAAAAAATTCAAATTTTGAGATATTTTTATGTATAAAAATCTAGACCACGCTTTATCTTTCTACTATATTTTTTGATTAACAAAAAAAAAAATGTTGACAGAAATATTACATTATATAAAATTATTTTTGATGCTTAGATTTAAAAATCGACCAACTCAATGAACTTGCTTTCAAAACCAGTACATTCAAGTCCAGTACATTATTATTTTTTTCAAATAAAATTTGTTGATTACTATGTCAAAGGCAAGTCCATGTTCCATGGATCATAACACGCCAAATTAAAAATTTTTTTCTCACACCGCTTACAGGAAAAATGTTTAAGCAGCAAAAAGAAAGCTTTCATATTCTTTTAAGAAAAATATTTGATTAGATTTAAATTTAATTAATTAAAATTGATCTCACCAATTTAATCCGATAGTGATTGATATTTAATTTGTTTCATAATTACTATATAAATTTTAGATAGATACCTAAATGACTCATAATGAAAAAATATGTCACGTTCCAATTGCAATATATTTATACTTGGTAAGAAAAAAAGTTAGTAGTAGTAGATTTTTCAATCAAACGAAATCTAATAAAAAGTGATATTATTCTATAACATTTTAAGATTGGTCGCAGATTGGCAGATGTCGCTGACTTATGCTTATGGTCATTAAAAACACTTCCATTTCTTGTCCCGTGCGCAACGCCTTTTTGATGCATTTACTTTGGAGCCGGTATTACGTCTGGTATCAACTTTACCGCTAATTATGGCACTACCAAAGAGCTATTCTTTAAGGTAACAGAAGAAAAAAAGTGGTTTACAGTGGCTTTTATTCCACTTTAAAATTGTACGAATGTCCCGTTTGCTACAATGGAAATATCCATACATATAAGTAAACAAATAAATTGTTTTTTTCTTTATGCTTTATTTTAATTATTTTTATATTAGCTGTCACTTTTTCACACCTAACATTTTTTTTTTATATCTTAGTTAAATATTTTTTGAGGGCAAAATGAGTTTTGGGCTACGGAAGCAAAATAACGCCAACTTTAGGTAGCAAAGGTACCATTAGGAATTTGACAACATTTGCAGAAAGATTTATTTAAATCTGACATTCGTGGTTAGGAGTTTTGAATGCACTATCAGTGCTTGATATTTACGGCAATGTGGCAAACGCAAAGTCTCTGATGATGTGATCAAATTGATAGAATCTGTTTCTGTAATTCCCGTAAATAACTTGCAAAGCAGATATCTAATCGTACACAAGTTATTCGAGACAAAATCGGCATCGAAATTATTTTCTGGAATTTTTTTTTATCAAAAATCAGGCACTTTACTCAAACAGGAGCCAAAGATTTAAGTGTTACACAATAACCCTGGAGGCATAATGTACGCAAATTTTTTAGAAAATTTTTTTAAAGAAGTTATAATTTATTTTAATTTTATTTGATTATGAATAAATAATTGAATATAATAATAGACTAGTAAAGGTGTTATCTTCGGGCAGGTTGAAACTCATATACCCTGCACTCCATTGAAAGTACTTACTTTCATATAAATATTTAAAATACTTTGAAAAGGTTGAAGTGGTTGAATAAGTTGAAAATAATCTAAAAAGCTTCAAATGGTTGAAAAATTATAAAACAGTTGAAAAAAAAAACTGAAAAAGTCTACAAAATATGGAAACCATTGAAGAAAGTTGAAAGAAATTGAACAAATAAAATGTTAAACAAAGTTCAATGAGATTTAAAAAAGTGAAAAAACTACATATGGGGTATATTGTGAAAAATTAAAAAGTTGAAAAAGTCAAAAGAATATGGAAAATAATGAAAAAAAAATAGAATAAAACTGAAAAAGACAAAATATGCTACGCCCACTTCTCCAATTCCACCTGCTTTGGAATCAAAAACAAAATTTTCGTGATTGACTTACGCATAAATAATTTTAAAACAATAGCTTGTATAGTTTGCGATATATGCTGTCTTAAAATTTAAGGCGGTGACACACCCATTGGTACAATCTAGTCCGATTTTGACACAGAAATTGCTGCCCATAAACAAACCTCTTACACCCAATTTCAGTATGAGTGCTCACATATTTCGATGTCTTTGCGGAACTTAAATTGTATAGAAAGCGCCACGCCCACTACTTCAGCGGCTTTTGGTTTAGATGTACCTAATAGCATGTAAGCCACTTACATGAAATTTCATACCAATTGCTGGAATGGTTCACTTAAAATAAGACTTACAATTTTATGTTAATATGGGAGGCGCTACGCCCACCGGCACTATTATGCAAAAGTTTGTTCAAGTATCTTGTATTGATGACTACTTTCAGTGGTGTCATCCCTAAAAATTTTATGAAAATCCTGTGTGCCAACTTTGAGTTATACAAAATCACAGTTTTCAATTGTTGAAAACTTTTCCAATTCCGCCCACTTTAAACACAATTCAAGACATATACATATGGTCTGTATCTATGTACCCAGTTTCATCACAATTTCTTGCACGGTTTACGAGTTATGGCGTTAGAAAAGCTAAAATTTAAGGCTGTGCCACGCCTTTTCGAGAGCCTTCGCAAATTTTAAGCTTGGTCCAAACTAAATTTTGTTCACATGTTTCAAAATTGGTAATTAAAATTACCAAGTTTCATCAAAATCGCAGAAACTTTTTTTTATAAAATGGACTATGGTTATATTTACATATAGTATGGGTCGTAGGCGTGTACGTGAACTGATTTCGGCCATTTTCATATGCTAGCAGCTTGTGAGAAGTTGTAATCTGTGCGCTAATTTTTATTGAATTAGCTTGCGTAGTTTTCCCGTAAATGTGGTTTCAACAGACAAACAGAGAGACAGACACACAGACAGACCGATAGACATAGCTATATCGACGCAGGTGGTGACGCCTAATATATATTATACTTTTCTATGCCTAACACGCTCTCTTCTATGCGTTAAAAACGGAATGACAATGTGAAATGGGACATCAAACAGGGAACTTACCGAAGTATATCAGTAAAATATTCATAAGGACCTAAAATTAAAGCAGCGTTAATATAAAAGAGAGCGCTGGTTCTAGGGTTAATTCCATGAAGGCGATTTACTGTAACATTAAAATTTATCACTAAGTGAACACATCATTGTGATTTTAATCACCAAGACAATTAGTCTTAATTGTAAAAATCACACTTTCAAGCGCATTTATTTAAGTGCGAATTGATTTTATATATATTTTTTTAAATTTATTACAGTTAGACAAAACTGCGAATAATAAAAAAATTAATTGAAACAAAATCAGCAACAATGAAATAAGAACATGTAAGAAATATTGTAAAAATTATTTTATGAATAAATGAATTTGATCTAACAAAAGAAATTAATTTCACAAACAATGGCTGCTTAATTAAGGCGTAATGAACCGTATTTCATTTAATCGAGTTCAAAAAACCACACCCATTGGATGCGTACGCATGCGCAGCAAAGTCACTAAAACTAACTAATTTTTATAGGCATTGAATGGCGACAAACAGTTTTTTGCATTGAAAAACAAAACCCCATATTACTCATTAGACCCTTAATGACTAAATAATTAATGCTATTAATTAAATGACTTGAATAATTTAACAGCGTGTGATACAAAAGTAATCAAATGTTAAAACCAAAATGGAACTCTCACCTAAACAGCGTGAATAAGATAAATGTAATAATTGGAAATCTATAAAATACAATCAAAAGAAATACTTTAAGTGACAATAAATTTAAACTGGCTCGTAAATAATCACATCGCAAATATTCAAACAGCAACAACGTACTGCTTGATAAAAATCCGGTCGCCAAATTTACGATCGTCAGGATCAATGAACGTACTCGAATTCGCACTTACGTAGCAGTGGACGAACTATGACAAAATATTTTGGCAGTGACTCGACTTCCAATTTTTTGGTGAATTTCCTACACAATTTTTGTTTAACGATTAATGTGGTGGAAATTTGCAACCACAGTTCAAGGTTTTAGTAACTTTATCGCTTGCAATATCGTGCATAAGATCATCGAAAAATCATACCATACATTACATCGTGTTGATCTTTGATTCAAATTATAATAAACATAATTTGCAATACAATGCATATTTATGATAATTGCCGGTAAATTTATGTCGTATTTATGATATGCAAAACTTTATGCCACTGGTTAATCTGAAAAAAAAAATCATGACTAATGAATGGCAAAATATCACAAATAATTTTCAGCTTTCGAAAACGTTGATGCATATATTTGGACAACCTCAAATAAATGGAATGTGCAACATTCCGCACTAGGCGTGGACAAGGAATATAAATGGAAATGACCAAAGATGTTCAATTAGATTTTGCAAAAACTAAGGCTTTTTATAAGAAGCATCTAAAAACTCTTGCAGAAGAACCTTTTTCATAAGCCATTGTGCCAAGCGGATTCGCCTCGAATTCGAGATGGACTCACTGCTTCGAATGTTTCATCCAAAACGGATCCAATACGAACTCATTTTCGTATGAAACTCCATTGGAAAACGCGAATCGCTTTTTCGCATCCGTCTCGAATTCGAAACAGACTTCACAAGCGAATCTTTAACGACCTCTTTTTTTTAAATAAAACGGGTTCGGTACGCATCAAACGATGCATAAACGGAAATTCACGCTGGTGGACCCGTAATGGGTTCGAAACAAATTCGCATCCATTTTTGTGCACAATGGGTAATTGTTATTATTATTCTAACGGGTGATTTCTTAAGCGTTTGTTTTTTGAAAATTGAAAAAAATTGCATAAAATTTGCAATAGTGAATGAAATACTTATTTGGAGCGATATATATATTCTTTTCATTTACTTTTTTAAAGATAATTTCATGTTAATGTTGCCCGCGGTTACGCCTGAGTTGGGTCATCTGTAAGCTCTAATTTTGGCATACTTTTTCTAGCATTTTGACAGGTATCTCACTAAACACAGCTGTAATGTTGTCTTCCAAGGCTGGAATTGTGGTTGACTTGTCCCTGTACACGAGAGACTTCACACAGCCCCACAAAAAATAGTCTGGTGAGGTCAAGTCACATGATCTTGGAGGCCAATGGAATACTCCAAAACGTAAGAATAATTGATCACCAAACTCGCCTCTCAATAGGTTCATGGAATTGCGTGCCGTCTGGCATGTGGCATCATCATCTTGCATTTTGGACAAAAAAAAGTCAATAATCATCCAACGGTTCCTTGCTCTATTAACTGTAACGTTGCGATTTTCATTATTTATGAAAAAGTACAGTCCAATGATGCCGCCGCCTCACAAAACGCACCAAACAGTGAATTTTTATGATGCATTGGCAGCTAAACCGCTGGCTGCTCTTTCGACCAAATTTGGCAATTCTGTTTGTTGACGTACTCATTGAGCCAAAAATGAGCTTAGCCGCTGAAGAAAATTTTTCGATAGTTTCGATTTCTCACAGATCAGAATTTTAATATTAAAATTCAAAGATTTTTAAGCTTGTTCATTTGCTAGTCTATTCATGATCAAATGGCAAATCTTACTGAGCATTTTTGACGTTAACACATGCTGCGAGTCACGCGTGAAGTGTCAAAAAATTTATACTGAAAAAACAAATAGCAAAAAAAATCACCCGTTAGTAGGGGAGGTGGGATTGGTTTAAACAATTTTTGGAAAGTTAGCTCTAGTTTGTAAGCCAGTTATTATTTTCGAATCTGTCTTTCTATGCGATAGCTACACGTTTTAGTTATTGTGTAGAAAAAATTTTGTTCCATATTTTTAAAAATCCAGCTGTTAATTTTAGCCCACTTGGAGCAAGTTTTAACATGACAGACACTTTTCATACTTTTCAAAACTTGCAAGGGGAAAGAAGTGGGCGTGGCACTTTCATAATATTGCTTAGCATAAAATATTCATTGCGTTCGAAAATGTAAATATAAAAGTAGGCGGGCGTAAGAAATTTATTGAATCATTTATTCCATTATGGGCATAAAATAAGTGGATTCCGAGCTGAGCAAGAAAAAGTGATTATGCCATATGAAATAGCCACTATATGGTGGAAACTAAAGTTGGTCCGATCTGTACAAGATAGATGTCTGCCGATGGGTCCTAGGAATGGTGAATTTGGGCTAGTTACTGAATTTTTTCGCACGATTATGCGAGAACTAAGCAAACCTATTTTATTAAATTCGGTACGAAACCTACACCTTCAAGAAATGTTCTTGGGATTGAAATGGATGAAATCACAGTAGGCAAGAGCAGGAGCTAGCAGGCTTTCCAGCAGGCCTTCTTTCGTAAGATTAAGGCCTTGCCACCTCCTTTCAAACTTACATTCTTTTTTATATAAAACGTCCCGATAAAAAATGCCTTCTTCTTTAGCAGGCCTGATAGAAATACTCTTCAAGCGGGTTTTTCTACATCGCATTCGTCAAGAGGACTTCAAAGAGCGCTTTCCGCAGAAGGGGTCACAGAAGTACTTTGAAAAAATTAAATTTTAGTACGTCGTGAGACTCTTAGATAATAGTTTTTTTTTTTATCTGCGGCACCTTCCCTTGCGTTGATATTTTTAATGTTTATTTTTTTGTGACGTTTTCTTAATTTATAATTTGACATTGAATACACAACACTCAACCACTTTAACGTAATATGAAACTGAAGACCAGCCTAGCAACATGCACACCGTTCCTTACTTCTAACCATGTATCAACTTTTGATGTCGTATAAGTACAATGCAATGACAAAAAAGTAATGTCGAATCATAAAACATTGCAATGCATGAAATAAAAAAATACATGAAGTCGTTCTTCTTTACCTTCTAATATCAGGCCTAACAGCACAGCTGCTGTCGGAAGGCCTTATAGCACTGCTGCTGTGGGAAGGCCTTATAGCACTGCTGCTGTGGGAAGGCATATTAGCACGCCTGCTGTGGTAAGGCATTTCATGAGTATACACTCAATGGAGCGTAACTATTTTGCTAATTAAAATTTCACTACTTATAAAATTTACTTATTGTTAATATTGGCAGATTGTAAATAAAATCCAAAATCATAATAAAAAAATGAAAATTTTGTTTTGAGAAAGCCTCTTACAATCGCAGCGGTGCTAGCAGGCCTTCTCCGCGGAAGGCTTTCCTCAATTGCCTGCTGGGATAGGTTGCCGTACACGCCTACTTCTCATAAAAATAAGATAATTAAAACTCCATAGTTTTTTGACATAGTCTAACTAAATTTCTCACAAATACTAAGAATATTTTGAACATGCTCTGAATAAAAAATTAGCGAATTTTGAGAAGAGAGCGTGGCACCTCTCATAAAAGCAAAAACTTTAAAATTCCGACATGTGGACGTGGTACTCTTCATAGAATTAAAAACTTTGAAACATTATACTGAGTGAATAATTCAAAGTAATGAAACCAAATTTCAAACAAATACAATTCGGTCTAGCATCAGACAAAAACTTAACGAATTTCGTATGGAGGGCGTGACACCTCACATACAAACATAAGCTTCAAAATGCTTGGTATTTGAGTCAATGTTGGTAAATTCAATATTTAAGGCTTACGCTTTTTTGCGGGGTAGGGTATGTAATTTTTTGCAAGGCCAAATATAACATCCTTACAACTTTTTTTTTCACTGTAAACGTAAGGATGAGAATATGCAATTTCTGTAACAATCGATTTAGCTGAGAGGAGCCATCGTACCTTCCTTAGGGCTCTATTGTTAACACATTTTCAAACATTAACTGCATTCCCATCACTTAAAATTCCAATGAAGAAAATAGTAATAGAAAAAAAAATAAAACTTCTACATCGAGTATTAAATATATAACAATATTCGATATAACAAGTTTCGCTATATCTAAATGTTATACAAAATGTTGAAAGAATTTAAAATTAATCGGTACAAGGTGCTTAAGTCATGAATTTTTAATGTCTTCATTTAATGCGAGCATTTTCACTGAAGCATTTTTTGTACGCTAATTAATTCTAAAAACCAAAACAGGAATCAATTTCACCAAACCTGCTGATTCTTAACCAATCGCTTTGACCAATAAAAATACGAATTTCATTTATTGTCTGAAAAGTTCAAACCGAATTGATGTTGTGTAATTTTTCAGCGCATATTTCCGGTAGTAATTTTTTTAATTGCAGGTGTCAGGATAACAATAGGATTCGATGTAATTGGGCCTAATTGAAATTAAACTGATATAATTAATTGCAATGCAAAATCGTCGAATCAACCGACACAATAACTAAGCGCAATCAATCAACATAATTATGACGTTTAGAATTTGTCAAAAATTATATATTGAAGTTTGATAAAATTATGTGTAAAAAAAATAAATTTAATTAAAAATTTTAAAACTTAAAGTCATTTACCTTTTACCAGAACGAAAAACAACTCGAAACCAAAAAAAAAAATTTGTTTATTAAACTGCGACTTTAAAAAAACATTCAGAGTAATGGAAATTTAAATTCAAATGCGCCAAAAACATTTAAATATGAATTACATTTAATTTTGTTTTGAATAATTTGGGTAATTTTATGAAATGTAACTACTCTTAAAATGTGAACTTTATGAATAAATTAATTGGTTTTGCGTTTTTAAAAAAAAGCAAGTTAGCTAATTTATAAGTGCTACTGTTGAATTTATTAGATTTTGGGCTTTTGTCGTTGCTCGCTATATCATGTTTCTTATTCCTATCGAAATAAACGTCGATTTTTATCAAAAAGAGTTTCTTTTTTCAAATGCATTTGAATTGCACAACAATGAGAATATTTACAAATTTCGTGTACTATTTGGAATGAGTAATTTTTTAAATGAACCCACCATGTATTTCTCACTTTTGCATGCGTACGTGTGCAATATTTTTTTTTTCGATTAATTTTGAAAAACATGTTCTTTTTTTGAAATTTATTTCAATGCCCTCGTCTGGCGCCAGATGCAAGTTAAAAATTTTTATGAACTCTGTTGCGGTTGGTTTTTTTTTTCTTCATCTTCTTCTCGTTTTTGGCGACAACATTCCGCACTTACTTACTTTTCTTTAATTGAATATTAATTTTTTTGATAAGAAACTGATTCACTGATTCTTTTTAATAAAAAAAAATTTAAATGAATGATTGTAACACTACGAGTTGGATATATGTGTAGTCTAGAGCTACACTAACGTTGCATAGTCATAAAGGTTATTGAAAACCAAGCAGATGATGTACATATCGTCGCTCTGGGGTGGAATGGCCCTCACTCATTTTTTTGACATTTCACAGAAGATGAACAAACTTTAAAACCTCATATAAACAATTTTTTTTTAAACGTGATTCCCAAATTTTTTAATGGGTTGGTTAGGAGAGGTTATGGTATGAAGTAAACGTTAATGACGAGATGAGAATGAGAAATTTCTCAAATGTTATTTCCTTCAATGACTTTCTCACATTTGAACATTTGCACCAAAAATTGGCATGTGTATATTCCACATATAATAAAAATCAGGTTTTGAATACCATAACTATGGCCCCTCTGCTTATCTATAATATGACTTCATCATTTTCGAAATCGATACAGCCGTTACAGAATTATGGACTTGCCCTTTCCATCATTTTCCTTATATACTCGTCTTCCTGGGAGAATCAGGAGAAAACTTTACAAGCTTTTTTTCGCTTAGACCTTTATCTGACTAACCACTTCAATATCGATAAAATATAGCGTGGCGTTATTGATTTGTCGACAAAAAGGTCCACTTCTAGAAAAAAATGAGTAAAGGCATTTCTACCCGAGAGCGAAGTTATGTACACACTGACGTTTCGTTAAGTTAGTATAGAAAATTCTCAATTAGAAATGAAAAGAGTCGACATACGAAGTTGAAGAGCACTACAAAATTTCAAGTGGTTCGAAAATTTTTAAAGTGGAAAAATATCTAAAATATCGTTATGAGTTGAAAATTTCAAACTAATATTGATATTTAACGAAAAAGTCACAAAAATTTTTAAATAAGTCTATACAAATCGAACAAATTCGGGAAATGTCGAAATAGTCGATTAGTTTCGTAGAATGTCGAAATGGACAATTAATATCGAAGAATATCGAAAAAGTCGATATATAATATATAAGTTCAAAAAGTTGGAAAAGTATTTATAAAAAAGACTTAGGGTTGGAGAAGTCAAAAATTTTTGAATACCTGTGGATAAATGTTGAAACACTAAAAAAAGGGTATATCTATTAAAAACTTTGAATATAAATGCAAAAAAATGTTGAAAAGCTCAAAAAATAATGAAGTGATCGAAAAATATTGAATAGATCAATAATTGCTCGAAAAATAAAATAATGTTGAAAGAGACGAAAAGATGTTGAAAAAGTCAAACTTTCGAAGAATGTTAAGCAAGTCGATAAATGTCAGAAAAAAGTCTAAAATGTAACACTAGCGTGAGTGTTGCATTACATAACACACCGTTATTGTTACTTTTTAGTCTATTTACTGCCGAATACACAAATTTTCTTTCATTCATGCCAGTGGAGATGATCATACATCAGAATAACCTTTTCCAAAGTACACGGTAAAAGTGATAGCCCTTTACTTAACATGATACAGTTTCTACAGAAGCCAACTCAAAGCTATAGGCCCATAATACCTTTCATTTCGAGTAAATAAGAGAGATTTAAAGTATAACATTGGAATGTAATCAGAAATGTAAGAAACTTTTCACTAAAATATAAGACATCGATAAATATGACAGAGATCACACCAAGTGAGCACCCAAATTTCCAATTTGTTTTGAAATTAAAAGTTTTATTTATCATCTAAATCGTTTCAAAAAAAGTAAAAAAAAACAAAGTGTGTACTTATTTAAAGACTGAAAACACACAGTGGGAGATCGTGGCTATATTTATATTGATTATATACATTTCCTTTTTGGGCTGATTTTTCCTTTTTTATGAACCGACGGCTTGTGGGTTGATTCCCACTTCTTCTTCCGTTGTCGGAAGAAATTCCTCTCAAAAAACGGAAGGATCGTCCGCTTTTCCGGATCCGTAACGGATCCGAAATGGACCTCAAAAACGGAAAAAAAAACCGGAATCCGCTTTTTCGGATTCGTTTTTCTAAATAAAACGGATTTGAGACGAGCTTTTTCTTTAATTATGCGGATTTTACTGTACAAAAAAATTAAAAAAAAAATTTTTTTTTATTCTTCCCAAATGTAATTAATTTTTATTTTAGTTTTTACTTATTTTCTTTCCCATCAACTTTATTTATTTTTAATGCTATTTCATCAACTTAGTTTTATTAGTAAATCGCATTAAGGAAACTTTTTTTTAACTGCCACCACCGAACAGAATCGAACCTGCGCGTCCTGCGCCATGCCACTGTTCAAATATGCTCATCTTAACCAACTCAGCTACTTCCATTATTTTTATGATATACTTAAATTTAATTACTTCTCTATTAAAATGAAAAAGTTAAGATTTATTTTGTGCAGTTGTCGATTGCTAATTCAACTATTATACTTTTAGCCAGCAAAAAATATGCAAGGCGGTGGCTGGTGTTGTCAAACTACGCATGTAACAACTATTGGATAAGATTCCCTCTTCTTACGGGTTCAAACCCCGCTGACGACAAAATTTTTTTTAATTTTTTTTATTTTTTTAATTTAAAGATATATAAAAGGTAAAAAAGGAGTAGAGAACTGTATTTGTTTATTGAAAATATCTTGAAAACTGCCTTTTATATTAATAATAAAAAAAACGGATCCGATTTTTTTCCGTTTATGACGTCTGTTTCGGATCCGACAAAACGGACGATCTTTCCGTTTTTTCGAGGGGAATTTCAGCAGACAACTGATCCGTATATGACGTCCGTTTCGGATCTGTTACGGATACGAAAAAGCGTTTTCCGTTTTTTTTCCGTTTATGATGTCCGTTTCGGATCCGTTACAGATCCGCATCCGTTTTTGTGCACATTGGGAGTGACTTAAAAAATCTTTACTACAATCGTCAGGTAATACATAGGAAGAAAAAAAAAATCCAAACTAGAAAATTTCTAAATTTACTTTGGGTTTATGTGGTAGTGGAAACTGAGGTACTTTTGACACTTAATTGTTAAAGGCCTATATCTCCCAAGACAATTGAGTGATTTTAAAAATTGTTTCTGTTTTTCAAACATTAACTATTCGCGATTAAACCTCAAAAAAAAAAATTAAAAAAACTGCATCTGTTTTTTTTTTTAATTTTTTCCAAAAATAGTAATTTTTTACAATATTACCACAACACGGATCACTTAAAATAAATCGTTTGATATTCTTTAAATTTATTGTACTTTCTTTTATTTACTCATAAACCAGTGCGGTTCTTTTAGTTAGCTAATTGAGAGTGCTTAATTTTATTTTCTTAAAAGCTAGCGAACCCTTGCATTCGCCTACAATGTGATGATCTTGCAGTACGTGCAAGATATCACATTTCAGTTCGCTGCTTAAGCGACATAATTCTGCCAGCAGCATAAGTCATTGACAATAGCGACTGTTATATGAATATGCTTGCTTGCAGAAATTTGCCACTTTTAGGGTGTCGCGATAACTCCTTTTAGGGTGTCGCGATAACTTATATATTTTATAAAATGCTTACGTACTGAGTGTCGAAAATTATGACAGCGATCGTGAAAACACAACAAATAATGTCTCTCCGAAGAGAATTGAAGAAGAACTGTCAAAGTTAATTACGTTTTTTTAAGCCAAATTAGGCTCCATTCTGGATTTAAATTTTTTGGCTTTTAAGCCGTCTTCATACTGAAATCGGCAAATTCAAATGCGCCACGATGTCATAAGTACCCCGCTTTACCTTACTACAGTGGGCTTAAAGTTGAACTTTTACAAACTTTGATAGCAAAAAAATTTGTATATTCTAAGATTTCCTTAATTTGTTTATATGTTATATGGGAGTCTTATGGATCATTAAAATTTGTTCCTATTAGAAATTTTGAAGGTGCAAAATACATTGATTTTTATGAAATTTATATATCTTGAAATTTACTAAACTAGCATGTCGAAAATAAGTACATACATAATAAGTACTTCATAAAAAACGTTTGTTAGAATTGTTATTGTCATTCAATGTGAATGATGCTGTTTTTTTTTTTTTTTGAAAATTAGAGCTTAACAAGTCAGCATAGAGGATTTTCGCCTTAAGTCTTAACAATATGCAAAGTTTAATAACATTTTCAGTTTCCTCTAAACGCGAACCAAATTAAACATGTCAAAAACGATGTTGACGGACTTAAATATGTGTGAAAACCCACGTCGTTCAATATTTAATGCATGTAATAAAATATAATAAAATCTTAAAAATCACTAAACATTAAGGTGATCAGTTGAAAATACGCATTTATCATAAAATTAAATTAATTAATGTCAAAATCGCTTGCAAGCGATATAAAATTAATGTTTCCGTTTAGGTAATGCAACAAAAACAAACAGAAAAACAAAAACAACATGCAGTACAAAATACAATATCAATTTGCATATATTCGTACGTACAAGATTACAACGACAAAAAAAAAAAAACAAAAAAAAGTGTGAATTGATTATCAAGGTCAATGTTAAGAACACCGACCAAAAATAAACACGCACACACACACACACTAAATCAACAACAAAAACCACATTTTGTTAAGCCTCACAACGACTAAAACAAATGACTTTCTTATACATGGGCAAATTTAACATGCACTTTTTTCGCTCCATGAAGTAGGAAGGTGCTTCTGCTGTAAAAATCCTTTTAAAAAAATATAATGATTTTAAATAAATTAAATTTTTATTATCATTTTTAAAAATTTTGTTTTTCAAAAACAAAAAAGAAATATGTGTTGTTTCATTAATATTAAAAAGAAACACAAACTACACGTTGTGAGTTCAGTTCTTTTTGGACAGACGTTGCTACTCTGCAACGAAACACAAAATACCCAAAAAACTCACAGTGTAACACTCCTTCTTCTACCAAAGAGTTCAATGTACGACCTTTAACGGTCTCTTTTACATTTTCCATAACCATAAAAATAACTAAACTGTTAAATTAAGCGCTGCACATAAATTGTACCCAAAAATATCATTTATTTTTAAGTTACCGTTTTTGCGTTAAAATTAAAAATCTTGATGACATTTTTTGACAGCAAATGGTGAGCTTCCGGCTTAACCATAAAGAATGTTTTTAACTTTAAAAATTACATTTAGTTTTTAATGAAATTTATTTTAATGTTTTTTATTTTTTTTTCTTATTATATTTTTACAAAAGTGCCACTTTCAACTAATTTATATTTTGTGTTTAAAGATAAATGGCGGGATCATTTATTTATTCTACCTGTAATGTTCACTCTTCTTAGTCAACGCTCATAAAATATATTTTTTTTTTTGTTTTTTTTTTCTTTTTGTAGTCATCAAAATATTTCATTTACTTTTTTATGTTCTACGAAGCTTAAGTTTATTTTTCTTCTGCTTTGGATATCGCACGTTCATAACTAAGTAAATTTGACTTTTATCTCTGACCGGATTTTGTTGATCTCTTTTAGATAAAAAACTTTATTGGTGCTTAAAATGTTTTTTTTTTGTGTTTAGCACGAAATTTTACTTTTGATGGAGCATTGCACCACATAATCTGCAGTAGTGGTTTTGCTGACACCTTCAGCTTTTAAACATTAAATACTGGAAGCATGCAACGTAATGAATGTTTACTTTCAGTTTTAGTTATTTTTTTTAGGGCCACTTATAAATTTCATCTATTATTGAAATTAATATTATATAAATATATGGAAAAATTGTGACCCTAAAAGTTAAATATCAAAAGTAAAGCCGCGCAGAGCAGGTTGAGCGGAACTGTGATATCACATAGAATAAAATGTGAGTGATAAATGAATGGTAAAGCATTATTCTCGGATATGAGCTATAAATTTTCGCTCTCTAAACTATATCGGATGTTCTATATGCCGTTGAAAAGGTAATGAAAATAGGGAAGAATACTGAGTATATATTTTTTTACCAATAAAATGGATTATCGGGTGTGAGACGCATTTTGTTTCAATTTTTAAGATACCATTATTATAATTTTTATTCATCACTGTCAAGTAAATGATGCAAAAGTCTGCATTTTCATCGGATGCTGGTGGTTCGACTGACGAAACATCATCGAAATCAAGAAATAATAAAGAGCTCTTATTTATGTCATGTTCTCGGCCAATCAATAAAATGCCTTTATTTTCCAACAAAGAGATATTAATGGTTTTAAGCAACACATTAAAATCTGTTCTTGGTCTTGGGTTTTCTCTTTTCAGGATTGAAATGGCTAAAAAAACAAAATTAAAGTATCTCATATCTGGATAATGCCACCATTTTTAGAATAGCAAAAAACATAATAAAAAAGTTTTCACAGTCGATTAGCTAGATGTTTGGAATTGATATAATTTTTAATATTGATTAGGTCTATTCACTACGTTGTTAGCACAGAAATTTTTTTATATCTAAAGAAATATTTTACAGCAGTCAGATCGGCCATATCGGCATTATATGATGTAAACTGTCTCATACTCTGGAAGAATCCTCTATAGATCATCAAAAGGAAAAGTAATGAAAAACATCAAGAGTATCGAAAAACATCAAAAGTATAGAAAAACATCGAAAAGTGTAACATTATAATCCATGTTAGATGGTATTGATAATTACCGAATCAGTCAAAAATTCGGATGATAACGAATAGTCGAAAAACATCAAAGAATAACGTATTGTATCGAAAAATTTCAAAGTAGTCCTAAAGTAACGAAAATTTTGATAGGAAATTTTAAAGAAAGACAATGAAAATTTTACACATGTACGAAATGGCACCAAATTCAATAGTTAATTCCAGAGGTATTAACACAATAATCATTTTTGCCAACAGCGCCACACAAAACCAAATTTTTGAAATATTATTTAGCTATAGCTGAATATTTTAATTCTGGATTTTGCAGGTATGTGGACAAAACAGTTCGCGGACACAAAAGCACTGTTTTCGGAATAAATCTTAGATTGCTTTTAACTTAACATATTTAGGTGTATCTAGATTAAAACGTATTGCATTTTTCGCTGACTCGGACTTTGAGACTCGTCAAGTAGAAAGTCAACAACGCTTGAACGCTTGTTTTGCTGTATTTCTTTAAGTTTAGAATCACTAGAAGCATTGAAAATTTCAGTAACTGCCATCTTTCTGAATTTTGCAGATCTTTGTCCATATCTCCATTCGATCCAAAATTTCTACCATAAATTTAATGAAATTTGCACTGACAATATATAATTACAAAACCTCAACGCCTTGACTGGGACCACACTATCGAATTCTTTATCCACAGAAAGATAATAGAAAAATTGCATAATTTAAGCGTTCCCTAAAAGGAACAAAATTCTGAAACATAATCTTACGCATGATTCCACGCATAAACTTTTCATATGATCATTTTTGTTGAAACTTATTAATTTTTCTTCGATTTGAATCAACTGTCCGCCAGCCAGCTTAGGAACGGAGTCGTCATCAAACAATGCCACGAAGAAGATAAGCTCGAATCCTTATCGACTCGAAAACATATGTGTTTTTCAAGTCATTTTAATTAAGTGTTCTTACGTATTTAAATACGCGTGCCCAGCATCGTATGCAAAGTTCCTAGCAGCTATGTAGGCATAAATACAAAACTCATTTTATCTCGTCAACATTGAATGTGAACGTAGTTTCCATTTATTGGTCAAAAAAATTTTGTAATTTCTTTATTTATGAAATTTCCTTATCGCTTATTTTTTGATTTTTTTTAGAGAGTTCATATCGAAAAAAAAAAATGTGACCCCAATGTTGGATTAAACGATAGATTTAGGTGTAGCTATTTAAGAATTTAAGTCTGTTCCACTTTTAAATTTTTGGTGGGATTCTAGCTTTAATTACTAAAGATGTTTAAATACGAAAGGAGCAAGTATTTAAATTATTTTAATTTTTTTTCTGAATTTGTATTATAAATTTGATATTTATTATTTTAATGTTTGTATGAAATAAGCGCTTATTCAAAAATTAACAATTTGCGTCATACTTGAAATGGAAACTCATTAAGAATTCAGTAAAGATTTTACTAAGAAAATCCAACTGAGAATTGTACTTATCGTATTTAGACGTTGTATTTGTACTACACTTTTGTAAAATAGAAATAGAAATAGAAATGTATGTACATATGTTTGCACATAAAAAGCGTACAAAATTTTTTATTTTTTTAATCAAACATAATGCTAGAAAAATTGTCTACAGTGCAGTGAGCATTACAGTTGTCTAGCCGTAAAAAACACATAGTGAATGTACATTACGTTGACAGAAAAAAATCGAGAGTTTGAAATGTTTGCAAGTCCTTGGTTAAAACGGTTCTAAAGGGTGTTTTTTTTAGAGGTTTGTTTTTCGAATAGAGATAAAACTGGCATTTTATGGTCAAATCTGGCAACTCTAATGTCATTTATGTTCAGTTTGGTTTGCCATTTCATCATGAACAGGTTGACAAAAGAAAAACGCTTGCAAATCGTGCAAATTTATTTCGAAAATAATGGTTCAGTTCGCGAAGTTTACCGCAAGCTCCGTCCATTTTATGGTCGACATAATCGTCCATCAGAGCAATTAATTCGGTTAACCATGGATCATTTTCGCACTACGTTTACTCTATGTGATAATACGCATCCGCAGAGACGTCGAACAGTGCGCACCGAAGAAACAATTGCCGCTGTAGAGCAAAATGTTGAAGAGGACCCGAATGAATCGATTCGCCACCGTGCACAGCAATTGGAGCTTTGTCCATCAACTTTATGGAAGATTTTGCGCAAAGATCTTTGCTTGCGACCTTACAAGATCCACCTTGTGCAAGAATTAAAGCCGCGAGACCATGCAATGCGTCGTGATTTTGGTGTATCGGCCGAAAATGAGATTGATCTCGATGCTGATTTTCATCGCAAAATTTTGTTCAGTGATGAGGCTCATTTTTGGTTGAATGGCTACGTCAACAAGCAAAATTGCCGCATTTGGAGTGAAGAGAATCCACATGAGACCCTTGAGACGCCATTACATCCACAAAAACTGACTGTTTGGTGTGCTCTATGGGCTGGTGGAGTCATTGGGCCATACTTCTTCCGAAATAATGCTGGAGAGTCAGTTACCGTTAATGGAGACCGGTATAGAGCCATGATAACCGACTATTTTGTTCCCGAATTGGATGGCATGAATGTGGATGAGTTGTGGTTCCAACAAGACGGCGCTACATGCCACACAGCGCACGTCACAATCGATTTATTGAAGGAAACATTCGATGAGCGCATAATTTCGCGGAATGGACCTGTCAATTGGCCACCAAGATCGTGTGATTTGACACCATTGGATTATTTTCTTTGGGGATATGTGAAGTCGCTCGTCTACGCCAACAAACCAGAAACGTTAGGGGACTTGGAAGCCAACATTCGTGGCGTAAAAGTGGTTCAAAATTGGACCTGTAGAATTGGCTTTATTCGAGCCAGCCGCGGCGGCCACATGCCCGAAATCATATTTAAACATTAATGGCATAAAATTATCCTTCCAATAAAGCCAAATTGATGGACATTAAATCGATTTTCTTGTGTTTTATTTCAATTCGAAGCTCCATACCTCTAAAAAAAACACCCTTTATAGCACCTTACGTTAGCCTCAGTAAAATTTCAGTCAATTCTATAAAGATTTAAAGGCCACTAATTTTATTTGATCTTATAGAAAAGATTTTCTTTGCAGTAAAAAATTTAATACCTCCCTTTCAACATGGATTTGTGGCAGTCCGCTCGAATATTTCGAAATTGACTTTTTTTTCGGAATACTGCAGTTTTTTATCTCAAGGGAGTATTTGGGTTCCATTGCGTCTCTGTTTGTGCATTGTCTGATGTACGCAGATGACATTAAAATCTTCTTAAAGGTCAGTAATGATATCGATTCAGCACTTCTATAGAGTGAAATAGGCAGACTTCATGCTTGGTGCATTGATAGCTCTCTCTTTTTATATCTTAGCAAATGTGTTTCTATGTCATTTCCTAAGTTCAATATTTTCCATCCCTCCTCTTATTTCCTTTCCAAAACTCTACTACTACTGCCTGTCCGGGAATTTAAAGACCTCGGTGTAGTTTTTGACTACATTTCCTCTTTCCGTCCCCATGTAGACTACATTATTTCAAAGACTTACGCTATGCTGGCTTTTATTAGGCGTAATGGTGACTCGTTTCGAGACCCATGTATGATAACAGTTTTATTCACAAGTCTTGTTAAAATATGCTATTTTTATATGGAACACATTTTATGAAGCGCATATGAATCGACTTAAAAGGATACTTAAGGCCAGAAAACTTTTTTTTTAATTATTTTTGTGACAAACATTAAAAAAAATTTTTTTTTATGTTTTTTTTCTGGGCTAACTCAAAAATACTTCTTTGTTTCGGAAAAAAAAATTTTTTAACAGTTTTTATCCCGAAAAAAATACTTTTTTTTATTTTATTTTGGTAAACCAACAACCAGGGTTGCCATTCCAAAACCCGTCCCAATGCCCACAGCTGCCGAAATATTGATAATTTTGTTTTTAACTTAAGTGAATTAATTTAAAACCTTAAATGTATGCCAAATGATAGAACTCGAGTAGCCTAAATGAATCCTGTCCGAACCCGTTTTTTGTGCCAATTTTTTTTGCTTTGTTTGCAGCTCAAAAGTTGAAATTCGGCAACCTTTGGGCTTAAATAAATTGCCGACAAAAGTTAAGAATGGTGAACTCTTAGTGGGCCCATATAGAATTAGGATAAAGTGATAGCAATATTGGATCAAATTGAGTTCTAGAAAAAAATGCTCGATGTCTGGCATATAATTAGGTTTTTCTTATTTCCAAAGAGCTAGTTTTTGGAACTACGACTTTTTGACTCAAAATATTGTCTTATTTTAAACATGATCCCACAGGTCAACATAAATTAAATTATGGACTAAATTTTTACTATGATTCAGTATTTTAGGTTATTCAAAATTAATTATTTTATATTTCGAATTGTATATATCTCATCATAAAATATTCTTAAGCACTTAAGTACTATATGGACACTAAAAGAAAAATCAATGCCACAACTTTTGTACCTTCGTTGGATCTGGTTAAAATATTAAAATATTTTTCTATGTCGTATCGGTTTGCCCTTTACTGTAAACAAAGATTCATCAAAATTATATTTTCGTTTCTTACAATTTTAACATTACAATGCAGGCTATTGACCAGGGTTGTGACTGGCCACTGCTTTATTAGGTATCATGCTTTTAGATTGGGCATAGTATCCAACGAATGGTGTAGAAATTGTCATGAACCCGAGGAAAAGGAAACCTTGGAACATCTTTTTGCTCTTGTCCCGCTTTGGCAAGTAATAGATTAAATTACTTCGGACAGCAATTCTTTATATCGCTCAAGGAATTAAGTTCACCTGAGCGAAATCAAAGATTCGCTGTAACAACAGGCACCTTTATGTTGGAGTGCACCACAATGAAAGCACCAGAATTTTAAACACTATGGACCCCTGTGGTCTATGTGATGCCATGTTAAAGGCCGCCACAAAAACCTCAGCTAACCTTACATTATACTGTTCGCCAAAACGTCAAAAAATATGGAGTAAAAATATCTGTTTAATTTGAACTTCTAGAAGATCATCATTGCATGAAAGATGGAAGATTCAATAATTTTCCAAATGTATTCTGGATTACAGAAGAAGAAAAAACTTGCAGTGTATATAGAGATTTAGTTGAACATGTTTCATAAAACAAGTTTGCAAGTGAGAATAAAAAGTTTCTAATTCAAAATGGCTCAAGAAAACTACATTTTAGTTCCGTTCTGCATTAACTGAAAAGTTCATCATTGGAAAGTCCCAAAAATTTTGAGTTAAAAATTGTTAGCAACGTTAGCTTCGAATTTAATGCCAAGTATCGAAATTCCGCACATAATTGTGATGTGACGAGAAGAATGACTAAAATTTACAAAAATATCAAAGTAATAAAAATTAAAATTGATACCAAGAACCCAAAAGTAATGTGCACCAAATATTTAACACGAATTGAGAATGAATATTAAAAATTAATAATAATTTTTTTTTTTTTTTTTTTTCAAAATCCAACCAGCCTATGAATAATCAGTAGACATGGCGATGCACCCGGCAAAAGTTCACAGGATGTCATAAAAAGAGATGGACACACACACGCACATAACAATAAAAGTCATAAAATTTGAACTTGAACTGCAGTTTACGCGAATACATAAACAAAATTAAAACCAAAACAAATGAAATGCGATAAAAATTGTAGCAGAAAGAATTTAAGTTCAAAACTGAGAAAAGACGAAGAGTCAGAGTCAACGTTATGTGAGCTCAGAGCAGGTTGTGCTCAGCTTAACAATAACAACAACAACAACCACAACAATAGTGATAGTAACAGTAACAAGAAGAGCACAAGAATGCTAAAAAAGAAACAACAAAAATTGATCTCCATGAAATCAGTGCACGAACGCCAAAAAAAAAGATCTCATCGAATTTAGTATTTTGTTAACGAATTCGAATTGTTTGCCTTCATCATATATAAATTGAACAGTCTGGACCAAATGTCAATACATTCCTGCTGCAGCAACCAAAGCGAAAGGATTACCTCGCAAATCGACTAGGATTACAAACAGCAGAATAAGTAGTGAAAATTTTAATTAAATTAAATTAAAAAAAGTTAATTGTTTAAATTAAACAAAAAGTAACAAAGCGAATTTATTTTCTGTTGAAAAAGTGATATTAAAAAAAATTAATTAAAAATGAATACAAAAGTTTTATTATTCGTTACCATAGTGGTAAGTAAAAGTGATAATTAAACAACAAAAAAAGTAGTTGAATTATAATTTAAAGAACTTTTGAATAAAATGGAGGAAAAAAACATTAATTACATCTCGAAATGTGAAAAATCTTGAGATATATACATACATACATGTAATAAGTGTGTAAACAATAAACTTTGCTTAAAGAAAAAATATCAAAACTGAATGTGATATTCAGACTTTGCTTAGCAATACTGTAAATGTATACATCAAAAACAATTTCGTGAAAATACTACACATTATTATGAAATTAAATGAAAGTTTTCTGAAAAAAAAATTTTTTGACTGCTTAGTGTTTTGATCGTGGAGAACTGAACCGGTTTTGAGCATTAGTGCAATGAATATATTTTATACAACGAATTTATAAATTCTCTTTCATTTTCTACATCACGTGGTGCATGTAACTTTCTGTTACACATGTAAAATTTATTTTTTTACATATTCGTAAGCAAAGAAACGTAATATACGTACTGAAGAAAAGAAAATGTTTTTAATTTTCTACATCATGTAAAATTTTTTTACAAGCATGAAATCTAGTATTTTCTCATGAAAATATTCCAAAGAAGTTTCCGATGTTCTACATTTTCTTCATTGAAAAAATATTCCTACATTTTGGTATTTAAACTATAGAAGAAAAAGCAGCAATACTTGTTATTGATCTTACGAATTTGTAAATTTCTACATTTTTTTCATCGAATATATGCATCCTTCTAGTAATTTTTACAAGTTACATATGCATATTATTAATTTACTTCACAAAAATTTGAAACGCATTTTCTACATAGAAATGATTCAATTCTTTACATGAAGAAAACACTTATTCTGAATTTTTTACATTTTTTTAATGTATGCAACTTATTATTTTTCCACTTATAAATATGTAAAATATATGAACTCTATTCTATATAATGAATATAAACATTTTTTTCAATTTTTACATCTTGTGGTGGATGGATGCAATTTCTGCTACATACACATGTAAAATTTAATTTTTTACATACTCATAAGCAAAAAAACGTAATATATGCCTTCTACTCATGAAAATAAAATGTTTTTAATTTTCTACATCATGTAAAACTTTTTTACAAGTATGAAATATTGAATTTTCTAATAAAAAATATTGCAAAGAAAGTTCCAATGTTCTACATATTTTTCATAGAGAAAATATTCTTACATCTTGGTATTTGAACTACATAATAAAAGGCAGCAAAACTTATTATTATTCTGAAAAGACAATACTTTACATTTTCTTCATCGAATATAGCCTCCTTCTAGTAATTTTTACAATTACATGTGAATATTATTAATTTACTTTACAAAAATTTGAAGCGCATTTTTTACATAAAAACGATTTCTTTACATGAAGGAAACACTTATTATCAATTTTTTAAATTTTTTTTTTAATGTATGGAATTTGAAATTAGTTTTCCACTTATAAATATGTAAACTACTAATTGTTTACAGCAAGAAAATGTTTAATTTAATTTTCTACATCATATATTTAATATTTAAAATAGTTTGTTTTTCATATAGAAAAAAAACTGTTTACAAATTAAATTTTTAACATTTTCTAATCTATTTATTATGAATCCAAACTAATTTCTTTCTTTGAAAATTTTCTAAACTTAAGGTTATTCAAGGTCACTTTATGATAAGAATTAAAAAAATAATATTTCACAGAAGCTAAAGCCACAAAAATTTCGTTTAAAACAAAATCTACATATGTACATTAATCTGTTTAAGCATCTTCAATAATTTAGAACTCAACAGAAGTTTCAAGAATAATTGAGTTTTACAGCATTCAAAGTAGATGTTTCATAAAGACTCAAACAACGAACTTTTAGTTTTTCTTGCATTGATTTCTGGCACTAGAGATATTTAACTCTACTTAAATTCTACTAATAATGTAGCCACTTGCCATATATTATGTGCGAAGAGTGGCCAGATTTGTTAAGTTAAACGAAACAAAATTATTTTTTCATAAAAATTCAAAGCTTCAAAGTAGGAGGCATCACTTGCAACACAACTATGCAAGCGCTTGCTACAATTCTGTTTTGAATGAGGTTTAGTCTACAACGAATTTACTTGATGACTTCAACCGACTCGTAGCATTTTCTCGAAGTGATAAACTTAGCTTTGGGAATAGAAAAAAAGACAGATAGGGCCATATCAGGGAATACGTTGCCTGGTCGTTAAATTTCATTGAATTTTTGGCTAGAACTCTTTTAGAAAGATAGCTTCAAGCAAATGGCACAAATTCAATTAGTTATCATTCCACAAATTTGGCTATCTCTGGCGCGCAAACTCACGCAAGCGCTTGATGATGCCTAAATAATATTCCTAATTTGCCGGAAATGATTTAGTGTGCACCATCGAAGAAAATTCAATTCAGATACTCCAATACTTTTTAACACATTTTGCATTTAAATTCCAACGAAAAGATTTGACACTTTCGTGTGAAAACCATTTTATTTCACAATTTATGCCGAATATCATCAAAAAGATTTTCCAAATTCAGCAGATTTAATATATCTTGCTTAAATTGATAACATAATTTTTAAATTTAATGATGAGCTATAGCGATGAATAAGATAGTAGTTGGTTGGTATCATATCGAAACTTGTTTCTATAAAACAATCCAAATATGATATGTTGTTGCACATAAATTGTAAGAACCACTATAATTTTCACATTCATAAATTTTTTTTACAAGCAAATTTATTAACACAATAATATGCAACAAAAACTATTCAATAAAAATAAAACAAAAACAAAAAAATTAAAAATGAACGAAAATTGTTATAAAGTCAACACACCCATTAGCTCATCAGAATGAAATTTAACCTTAACTTCAAAACTAAGGGTACAAGACAACCAACTCAAATTTGCACCATTAACGAAAAGATGCAGCTATTAATCAAACTAAATGTTTGTTTTGTTTAAACAAATATAGAATATCGTACGACTTCTTCTACCAAAAATAGTACGTTACGGTTCTTGTTCGTAAAAAAAAAACTAAACATTTGATGGTTCTACACGCCTTAAAAGCGCTGTGTGCTCATGTCAACGCTTGCTTAATTAAATTAATAACTTGTTTTATTTTTAATCATTTATTATATTTTACAAAACAAAGTTTAACTATTTCATGAATCATTTGTGAGTAATCTTAATGTTATTTTTATAAATACCTGTAAGAATGAAACAAAACACTTTATTGATCGTGTTCTTCAAAGGCAGCGGAATTTATGTTCGAATGTCAGATCTTGTCGGTTTAATGCAATTTAGAAATTAATCTGAAATTTATCACCGCAGAAATATTACGTCTGCGGGGTATTGTGCAAAAAAGTTCAGCAAACTGATATTTGCAAAATATGAAGCAAAAGTTATTTAAATATTTGAATAAAACAGAAGTTTAATAACCCTGTGTTTTAAGCAGAGAAAGCACGTCAAATCAGGTCTTTCTTTGGTATATGACTGAGCAAAAGATTACTACAAGTTTTCATATCAAAATTTTAATGCCTATGATTAATTAGGGTGGTGTTTAATCCATAAGAACCTGAAATTACTTTAATATAGTTTGCGATGTAGAGCTTTCGGAACATGTTAGTTAAAGAAAAAGTTTTTTAAAAAAAACAATAAAAGTCTCCCCTAAGGTATTTTGCTACTTCTAGACTTATTACGTACTTCGTACCTTAATTTGCTGATAAGGTCAGACCTGACTCCATTGTTCATATTATAAGTCATATATTATGTTGAACAAATTCTCCTCACGCACAGGCCTGTTGTTTTTTCTTCATAATGAAATTATTCCCTTAAAATAGCATTCTTTATTTTCTCTTTGAAAGTGAAAAAAAAATCTTTTAATTGTTGTTCGTTTGTTCTTTGAACTTTGCAGCCATACACAAACACTACAATTGAGAGCGAAAAAACAGCAATAACAACACAAAATTCATAAGCAACGAAAAAGCATAACGACAATTTTTTGTGAAGTTTTGCATAGCTTAATACTGAAAAAGAACATATTTAACTTTAAAAAAAAAATACAAAAATAGGTATGCGGTAACCTTGTCTAGAACGTATATGGCCTTTTCAAAAAGAAATCATTAAAATCGGCTCGGTGCATTTTGCGCCAAAGCGTTACAAAGCCATTACCATACAATCAATTTTGTATGAATAGCATAAACAAAGATGACTTTATCTTCGAGAAAGCATGCCTGTAGTCTTATTCATGCACCAGATCACTCCAATCTCCTAGAAGCTTTCATTTTAAGCTGTTTGTTTTGAAAACAATTTTATTGTTGATCACAAAACAAGGGAAAAAATTAAAAATGAAGCATTTTGAGCATAATTTGCTGAAAATTCCTTTTATACAAAAAAGAGTTTCTATTCAAAAAAAGATCACCATAATTTGGCGAAAAGGTTATTAATTAGCAATCGTATCTAAAATTAAAATTGGTATTGGCAATCGGAAAACACAGTTTTATTCGAAAAATTCATTTATTTATTCAAAACAAAAATCTCACTACCATATTTTATTATATTCGATCACTGTTACTATATATTATCAAAATATTTATTACAAATTTCTCTCATTTCTTACAGGCTACTATTATCGCCTGCAGTTTCGCATTACCAGCTGATTACGCTAATGAACCAAATAATGGCAAGTATCGGTTTTCAAACTCTTTAACATTTCACAACAATGTGAAACAATTAAACGATGTCAATTATCAAACGAATAGTGTCGATGATGGCAAATATCATCCGAAACCGCATAAATCAGGTATAAAGTTTATCAAATGATTTGCATTTACGTACCTCAACACATGCACACACACTCTGCACATACAACACACACAGCGCGCACTTATGCCGAACGCAATGTAGTATTTTGAAAAAAATAAAAAAATGTAGTGGTAATAGTATCAAAAGTAGTAGTAGATATAATGGCAAAAGGAGTAGAAAACTATTAACTCAAAAACAACACCAAACCAATGATGATGATGATACAGCAAAGTTCTAAAGCTCAACAACCACATATGGATTTCCTTAATATAATTAACATTTTAGCGGAAGTCTACAAATACTAACCAAAAAATACATGAATGTGTTATCTAACAACAACAACTACAAACAGCAAATGCTATCACTCATTAAATATGCACCAATAACTGACAAACTTTAATTAAAAGCTTTGCACCTTGTTAACGTTAATGTTATATCCAAATCGATGATGACTAAATTTGGACATAAAAAAACCGAAACATTTTGCTGTGGCTTAATTATAACACAATACATATTTGCATGTTTTTTTAATTAAGAACTTTTGATTTTATTAAATAAGAATTTTAATGGCTTCATTTAAATAGTAGAAAAACATTATATAATGCGGGTTTTTCCACCAAAACGAAACGCAAGTGACATGTTTCAATGCATGAAAAACAAAAATTTTTGCTTCAAGACGCATATTTGTCGATGTGTCACTTGCATTTCATTTAGAAAAAATGTTCATAATTCATTTTGGTTTTATTGAAATACTGGGAAAATAAAGTCAATATTCCGAGACTATTGTTTCACTTATAAAAATTTAATGTGATTCAAATTCATTGAAGTTTATTAAGGCACATTTTCCACATAAGAAAAATATTTTTGTCATGATATTAACATTTGACTTGTGTTATTTTATACAGGGTGCTTAAGTTTAAATTTTGCGCTCAAATAACACGAAAGAGTTTATATATGGTTTAAAGCTTTGGGTGTAAAAATGGCAGTACTTAGAGTTAATTTTATGGTGATGGAAATTTTGGAGCTTCAGTAACAATAACAAGGTCATAAAAACGTTTTTCATTAAAGTTTCAATATTTAATCAAGAAACTTTCGTTGAAAGCACTTCCAGCTGAAAAAAAAACACTCTTTTAAAGTTATTTGAATGTAAAAATTTATAAAACTCACCCTGTTTAACTTAAGTGTATCTAAAACTTGTTTTGGGAATTTGATTTTAAATACAACATATTTATCTCATCAAAATTTAATAATTTTTAGAAAGCAAACTTCAAACAATATAGCTCAATTTAGCTAATTTGACAAGACAACTTCAAATCGAAAATTAATTACAAGACTATTGACTTAATTTTTTAAATAGATATATTAAATTAAAATAAATTAAAATTGCGATGAATTTTTTCATAACGTTACGCCCGCGACGCGATATTATTTATATCGTTTAACTTTTTTGCATAAATTTACTAAATATCATAAGCTCGCTCGTTCTTTCACTTAAAATTCTAAATGGAAGCAATAACAATTTTTAGCTTATTAAAATAAAAGTATTAGTGACAGATTTGACGTTTAAGTGGTAATGCTAAATTACAATATTTTATACAAAAATATTATGCATTTTAAAAAATTATTAAATTTAGAAACAATTTCCATAAAAAAAAAATCATTTACTAAAAATGTGCTATTTATTTGACCAGAGAGATTTTCGTTTCACTATGCATTTTTAAAAAGTTATTATATTTAAAAACAATTACCACAAAAAATTATGCACTAAAAATGTGCTATTTATTTGACCAGTGAAATTTTCGTTTAAATGTACGTTTAAGAAAATTATTCAATTTAAAAACAACTTCCACAAAAAAATCATACACTAGGAATGTGCTTTCATTTGTCCAATGAAATTTTCGTTAAGCTCAAAAAAATAATTTAATTTAGAAATCATTTGCACAAAAAAGTCAACACATAAAAATGTGCGATTTACTTGACCAAAGAATTTTTCGTTGAATTGTGCATTTTAAAAAAAATATTAAATTTAAAAACAATTTCCACGGAAAAATCATGTGCTATTAATTTGACCAAAGAAATTTTCGTTGAATAATTCATTTTAAAACCTTTGTTAAATTTAAAACAGCTTCCACAAAAAAAAAACATGCACTAAAAGTGTGCTATTTATTTGACCAAAGAAATTTTCGTTCCATTCATTTTAAAAAACTTATTATATTTAAAACAGCTTTCACAAAAAAAATCATATACAAGATATGTGCTATTTATGTGACCAATGAAATTTTCCTTGAATTATTTATTTACAAGATGTTATTAAATTTAAATTTAACTTTCACAAAAAAAAATCATAAGCCTAAAATGTGCTATTTATTTGTCCAAAGAAATTTTCATTAAATTTTAATAGTTAGCACATTTTTTCATTAACAATGTGTCTCATAGTTTAGTTTACTCATATTTGAAAGTACAAATTCAAAAAGCATTTCATAAAATTTTACATAATTTTGTGTAGATAAATTGCTTTGTTCAAAAACTATAAGACACATTGAAAATCTACCACTCAAAGCTACTTTTACAACCTTTTGATATTTTAATTGATTTACTTCTAGGCCACAATTATATGTACATTGATTCAGCCGGTAAAAGTAATACTATTTCTTAAATTACACAAATCCCACAAATAAACAAAAAAGTAGATGGTTTTAATTTAAAATTTTAACATACGTTAAAAATGAAAAACAAATTTTCAAAACTTATGTTTTGTGGGGTTTGTTTATTATTTTTTAAGATACACAAAACATACAGGAACAAAACATCAATTTCCCTACTATGTTCCACACGCATAATATCACAAACACACTTTCTTACAACAGTTTTTCATGTTTTTCCTCAAAACTCGAAAATTGTTATTATTTTTCAGTTTAAACTCACATTTTCAGAAAGTTTTCACTACCTAAAGAGAGTTTTGGTCCCGTGAATTGCACGAGCTGTCTTATGTTCATTTACATATCGAAGCTGGGGATAAGTGTTTCAAAATATTGTTCAGTTTCTTGCAACTGATTCATAAATATCAGCAACAATATAGACTTTAAATAAAGATTTGAGATCCATATTGTTTCTGATTTCTAATTTCATTTATAACAAATGAAAATGCTTACATTTCATCAATCAATTTTTTGTTTTTCAAAGATGTTAAGAGAGATTTTCCTCTATCGCTTTACTTCTTCAAATTATTTAATTTTTGAAATAGGGTGGTTGCCAAATTCTTAAATAAATAAAGACGTCTTAACACTCCAAAATTATTTAAGAAACACAATTGGAACGAGATGCGATAGCGAGATAAAAGAAAACGAGCCGACATGATTTTTCCTATACGTTTAATCATAGAGCTTTTTTGAGCTTCCATTGTGCATCTTGCTCTAACACATAGAAAAATAAGTGTTATCTCGTTTTGTTTTTTCTCGCTATCGTATCTCGTTCCAATTGTGTTTAAAACTTTAATCAGAATTAATAATTTCGTTGAGTTTACCTCGGGAAGTACCGAGCACTTGAATGTAACTATACGCTAAGATTTCTCTTAATGATTCAATCTGGGGACAACTATTAGGACAGCATTTCTGCCACATCTATGCAACAACTACGCAACTTCTATGCAACATTTTTACACAAACTATTGTTTTTGAAAATATCGGTATAGGCAAAATTGCCCAGAAAAATTATGTTAAAAAAAGTTCAAAATCACTCTTTAAAAACGTAAAGAAATTAATAGAAAAATGACTCAAAAATACAAAATAAAATTATTCTGTCACTGTGCGAAGAGCATGTCCAAAACTTATTTTATGAAGGGAAAGCTGATTGATTCTTTTTTAAAAAAAGTTTTAGTAGAAACTCGATTAATTCTTACAAATATTTTTGAGTGATTTTCTAAATAATTTTTCTAACATTTTTTTTTGGGAAATTTTGCTTTCACCCATTTTAAATTTCAAAAACATTCACCACAATTCAAAAAAAAAACACCAAAATTCCTACACACACCGACGTAAATATATATTACTGCGGTAGTAGCAAAAGCAACAAAATAAATTTTTGTAAAATAAACTAACAAATATATTTGAAAATGAATTTCATTTAAGTTGTAGAAAATTTTGGAACTAACAATTAGTATAAAAATTAACTAATCGTAGTAGCATATATTTACGCACATTCTTTAAAACGCATCACAAGAGCTTACTGACTTTGTGCAAAGAGGCTACAGCAAGAAACTTTACGGAAAAAGGATCAAACTTTGGACTTATTTATAAGAACGCAACAGAAAAAAATATAAAAAAAAAAAGTTCATTGCTTAAGTCTTTCTGCACAAAGTCCAAATGGCAAACATTACACTGCACAACAAAATACACGCAACATAAATATGAATTAAGTAGACTTACAATATTTTTATATTAGGCGTTCTTACTCATTTCGTATCTTTCTACTTCTTTCTACTTCGAAAAAAATTAGGTCACTATATGCCAATGGACTGGTCATATCACCACGTTCATGACAATCGTGAACTTGGCAAATATGTACATATACCAAATCCATACGATGGCGGTTATGGTCCATATGCGGGATTGAACCTCCCCTATATGCATGATGCTAGACCATACAAGTAAGTAAACGAACCTAAGTATATAATTTTAAAGCTTATCAAAATAAGTAATCATTCAAATGATTTCAATTAATTTTTCTCTTATTCACAGTCACGATCTGTACACAGTAAGTAATGCTGAATTTAAAGTTCCCGAAATACGCTTGCAATATGGTTTCCCTGAGCATGAGCCACAAATTGAATCACAAAAGAACCAACAGTACAATGAGAATGTTGATACACCATATCTAATTGAAAACTGAAACATCATAATCCCCTCGCTCACAATATTTTCACAAAGCAAAAAAAAAAAATAAAAAAATTTAATTGCATGCGTAAATAAAAAAATAAATCCTCAAGTCAAATAAAAATTATAATTTAAAAAAAAATATAATTAAAAAAAAAAATATAATTTAAAAAAAAAAATTTAATTTAAAAAAAGAATATCATTAAAAAAAAAATCATTTAAAAAAAGAAATTTACATAATCCCTCCCAAAGCATTGATAATACAGTTGCATGCTATTAATAGCAAAATCAATTTCAATTCCTTTATCCTTACAAAAAATTCCATATCCCGATTGCACACTACACTACACCACATAAAGCTCAAAAGCACGCACACATCCAAAAAAAAAAACAAAAGCACATACGAATGCATACATAATCCTACCCTAAGCTTTAATTTATCCTGCACGCCAAAAAATGAAAAATATAAGTAACACTTTTAACTGATCACATAATATTACTTTTCCCCCACTTTTAAAAAAATGTTTCAAAAATATAATAAAACCATAATCATTCAACACCAAACAAACCAACCAACCAAACCTACCAAAAATCCTGTACACTACTATCGTAGACAACAACAACCACTACAACGAAGAAACCAACAACCACTACAAAACGTCCAACGACCACAACAACAACAACTACAACAACACCACGCAACATCTTGTTCAATTATGATGATGAGGGTCGCAACAAAATTTTGCATCAGGAAGATAAACGTAAACACGGTACATACGATCATGCGTAAGTAAAGTTTGGACAGAAACCACACCAATATTAATATTATTCGTTACACAAACCATTTTGCTAAATGAATTAAAAGTCAAATCAGGATAGCTTAGATGCAGTAAATAGTTCTCACAGTGTGTCAGATTCTACTCTAAATCAAAGCTGTGTAGACTTGGTTCTCAGTCAAATACTATTGGCTTTAAAAAATTCAATTTTAAGAAAAAAATTCGAGTTCTTCGGAACAAACTGTATAGTAACTTGAGATTCATGGAGTCCCAAACTAGCAGTAATCATTTGAATGATTTCTTCAGCTTTCTTTTTTCTTCTTTACTTTCCACATCTTTGTGGCAAACACTTCTGTCAACAGATTTGACACATTCGATTTATTCAATCACAAGCATAGACACAAACCAATAAAAAAAATCAATTTGACAAATAATAACATGATTTGTGTTCAAAATCATAGTACGCAGATATCCGATTTGAACCGATTTTGCTATCGCGACACTCGAAAATTAATAATTAGCAATACTCCAAAGTCGATTTGTAATGTAAGAACGAAAACCTAGTCTCTTCTCAAATGTAGTTAGTATCATAAACAAAAACCAAACCTTCTCAAAAACACCCAACATTTAAAACATTTACTCATTTGCCTGAATTTTCCTTCCATTACAGTTACCTAACCGAAAACGGCATCTATGGCGAAGAGCAAGCTAAGACTCATCACACCGGCGGTACCCATGCCACAGGCTATTACGAATATACCGGTGATGATGGTAAATTATATCGCATCAATTACAAGAGTAATCATGATGGTTTCGTACCCACTGGTGATCACATTCCAACACCACCACCAATCCCAGAAGCTATTGCACGTGCCCTTAAATATGTCGAGGACAAGCGTAAAGAAAATGGTGAAAATCCATTGTTCGATCATCGTGGCTTCCGTATTGAAGATATGCCCAAGGAAATGTGGGCTGAATTGAGAAGAATACAACTAGAAATGGAAATTGCTGAGAAAGAAGAACCACAGCTGAGTCAACAACAAGCAACAGTCAAACCACAAGATAATTGGGAAGATGAAGCATATACTACAGAAGCAACCACTGATCAATATTTGGGTTAATGTGTTCCAGCTGATGAGTATTGAATTTTTGTTGAGAAGACTTAACACTTCAATCAAAGAAATATGACAATATTTTCAGGGATATAATTTAGAATACAAAATTTTACTATAATTTCAAAATTTTTCATTATCGCTTTAATTTAAAAACAAAAAACAACTACACTCATTGTACCACGCCTAATTTTAATATGATGCTGCCTTAGGCAATTTAGTTTAAAATACTTAAGTTTCGTTGCTTCTCATAATAAAAATTGCTATAAAACTTGGCGCGCAGTCGTCAGCCATAAATGTTGCGATGATTGTTGATATGCTTCACGCGCAGTTTTATGGCAAGTTATGCTATAAAAATGTTTTTTATCATCGATTTTAAACATGTGTTTGTGACTTAAGTTTTACTATGATTGCTAACGATTTTTATTGCTATTATTTTTTTATTTATTTTTAAATGTTAAAAATTTTTAAAGTTTAAAAAAATCATGTTTAAATATAGTTATTTATTTTGTTTAAAAATTCAAAGAAATGTTCTATAACTTAAGTTTCAATAAAAACAAAATTGTTTTAACTGAAAACAAAAAAGGATCATTCGGTTTTATTTGGTATTTTAACTCTAAGATGATATCCGTTGTAATCGTGCAGTAAGCGGCATTGCTTGGATGGTTACTCATTTTTTGAAAGAACAGACGTGAGACATGAAGCAACGTTTTTATAGATGAAAAGATTTAAAGGTCGAATATATGATAAGCTTGCTAAATGTTTGCCTAAGCTTCAGATAAACTTTTCATAGTTCGCATATCCATATAGCAATTGCAGAAAAAAATCCCAACTTGATTTAGCGATTGTTCGAGCTACTTTTATCCACATTTTAACTAAAATTTCGCTCTACTCCGAATTCCCAAATTTTATTTTTTCACTTTCGCTTAATTCCAACATCATAACAATGGTACCATAACAATCGTATCGAAATAGGTATGGGCGAGAAAGAATAAATGTGCTTTAAGTACACAATATATTTAATTCTCTCACTGAATCTACATACGATGTTCTTTATATCAATATATTATGTAAGTATAATTTGAAATCAGTAACAATACATACTTTTAATAAAAACTTTTGTTTTATTTTAAAGTCTCTCTAATATTTGTTCTATAGTACTTAAATAAAAAAACTATTAATTTATATTTTTTTTTCAGCTTTTTCATCAGACCTTCTTATCTGACTTGTGTTGAGTTTTTTGACCCAATCATTTTAATCAAAAATTTTTGTATTTCTGAAATTGCTTTGTAAAATAAAAAACTGAACGATTGTAGAACACAAATCAACACATTTTGAATTTGGAATATTTTTTCATAATTTCATCCTACATCCTAGTTTTGTTCTTTTAAGTCATGGAACTTGTAAAAGTAAGATAAAAACACAGTATTCAAAATTTATCACGTAGCCAGAGGTGCACCATGCATATCAGGCGCCCGGGGCAAAAAAATTATTTGTCGCCCCGAAAATTTGAACCCAAAACCAAGGTTCTCACTTTTCACATTCAGAAACTCTAGCTAAATGGGATTTATTTCACTAAAACTTTGAAAATTTCCACCTCCACATCATTCAAATGCTACATCGATTAAGTTTCACACACTAAAAAAAAAAGATCCTCATTTTTTACTTTCAAAAACCCAACCAAAATGAGATATACATTTCACCAAGCTTTGTGGTCGCACCCTCTTCCCCCTAGATACGCTACTAGCTGTAGTTTGAATTACCTACAATTCAAATGGCCAGCGATAAATTAATGTTAAGGATTTTTGCTAAATAAGATGATTTTCGACTTTCCGTAACAATTCAAAATTTGTCTATCTTTCCGAGTTTTATCAAGTTTTCTACACTTTTGGATATTTTATTGACATACAACAACCTTTTCCATGTTTTGTTCACTTATTCAATGCTAGACAACGCTGTATAATTTTATCAACATTTCTGATATCTATACTTCTCTACTATTTATATAAAATTGCTTACATGGAAATGGTTTGTAACGCTTTGGCACAAAATATACTAAGCCGATTTTAATCATTTATTTTTTAAAACAACATATTTGTGCTAAAGAAGGTTACTACATACATCTGTTTTTAGTTTTTAAAGCTATTATTAATTTTTTTTAGAATTAAGTTTTTGCAGAACCTCACACAGATTTGTCGTTTTGCTTTTTCGTTGCTTATGCAATTTGAAAACTTTGAGCGCTATGGTGGAATTGTGACCGCAAATATCTTGTATCATTATTGTGTTATTAAGAATGTTTTATAAATACGAAAATCTTTCGAATTAGTATGGAATCGATTGATCAATTTCTAGAACAAATATATCACATGTGAGATAGTAAATAAAGTATTGAATTGATTTAAAAATTTAAATTTTTGTGTCATAGTTATCGAGCTATATCCATTTTTTCTAAAAACTTAAATAGATTTAAAAAAAAAACATATTTTATGAGGACTACAAACAGTAAAGGCACTTTCAATGCATAGATAGTCCGATTGCTTTATTTTTCAGTAAACTTTCTTTAAAAAGATCTTCAAAATTTTTTAAAATTTTTCTTGGTACCGGACAAAAAATACATGCCGACTCTAAATGTAATACATTCCTAAAACGCCCCAGCTGCAATTCTTGTACGAGCTTCATTTTATAGGCCTTCAGACCTAGATCACGCCTCAAGCTACGCCGCAATGATCCATAAGAGAGATGTCAAAGCCTAAGATCGGCGACGAGTCGATTGTTCACGGTTTTTACGAACACTCTCTGCTACTGCAGAAATATTCTCAAAATTACGGGCTCTATGCACTCTGATTGAATGATGAATGTCCAATGGTGTAAAATTTTTTCGAAATTTGACGCTCATAATGACCAAAATTATGTTGAAGAACTCCATAACATTATCTAACAGATGACTGATTTTGGTAGTAAGTTTCCACAATTAATAAATGTTGTTCAGGAGTAAGTCTATTCAAGATTGAGTCGTATTGAATACTGAACACAAACGTCATATGGACAAGCCATTTGACACATGACAGCTGTCAAAAGAACTCAGTTGGAAAAGGGACCTCGTATTGGATCACCCTTTAGTTACCTTATAGGTTTATAATAACGTTGCGAATGTAAACAAAAATCAATAATAAATATTAACAAAACCATCACAAATAATTCTTTTTATAATATAAAATGAAAATAGTGAGATAGCGTTGGCCTCGACAAAAATTTAAATACCCTACACCGAATTAACAGAAAAAGTGCACTTGTGTATGAAATTTTTATTAAAATGGCATGTTTCCAACCACATCAAATCGGATCAAACGTTTCCAATTGGATTTGTACTTCAATAACTTTAAGTATTTGCTTGCATGTGAAACGCCCTCAAACCCAAATTCGCACACTTTTTTGCCGTAGCTTAACCGGATCATTTCTAGAAATTTGAATCCTATTGCATGCTATTGTTAAATAGACTTTTTTTAAATTATTTTAAATATACAACTTTCTAAGCATTCCGTTTAGTTCACGCAAGCAATTTTCTTAAACTTATGCAATCAAAATAGTCGCACCAATTTAATTAAACTAAATAGTAGCAATATGTAAATTTTTGTTGTATTGTGTTAAAATATTTATTTAAATTTATAAATTATATTTTTTTTTGCTCACAAGTTCTTTAAAAGTCAGCTACTTGTACGTAATCAAATATTCAAATTTAACGATGACATATTCCAGCACATTCCCATGATAATTTTATCACTGCGCTTACTAATTGCGTTAATCTTTGCTGTATGAAGTGCAGTGACTTTTTTCCAAAGCAAATTTCGATTGGCTTGGAAACAACACGTAGTGTGTGGCTTCAAGGCTGTACTCAGAGGGTGGTATTGAAAGTATGGATCCACTCCAAAACAATATGACTTAACATATTCGATATTTTATTACTTAAATTCCAAACATATTTGTTTTCAGTTGTTTAACAACACACTAAAACTTTACAAGGCGAAATCATGTCAAACTATAACGAAAATCAAATACTACTGAACTCTATATGTAATGTATACTAAAGAGTTATATTACTCACTCCAAATAAGAATGTTTTATAAGTTAAAAATATGTAAAAATTAAAAAAAATTTTTATAAACATTAATTAACTACCTAAAACTAAACCTTCAGTTTGTCGGAAACTAAAAAATTTGCAACATTCTCATAGCTACATATCGTAAAATTTTGGCTTTAATCAGTTCTATTGCTATTCGTTATCGTTTTGAGTGCATGTAGGTTTTAAAAAACATAAAATTTCTTGTATTATGCCATGACATGTTATGGATATGATGACTAGTTCTAAAACGTAATAAATATTTTCCATTTGTTTTGGCCATAATGTGAAAAGCTGTCTCGGATCGCAAAAATATTAAAATAAACCATTAAAATGATTTTATTACTTGTAGTTTTTGACCTTAATATATTAAGTTGGCAATATTTATTCAATATTTTATATATTCTCAAAAAGAAAACGAATACAATATACATTTATTTTGTTTTGAAAACAATCAATAACAAATTAAATTTAAGACATAATTTGTTAAAATGGTGATAAGCTTTATTATTAAATATTGTGACTGCTAACTAATAGCCGTTTATTCAATGATTAATGAAGTGCCATTAAATGGTCATTCATTGAATTACAGTCTAAGTTGTGCTCGCTGAAGATTGCATACTTTTTGGCTAACAAATAATAATTTATAAAAAAAGCTTTATAAAATGTAATAAAAATATTGGAGCTTTCATATACTTAATGTGAGATTTATACTCATGCTTGTAAGAGAAACAGTCAGACAGTGTTGTGCTTTTACATGTTTACTTGATTGGTATTTTACTCCAAACTCAACGGGAATCGGAAGTGCGTACAATGCGTAAGCTAAGTTTCACTAAAATTTTCAAAAGGGAGGTTATGGAGTGGTGCTGAAGGAGTAACGTAAATGAAAACAAAATTTTGTGTTTTGTGCACTGTTTGGTGCGGTCTGTAGGCCGGCGGTACCATTAGGCTGTACTTTTTCAAAAACTAGAGTTCGCCCACTCGTTGAAATTCAACCAACTTTTTGGTTTTTATTATTAAAAATCTGATATAAGAAACAGCTACTTTCTGTCAATGATTTCAAAAATAGAAAATCATGGTATCATGTTGCCCTATCCCTATCTTTTCCTTTGAGTTCAATACATATATCTCCATGCCAGATTTCATCAAAATATGTCGATAAGTTTAGCTAAGAAATCATATTTTTCTGTAAGTGACGTGGCCTCTATCTCCATAGCAAATTTCATCAAAATACGTCCGTCAGTTTAGCTGAGAAAAAATTTTTCCCTAATGGGGTCGTGGCACCATACACTGTGAAACAAATAATTTTCCTCAGGATTCAGTCTATCTCTGTACCGAATTCCATTAAAATCAGTCCATTAGTTTAGCAGTGTTAGAGGTGCTGCCTCGCCTACTAAAAACATTCGAGTTTTTAGAAATCTTTTTTAGGGTTCAATCTATATCATAACAAACTTTCATCAAAATCGGTTCGTTAGTTAAGGAATAACGACGTATATTCCTGTTAGAGGCGCGGCACCGCCTATATAAAAAAATTTTACTCAAGAATCAATTTATTTCAATACCAAATTTCATCAAAGTCGAAGAATCTGATCAGCCGAGAAAGCGGATTTTTCCATTAAGGGCGGTGCCACGCCCCCTATAGAAAGTAATGTTTCTAATAACATTTTTAGGGCTCAATCAATATGCATACCAAATTTTATTAAAATAGATCAATTTGTTTTGCCGTGGAAGCGTTTTTGCCTGCTAGAAGTGTGGCACCGCCTTCTACAGAAAAATAAAGTACCCATGTCCCCCTTTCTCTTCACCGCCTTTCCAAAAAAAAAAAAATTTTAGCAATTATGTTGTCTTATGGCTGAGAAAAAGCGTTCTAACCGTTTACCAACTGTGTATTTATATATAGATAATGAAAATCGTACTTTTTTTGTCCAAAATGGAAGAATTGCACTTGGTTGACATGTGGATTCTACAAGACGGTCCCACATGCCACAAAGAACGCGACACCATAAACCGTTTGAGCGGCGAGTTTGGTGAGCAATTAATCTCACGTTTTGGAGCAGTCCATTGGCCGCCAAGATCATGCGATATGACCTCACTAGACTATTTTTTGTGGGGCTACGTGAAGTTTCTCGTGTACAGGGATAAGCCAGCCACAATTGCAGTCCTGGAAAACAACATTGCAGCTGCCATCGGTGAGATACCGGCCGAAATGCTGAAAAAAGTATGCCAAAATTGGAGCTTACGGATGAGCCACCTCAGGCGTAGCCGCGTGCAACATTTACATGAAATAATCTTTAAAAAGTGAATGAAAAGAATTGATTTTACTCTCCAAATAAATATTTCATTCACTATAGCAAATTTTTTGTTTTTTTTTTTCAACTTTCAAAAACAAATTGCTTAAAAAATCACCCGTTATAAAAAATGTGCTAGATATATTCAATGAAAAAAAAAAACTTTCAAGTTTTTTACTGATCAGATCATGATCCTGCGTTATGCCAGTATTCTGAGATGCGCACATCTTAACCATCTGAGCTACTCTTATTATTAAGTAATATGATTAAGGCTAAAACTACATTAGTTTTCAGATCAAATGAAAAGTTGAGTTTATGATTTCTATAGTTGCCACTTGATAATTCATATAATATACTTCTAGCAAGCCAAAATTTAACAAAGGGCTTGGCAAGTAACAGCGCGAAATACCCAGGTTCAAACCCCAGTGGATGCGGGATAAAAGGTTTTTTTTTTTAAATGAAATAGAATTTCGAATTAAATGCTTCCAAAGAAGCATATCTGACGTTCTCCACTTGGAAGCTACTTTCAGATTTTCCGTTGAGCACATACATGTACTGGCATTTTACATGTTGTTAACCCAATATGCCAAACTGATCCGTATATGAGGTCCGTTTCGGATCCGCATTCGGATCCGCATCCGTTTTTGTGCACATTGGGAATGTACAAAAGTATGAAAACAATGTATCGCACACCAATTTAATTTACTATTACATTGACCGAATATGCGTATACATACGTTACTATCTCAATGTACAGAAAATACGTTGCTTAGATGTACTGTTCACAAGAAAAATGTATAATTTCATAAAAAAAATTAAAGAAGCCATACATTGTATTTATATACGAAATTTGGTTGAGTGTCTGTTCCCGAACCTGAACCTTCTTGCTAACATATTTCGAAAGAAATAAAGGTGTTTCTCTTCCTTTGATTTATGTCTACTATTTCAACACCGTGCATTAGTCCAAAGATATAAAAAATGACAGCAAAAACTTTTAGTAGAGACACTAAAATATGTCTTTAAATGGAGTTTTCAGCTATTTTGCATATTTCAAAGAAGTTAGCAAAAACAGCAAAACTCAATCGTTGGAGCTCTGTCTATTTCAGCAGCTCTTCACACCGCTAACGCTAATGCAATATTTTAAAGAGTGAAAAATAAAACAAAATTTAATTGACTATTTCAGTTAGGATTTTTATTTTTTATTATTTCTCAATATGAACAAATTGTGGTAACAAAAACTTCACTATGAATTCTTCTTAGGCTATTGAATTAAAGATTAAATATAAAGTAATTTATTTAAACCAAAGCTTTTAATGAATTCGGGTGATAACAACATCGGCAGGTGCTCGCAGTTTGGCGAATTCTTCAGCACCAACACCATCATCTGATTAAAAAGAAAATGTCATATTATTTTTAATATTTTTGAAATAAAATCAATCAATTTTTTTTATATAACTTACAAGTGATGGTTGGATGGAAACCATTTGCATCAGCGGTATATTTAACACCGACACGAATACCTTCGGGTGTAATGTAGGCATAAGAACCCTCAACGGCTTCCGATTGATCTTCACGACCAACGTTCAATGGAACACCACGTTCCTCAGCATGGATGCCGTTTTCGGTTTCATAGCTGTATGTGTAGGCACCATCGTGTTGTGGTTCTTGCACTTGCTGTATAATGCGAGCTTCAGCGGCGGCTACATTGGGATTGTATTGCTTATAGAAGTTGTCATAGTATTTCTTTGTATCATAGTATTGTTTATTCTTATAGTATTTGCTATTGTAGTAGGGATCATTGTGGTGGGGGTTGTATTGGCCACTATTTTTTGCAGCATCGGCGGTGAGGATGCAAAGCAACAAAGCGACGGAGGTGATAGCGAGGATTTGGAACTGAAAGTTAATAAAATTAAACAATAAATAAATTAATAGGTGAATATTAATTAATAAAATTATGCAAAAGTTGGAATAATTTTCTTTTTTTTTTTTGTTTTTCTGCGGCAAACTGCAAACAACCCGGTAGAAAGAAAAAACATCAACGATACTAAAAAATTTACTTAAGTAAAATTGCGAATTTTTGTAGTAGGAAATTGAAAATTCAATTAAGAAGCCACGTAAAAAGTAGAATATTGTCCAAAAAAGTAGGACTATTGCAAAGTAAAAAGTTCACGAAAACGATTATAATAATTCGCTGATACCAGTGAAGAGAGCTTGCTCGAAAAATTTTCGTGTAAGAAATGAGTTTGAGTTCAATAAATTGAACATTAAGCTTATAAAATGTCCTTTTTTTCAAAAACTGGTTTGAAAAAGTATATATTTATATTCTATATACACAAAAGAGTACATAAATATTGTTTCAAAAAAGTCTTATTTTTAATAAGTCCGAAATGGAACTTTAGTAGACTTAAGGACGCAGCTGCGCTTATGCTTAAAGTTTATTTTCCCTTTTTAGTTAGATTGATGAAAAAAACGTTTTTGCAATCGATGTCAAGGGATACCTTTAAAATTAATATTTCACATTTCTCCATCCATTTGTGTTAAATAAAAAGTCTACAAAATATTGCACTTGACTGAGAAGTAAAATAATAAAATTAAATTTTAAATATTATCACTGACATTATACGAAGAAGGCTTTCAGAATGAAAGTTTAAAAATAAAATTTACATTTTAGTAATAAAAATATATAAAAAAATCTAAGTTTGATTTATTCCCACGTGATTCATTACTGAGCAATATTATGTTAGCGTTTCCTTTTTGTACTTTTTTGAATTGTTATCATTTCCAATTTTTTTTCGCTTCCTTTATCAGCAACACTAAAATATGACTTTATATCATTTATGAGTTCATTTCTCGCTGGGAAACTATTTATGAAACGTTGTGCTTTTAAGTTTCAAAAAAAATCAAAGCAACAAATCCGAATTTGAATTAATCCTAGGTAAGGATTATTAATCCTAGATGAACTGGCATATAAATTTCTTTAAGTGTATAAGAAAAATTTATTTATTTCAGATACGGCACCGACTGTTTATTTTTAGATATTTATGATAATTTGAAAATTCACTTTTTAAAACAATTTTTTTTTTTAGAGTCACTGAACTTTCACTTAGGGAACCACGTGGTTCTACGTATAAAATCGAATCAAGCGAATAAATTCCAAAAATGTGCTTCACTTTACCAATTTGTTCATTTTGCTGAAATGTTAAAAAATTTAAAGAAGGATAACTGAAGATGTTGTTAACACTCGAATGAAGAATTCTGAACTGTTGCTGAACCCTAACATTTTATGCCATATATATATGAGCGAACATAATAACTTAAATTTTGCTTAAAATTCCCATTAACAATCGAATGCCAAAAATAGCCAAAATAATAATCTCAGCCATGGATACGTCGGACGGTCGTGTATGTGATGGAACCCACCTAAAAATATGTCGAGCAGTTTTTTTTTAACGATTTTTTGTTTGTGTTTTTTTTTTGCATTTATTAATCTAAACGTTTTTTTTTTTTTTTTGGTTTTACTAATTTCCGTTAAGAAGTTTTAATTTTTGCTTATGAGAAAATAATAGAAAACAAAAGTTAATTACAAATTAAAACAATCTAAAAACTAAACGAGAATTAGTAAGAGCGGATATTCCCGCAGCGTAGCTGACAAATATGAAAATCCAATTTACGAGCAACGTACAAGCAGGTTGACAACGAAATCGAAACATCAGCAGAAAAAAGAGCGCGAATTTTGCACGAATTCTGCTCATTTGGGGCGTTTCGAGTTCACATTTAGGTTTCATTGCATATTCCAAAAAAAAAACTCGTTCCTAACTATCTATCCATCTATCTAACTATTTAATCTGCATAAAACACACTTTAAAAGCCGGCTTCTAATTGGTCAATTTGATATGGTTAGTACGAACGTATGTTTGTATGTTTCATGTTTCGTTGTTTGTCGAAAGTTTTATTAGTTTTAATTAAGATACAAAATATCTACATAATTCGAGCATTTAAAATTTAATAAATTTTGATCCGAACACGATTGGATTTAGTTTTGCTTTGTAATGCAAAAAAAAGCGAAAAATAAAAAAAGATTTAAGAAAATTAAGTTAATTTTATTTTTATTGCTTGATTTTTTTTGTATTGAAACATAATTTTGATTTGATATGCAAATTGGAATAATTTGCATTACTTTTAGAACCGAAAATCACTTTATCATGTTAATTCCTCCTTTTTTTTAAATACACGAGTTTTTTATGAGGCTTATTTGCGGAACTAGTTGCCTTAATGAAAATATGTTCTTCCAGTTTAAATCATTATCTCCATATATTGATGTAGAGCGTTTCCTTACGATTTTTATAATGTTGACATTTGTCATAAAACTATAATATAATTCAAAATTCTTATGTTTCATTATTTCTGATTATTTCTGGATTATAATGGATGTTTCTGATGAGTCTGTACCCATCATTATGTGCTAAAATGGCAACTAAACTTTTGTAGAATCCACCCATTCATATGGAGTTTTAGGAAACCTTTGAAATTAAGAAACATAGGGAAATTCAAAACAACAGCACTAGAATTTTATGTTATAATTATTAAGGTATAAAAATATTAGCCTCATCATCATTATTAGCCTATTATATAATTTTTTTTTCTTTGTTGTGTCTGAGGAACAATCTAGATGATGTCAGCAGAACAGTTTTATTTTGAGATAAAAATTAATTGACTTTTGGTCAAAAAAAAAAATGATTATAATTCCATCCATAAAAGCTGCATAATAATAAATAATCTCAGTACTAAAAAAAAAAATTAAAAAATTATTAAAGGGTGTCCCAATAAGATTATACTTTTTAAATTTTGTTTTCGTGCAAGTGGCAACTCTGAAACTTGAAAGCTGCAACCTCTGAATGTTCCGATTATTGAAATGAAATTGCGTTATCATTAATTAAATATTGGCAATTCATTAATTGGGCCATAGAAAAATAAGAATAAAATAAGAATTTTTCCAAGAAAATTATTAAAAATGGCTACCAAAATCATATGATTTATTTCTTTGGGGTTTTGTGAAATTTTGGGTTTACGTGAACAAGCCAGAAACAATTCCATAGCTCAAGGCCGAGATACAACGCGTCAACGGTAAGGCCCGACCACGTCTTTGTGAAAAAGTCATCTAAAATTTCATGAAAAGAGCAATGGCCTGTCATCATAGACGCGGTGGTGATTTTCCGAATATTTTATTTTATACTTAATCGGTACATGTCTACTTTACAATACAATAAAAATATTGCAATTCTCATAAAAAATACGAATTTTTATTTTTAAATATAAAAATGGGCCCACTTATTGGGACATTCTTATACCACAAAATTTCCCAAAAATAAATTGAAAGTTTTCCCATATCGATCACTCTTTTGCAAACCGCATAGCAATTTAGACTTGACATTTTAGAATCGCTCGAAATTTTTTTTCCAGCGTGTGATTTTTAAAGCGTTTGGTTTTTAAAAATTGAAAAAAGAACAACAAATTTGCAATAGTGAATGATATATTTATTTGGAGCGATATATCAATTCCTTTCATTTACTTTTTAAAGATTTTTCATATAAATGTTGCCCGCGGTTACGCCTGAGGTGGTTCATCCGTAAGCTTCACTTTCGGCATACTTTTACCAGCATTTTGGCCGGTATCTCCTCAATGGCAGCTGTAATGTTGTGCTTTTAGGGCTGCAATTCTGACTGGCTTGTCTCTGTACACGAGAAACTTCATGTAGCTACACAAAAAATAGTCTAGTGAGGTCAAATCGCATGATAATGGCGGCCAATGGATTGCTTCAAAACGTGAGATTAATTGCTCACTAAACTCGCCTCTCAATAGGTCCATGGTATCGCGTGCCGTCTGTATGAAACCACAAGTCAACCAAGTACAATTCTTTCAGTTTGGGCAAAAAAAATTCAACAATCATCGCAATGGCTGTAACGTTGCGATTTAATTTTCAGACTGCTGCATTTTTCGCAAAATTCTTTTGAGCTTTTGATACAAACTTCATGTCTCCAATATGGATGGTCAAAAAAAATTTCAAAAAATGCATGAATGTATTTTAAAATTTTGAAAAAAATCTTAAAGGGTGACCGAAAAAATTGACCGATCTGGTCTGAGTGAATATGTTGAGAAATTGTAACAAAGGTAAGAAAATATCAATCATAACTTTTTCATTTGCTTTATTTTTAATAAGTTTTTACTTAAAATAACGCTTCAAGCTTTATAGCTAAGAAGGCTGATAGCAGTAGTAGCTAAACTCTATTATTATTATAAATACTTATAAATTATGGAGCAGAGCGCTGTTGGTTAACCAGGTTTCCCAGCCCTTTAAAATGAGCTGATTTCACGTTTGACTTAAATATGTTAAGCTTCGTTGTCGGAACGAAGACTGTCACGTAGCTAAGCGATATTTTTTGCTCCACAATATTGCAAAGGTCAATACTTAATATATTCGGGCGAAAACTTGCCAGTTGTTTCCGGATCAGTGGTTCAATATATTCGCTGACTCTAGTAAGGAGATTTTTTTATTAAGACTGGAAGTGATGGCATCATGTTGCTCCTGTAGTTCTGGCACAGTGACAAGTCCCCTTTTTGGAACTTTTACGTTAATGGTATTTAAATTCTTTTAAAATTTTGTACGGTCTGCACTGGGAATCAATCTCACAACTTATTTGAAAAGAAAACAGCTCTATTCATTGGACTACAAGCTTCATTAAGAGCATGTTGCTTAAAATGAAAATGCTTGATATAAGATTCGTCATATGCATATAAAGCTGATTCGAGCTTTTTGCGGACGCTGAAAGGCAGTATATGTTGTGGTTTAAAGCCTACTGTAGTACAAGGAAGGCTTGCAGAGTAGCCTTTGAGATTGAGACGAATAAAATTTTTTATATTTTTCTAGATTGAACCTACTCAAAGTGGTGAAGCACACTTGTTTTATTTAAATCGTTTGTAGACTATTAATTTATTTAGCCTATCGTTTAAAAAAGCCTTTTACAAATACAATTGATGCGTTCATTTAAAGACAGTTTAGCTTCAATATGTACACCTAGGTCGTTGACTGAAACAGAACGACAAAATACATTGCCCTTGAAATTATTAGCATACTTCAGAATGAATTTTTATTTTTGGAAAAAGTTATGATGTCAATTACTTTTAGAACACCAAACTTCCAAAGATTTCAAGTTTGACTGAAGTGGAAAAGTATCATCAGTCACATTCACGGTCACGGTTTCATGCACTAACAGATGAGAGATTTCAGCAATAAGAATATCATCGTTAATTGCTGAAAAAAAACAGGAGCAGCCACCAATGGCTTCACTGCGAAATACCTGAGGTCATGGTAAACGGCGAAGCCAGCATTTTTTAAAAGCTTAATTGACAGGCCGTTAGTTGCATGACAAGGTCGAAGGCCGCGTATGAATTGAAAAATTTCTTAAAAAGCGTTTTATTGTATGTAAAAGCCGTTAGTTGGAGGTAAAAGCCGTTAGATGGAGGCAAAAGCCGTTAGTTGGAGGTAAAAGCCGGTAATTAAAAGTAAAATTATTTTTATGCAAGCAAAAACAAAAAATGTTATGTTTTTTTGAAGGCCGTTAATTCCTCATTTTTAATTTAGCAAACCTCTTATTTAATATAAATTATCAGTTAGAATGATATGAGATTCGATCCCATTGACAAAATTTAAAACAAAATTCAACTTGCCTACCGGAATCTAAAGAGCTTAATGCAAAATTTATGTAGAAAAGCAAGAAGATTAAGTTTTGTTCGGAATTTATCAATAACTTAATAGAAATAGTTGTGGTGAACACCTGCTCGAAATTGTTTTAAGCAATAAATATCATAAAATAATCTGTTGAATAAGTGAGCATTTGAATTTAGACCTAATTTGCATTAATTTTATTTCAAAAATATTTACTTGAGCAAAGAAGATTAATTACCCTTAAGTGAGCAGTTACTTTAAGCCGTATTGTGGTATTTAAGCCACATGCACATACTTCTTTTTTTCGTGTTAAATAACAAAAGCACATTCATTTCAACAGCTGGTGGTTTTTGTTTAAATTTAAAATATTTTGCAAAATCAATGCTCACACAGAAAAAACGTTTTATTTGTATGTAACGAGATTTGTTAATAATCAGCAAATTATATATTTGATGCAGACGAAATAAATATTTCCTATAAGCTAAAATGTACCCCATTCCACTCGAATACTATTTTTGTATTAATTATATAGTTAATACTAATAACCTAATTATATATGAATAATTATACTAAGCCAGTCAAATATTTTGTAATAATAACCAATTGAATGCTTGGTTCAAACAAATATTTTCTATGAGTTATCACCACATCACGCACTGTCAATTTAATCGTAATAATATCGATTTAAGTGAAAACCGTTGGGCAAAAAACCAATGTTTTCAAATATTATTTCATAAATAAATCGATATTTTTTGTATCGTCACATTTTTATATTGAATATCGTTGGTGTTTACACTTTCCATGCAGTAAAAACTTTTAAAACGCTAGTAAAAACTTTTAAAATGTTAGAATGCATTTGACTCATGCTAAGCACATCATAAAATATGGAGTGGATTAAACAAGGGGGCGTGGCACCTTTCGTACAGCAAAAATAATTAAAACGCTATTTCTGAATAAATAGCGGGAGCCTTGTAATTCGGTACTATGAAGTACAATGCCTATGTTAAGCGCCTCATGAAATTTTGGCGAGATTGGGAACGAGGCGTGCCACTCCCAATAATACCCTCCCACAAATACCCTCCCACAAATACCCTCCCACAAATACCCTCAAAACGCCATATATCCGCTCTTATTATAGGGAGAGTCTTAAAATTCGGTGTTAGGATCCACAAAGCTTATGCTAAGCACTTATCAAAATATGAACGGCATTAGATAGCGAGGCGTGGCACCTTCAAAGCAGCAAAAATACTTAAAACGCTATATCTGGGTTCCTATGATAGCAAGAATTTGAATTTTGATGTAAATATGTATAGTATGTTGTCTACGTTTGGGATCTTACAAAATATGGACGGGTTTTGACAACGGGGCCTAGCACCTTTCATTCAACAAAAATAATTTAAACGCAATATCTGGTAACTTATGATAGGAAGAGTTTTAAAATTTGGTACATCTAAAATCCTCATGAAATGTGGAAGCGATTAGACAACGGGGGTGTGGAATTTTCCACACAACAAGAACAATTTTAAACGCTATATCATATCTTGGCATCTATGACAGCTGCAGTAGTGAAACTTGATGCATGGATCTACATTGTTTGTGCAAAGCTACTCTAAAAATGTGAACTGGATCGCTCAATGTGGCGTGGCACCTCCCATTCAAGAAAAACACTTAAATTACTGTTCTTGGTACTATACCAAGTTGTGAAATTTTGTGCATGGACATAATACTGTAATAAGGACTGTGCAACGGGGAGGAAGTGTGCAAAGCCGCGGTAACAGCTAGTTTATATATAAATAGGCAGTTGCAAAACTGTTACATCCTTTTTCTAAATTCTGCCGCAGTTGCTGGTGGGAGGCTGAGTGCCTTACACGTTTAATTTTTGTATTGTTGGGAAGCTTGTGAAGACGGGCAGTGCAGAATGTAACTTTTTTAGAATAGGAGGTGGTGCCACGACTTTTACAGAAAAATACGATTCTTGACTAAACTAATGAACTGATTTTCTTGAAATTTGGATTGAAGGCAGATTAAACTATGTATATGAAAGCTTTTTAAAAACTTAAAGTTCATTAATGAGGCGTAGCAGTTAATGGGCAAAACCCTGTCACGGCTGAGCCGCTACACCGACTTTAATGAAATTTGGTGTAGGTAGATTGAACAGTAAGTCTTTACTTAAATGAACGGTGCTACGCCCCCCCCCCCAACAAGAATAATCGTTTTCACTACTAAACTAATGGACCGATTTTGATGAAATTTGGTATGAAGACAGATTGTACTTTGAGGAAAGCTATTTGACATCACGCCACCCACAAAATAAAATGTTTTCTTTTCAGCTAAACTAATCGACTGATATGGATGAAATTTGTTATGGAGACATGCATATTGAATTCTAAGCAAGGCCACAGGATTTCATGATTTTTATTTAATAAAAGTTTTTTAATATCAAAATGATTTTCTTGTTTTCATTTTGTCGCTACAATGGTTGAGTTTCGACCACTAGGCGAACTCTACTTAACTAAATGAGACGTTTCATATTCGAAAAAAAAAATAATAAGCTAAGAGATTCTGTATGGAACATTTCACGTCAAGCGGATCACTTATGTACGTACATAAAAATTTATTTGACCGACCAAGACGCACGAGGTCTTAAAATATTCGTCTAGCGAACCAAAAGTAGCTATTTTTGAAATTCAAAATAGTGGATCCAATATGGCGGCTGAAAGCTGGAGAAAAATCGAATGTCCAGAAAAACAAGTTTGTAAAAATAAAAAATCCGAACCGATTAGGTCGTTTCTTAGCTCTAATTGTAGCTGTTAAAAGTAGGTTGGTTAAATTCAACATGTCGGATCCAATTTGGCGATCAAAAATCCAATATGGTGACTGAATTTTAGAAAATCAACGGATTTGTACAAGACCATGCTCATATTTGTCAAACTTAAAAAGGCAGATACAAGATGGCGGACGAAGTTTTCAAAAATCAACCGATTTGTACCAAAATTTTTGTACAGAGATTTTTGGGGTGCCAATCTCGAATCTGGGGATATATTTCCAAAATTCTTCAATTCAAGATGGGGATTCAACATGGCGGACATATTTTTTAAAATCAACCAATTTGTACCAAATGACAATTTTTGCTGAACACTCGATTTTTCTCCGGCTTTCGGCCATCATATTGGTTTCAGCATTTTGAATTTCAAAAATCAACACTTTGCTTTGAAAAGCCTTTTGCTAGACGAACAGTTTAAAGCGTCATACGTCTTGATCCATCAAACCAATTTTTGTTTTGGTAAGTGATCCGCTTAACGTGAAACGTCCCGTATCAGTTTTTTTTTCTTCTTTAACTTAGCAAGTTCTCTATGTAAAAATTTAAAGATTTTTAATTAAAATGGAACCAAAATTTACGATATAAAATCCAGAGACAGCACGAATTTGGCAGCATAATATTAAAAAAAGTCGCCGAAACGTGCTACAAGTTCTTCCCACGCCAATTTATTAAATATGAAAAGGCTCTACTTTCAGTCCAAAAAAGCGAGTCCAGAAAGGAAACACGTAAGTGACTTTCAATTTCTTTGCAAAATGTTTCAAAGATACTAAGCACCAAGAAACATCTGTAAAAAGAGGAAGTATTATTCTCTTTCGTTTAACTCGAGCAATATCATATTTTTTATATACAAAAAAGGCGACTTAAATAAATGGACCACAAATGAAAGAAAAATGTGCTCGGCTTAGACAATAATTCAAAACAAATTAAAATAATACAAAATTTTATTGCTCACGCGATGAATAAATTAAAATTTAAACAATTGGGAATATAATTTATGTTAATTTACTATGATTTTTTATTCATTGGCTTTTTCCTTTTCTTTCATTTTTGTGTGTCTTTAATATCGCTATGGGTTTGAATTAAACTCGTAAACTTAATAAATTAATGGATTTTTAAAAATATTTTGACATTTATGTGAATCTGTGCTTACTGGTCATTAAGACAGAGGTTGTGTGGTTGGATGGAGTGGTACTATTTTAAAGGCGTTTACAAAAATTATCACCTCAAAAATATTTTAAATGATTGCTGATGTTAATCAAAACTGATTGAATTTGAAATTTTGTTGATTAGACAAAATGTTTTAACTTTTGAAACGGAGATGTTGTTGCGATGCTATCGTTTGCTGCAAATTGGTAGTTAAATTATTTATAAAGTTACAGGGTGTCAAATCTGTCTGTTCAATTTTGTTAACACATTAAGTTCGCATTAAATTAGCATTTATTTAATGCCAACATATGTCATCATGTTCTTTTTTTAATTAATAGGTCTTGGTAATAAAATTTGAATCTCTTTAAGGAAATTGTTTTGCGACAAATTCAAGTTTTTGCATAAAAATTTTTTATATCTTATGACTGTTAGTTTCCCTATAATTTTTAATGGATATTGACACACATGTATAACAAGTTGGACTGCAAATACTGCTCATAGTTTTGTTCTCAAACTTTTTTAAAAAAAATTTGATTTAATCAAAGCTTAAAGTTTGACATCTTGAGGCTAAGTATATGCTGAAGTAAAAGGTACTGGAGAATGTATCACCCTCATATACGAAAATTTTATATACTTGAGACATCATAACCTCCATATTATAGAATAAACATTTTTCTTGCAGCAGTACAAACGCTTATAGTAACCAAACTTTTATAGAATTCACACAGCAAATTTTAATTCCAGAATAAAAGAAACAAAAAAAAAAGTAGGATGAGACAAGTTGTGGAATCCGATGAGAAGCATGAGCTCTACAATAAATTAATGCTACAAATTAATATATTAAGTAGTAGAATCAGTGGATTGGTAAATATTCTTAAACAAGTTAAATTAATTAAATAAAATTTGTATGATAAAAGACATTCAAATAAAGGGAAAGACCAAGAGAAGAGGGAAAAACAACATAAACAAGAGAGAAGCAATAATTTAGTCTACCCAAACTTTTTTGCTCCAATTATCGATCTTAAGCTGTGGAGGAGAGAACTTCACAATCTTATAGCATTGACGAAAAATAGTCTAGACGAATTAAGGCAATTTAAATCAGGTAATATCAGCACATGATATCTGCTAGAGTGGTAAATTAATAATTTTTCAAATAGATGCGTTAGTATCTAATCCTCAGAATACAGACTGGATTGCTGACAAGAGTTGATCTGCAATTAAATAATAATTTAAAATTAATCACCCATTAGAGTTTTATATACCTTTGATAATGGCGCCAAATTACTAATATGTCGAAAATCGTCAGCATCAGAGCGAGGAAGCAGTGAAGCAATGATTAATAATTTAAGTAAGAGGGCTGAGGATATATGGAAGAATATGCTTAATTAAATAAATGGAAATTTGACGATAGTAATCATTTTCGATTTTGCTTTCTTTATGCTTCTACAAACTTAAAAAATCAAATCACTGGACATAGTTTCAAACACAAAGCTCATAAGCTCAGTTCAGATAACATCAACCATAAATGTATAGATGCAAAAAATTTGTTTCACTACACCTGCGTTACCGATTTCGCAGTCCAGCATAAGAGATTACAGACTGCATCTTATCACCAAGAAATACAAATTTAAACTCCGCCGCAACTACGCTGGAGCACAATCAACTAAATTCATTCTTAAGCAACCTTATAGAAAATGTTAAACACATCTGCATAAACGATTAAAGAGCTTTCAGCTTAAGTGGTCTTGCAGCAAACACAGTGGAAGCATCACGTATCCACAGCTTTTGGTAAATTCACCAACTTTTCAATGAAACATTCGAATCCAAGCAATAAGCTAGATCGTATATATGTAGCTTAGGGTGGGTCAAATAAATCAAATGTTTTTTTTTTTTTTGAATCCGACACACGGAAACTAGTTCCTAGGTATCTCTAGGAAGTACTTACCAAATCTGAGCTTTTAATATTAACGGGAAGATTATGCTCATCATAGTTTTCCATTTTTAATTTTGTCTCATATAAAAATGGTCATATCTTATCACCAATAAATTGTTGAACCAGTTGCACTGTCAATATTTATGGGAAATTAAACGCTCTACAAAAATGATCTCAAACACTTTTTTCATTAATCGTACCATTTGAAAGATATTCAAGGTCAAAGATTGAAGTATTTTAATGAAAATTAATTTTTTGTTATGAATTTTGTAACTTACTAAAAAATAATTATTTCTATAGGAAATTGAACGCTCTACAAAAAAGGTGTCATGTGGTTAATCAATTACTCTAACCATTTAGAAGATATTTGCAGTAGAATCCCAATGCCTATTGATTTTAATAGTTTTTCAATAAATATTTTTGTGGAGCGTTCAATTTCCTATAGGAATAATTGAAGCTCATTTGAGAATAATTATTTTTTAGTAAGTTACAAAATTCCAAACCAAAAAAATAGTTTTCCTTAAAATACTTCAATCTTTGACCTTGAATATCTTTCAAATGGTAAGATTAATGAAAAAAGTGTTTGAGATCGTTTTTGTAGAGCGTTTAATTTTCTATAAATATTGACAATGCAACTGGTTTAACAATCCATTGGTGATAAGATATGACCAATTTTATATGAGACAAAATTAAAAATGGAAAACTATGATGAGCATAATCTTCCCGTTAATATTAAAAGCTCAGATTTGGTAAATACTTCCTAAAGGTACCTAGGAACTAGTTTCCGTGTGTTGGATTAAAAAAAAAAACATTTGATTTATTTGACCCACCCTAATGTACCTACATTTCACCAGCACGATACAACAATGATAATGAAATAACAGAAAAAATTACAATACTACCAATAAACCATTCTAGGAACGAATTTCAGAAACAATTTATAGCCTGCTTCTTTCTGTTGAAGAGATGACACTGGCCATCTAGCAACTCAAACTAAACAAAGCACCATCTCCGCTGAAGCAACCCAGTATAAATGGCATCGCTACATATTTTTTCCAATTTTTAAAGTCATTTGGATAGAAGTGAGACTACATGAACAGTTAATCATTAAAATATAATATAATAATCATCCCTTAAAGTACCAACTTAAGTTGTCCTGAATCTCATTCAAATCAATCGCGTTATCCGTGCAAATCGATCTTATACGGATCGTATAGATGCTCTCCGTATTATTCTACAGCAAGTGTGCTAGTCGTAAATGGCCCTGCCTCTATGTTACATTGACTACCCAACTACCTTTAATGGCATATATAGAGAGTCCGTTTGGAATTTGAAACAAAGAATATTCCTATCAAACTTATTAACATTATTAAGGCACATTCCGCACTGGAGTCAATCAAAGTTGCTTCATGTACTCCCTGTTATTTCTATTAATTCTGTACGATGTACTAAAACAAACATAATTGAAAAAGATTAGACATTTGGGGTCATCTCAAAGAGCTGGCATATGCCAATACGCAAACCTAACTTAGAAGTGCTCAGGCATTAGGCGCCTTTGGCACAAAACTAATTTGCCGTACCTATCGTAAAAGTATTCGTGTTTTTTTAACAAGAATTTCATATACCTCGCCAAAATAAAAAAATCCTTTTTGATATTCGATACTCTAGTAAAATTATATATATTTCACGAACATTTTGCAGTAAACCCCCCCCCCCCCCCAAGCCTTGCGCCCGCGGTGACCTCAGCTCTTCCCCCTCTAGATGAGTGGCAGCATGAAAGACGTCGCAGCAAGAATTAATAAAGCTAGAAGTGCTTTGCTCAATTTATTTAAGTCTAAAAATCTAACATCATTTCAACACATACCAAGCTCCGATCAATACAATCAAATGTTAAATCAGTGTTAGTTTATGCCTGTTAAACAAGATCCTTCACTAGTGCGCTGTCACGGCAAATTCAACATTTTTTTGAACTTCAGTTTGCTACGAATATTGAAGATCGGAAGCGTCAAACGGTCTCAAAACACGAACTTTAGATGGCCACAAACAATGGATCGTGAAAAGTCGCCGGCAACCAAGACCATGATCATTCAGAAAGATTCTAGAGAGACTTTTTAATATGCGCATTAATAGAACCCCGATCGCGACAGATGCAGAAAAAGACGCAGAGTGATCAAAATATTTATAGAAGAATTTTTATCAAGGACCTATACACCTAATGAAGTTTTAGAGTATTTGTAGTGGTAGTAGTTCAGTCAACTTGATATTGGCTTCATGCCAGCCCATGTCCATGTTTAGATTTACCAATGAGCTTAGTTCACAAAAAAAAAGTGAAGCATTGACGAGATTATTAGGAAAATCACGTTACGGTACGTGCTGGAAGAGAAGAGAGCCACTTTGGTTATGGACGAACCCTAGTTTGCTGTTCAAATGTATAGTACTATATAAGATCTTCGATAGGCGTAGTAATCGAAATATTTTATTTTTCTAGTAGTCTTACGACGTTAGTAGCATGGTATCATATTTATTAAAAACAATTTCTTAAATTAATAAAAAAAAGTACAATGGATTTTATTCAGTGTATGCTATTTATTTCCTTTAAAGATCATAACATAACGAGTATAAAAACTATTCACTGTGATGTAAGATTTTTGTAAACTGAAGTGTAAGACACCTGCAATATTTTCTAATAAACAGAAGAAGTGAGAATAAAAGTTGCCATACTTTTTTTCTTGCATAGTGTAAGAAAGCTAACAAAAAAATGCTTTCAAATGAAACCTGCTTTACTCAGGTCCATAAAATATAATGGACACATTAAATTTAGCTAATCAATCCAATCTTATTTAATTAGTCAAAGTTTACAAATTGGACCACAAAGTGACTCAATAAAAATATTTTATTGACATAAAATCGAATTTAATTAAGCAAATCAACTATTTCAGTTGAGCGTAGTAAATACGCGCAATAAAAATGCAATTAAATTCAAATATATTTTATATGGCTATTGAATTTTGTGAATCATTTTCTCAGAAATATACCAAAAAAAAAAGAAGTACTAAGCTAATTCACACGGCAAATATATTTTACTTGCAAGTTTCTTGCTTACGTCTTTTGTTTTTACTTTGCAATTTTAAAGTATAATCATAAACGCTATATTTAAGAGACTTTTCATTTGTTTCAAAGCAGTCCGGTAGATATATTACCACCACGTTACCCTCTATCGAAAAATTAATTAGTGGAGTCTGACCTTCTGGACGTCAAAGTCGTAAATTGAAAATCTCTGTGAGACGTTAGTCTCTGAGAGACGTTAGTCTCTGATATGATCATCAAGTTATTGACTACGCTTTAAAATAAATGTTAAAAATGCATCAACTTGAAAGTGTTAATAAATCTGTAGATATACATATTTGCACACATTAGCCATCATCCACTTTGCAGCTGCAGATAACCACATTTTCGACCTCAATCTGCAGCGGCCAATAATGAGTTGTTAATGCAATTTTTCGGCAATTTGTCGCATAAATCAATAAATTTTTGCGAAATCATTTTGTATCTATTACTTTAATAAAAAACTATTAAAAATAAATGTCAAAAAATTACGTACTCTTCATTTGATCAAGTTAAAAGCCAATTGCATTTTAAATGTCAAACTAAAGGCTAGCAGCACCACAGTAATTTATAGCCAAAACTGGTTTCATTTGCTGTAACATAATTTAGTTTCTTTTTTTAACTTTAATCTGAAGAGCAGTTTACGAGTAGATTAAATTCTTTACTATCTACTGTTCATGGTCAAGGAAATTATTGTAATTAAATTTGCACTTGTCAGTGCTGACCTTAACAATAAAATTCCTTTCAGTGCAGAGAATTTATGTGAATTACGTTGACCATGAAAGATCAATTTAATGTTGTTTCATAAAATGAGAGTTATTGCTCGGTGTTTTCAATTTTAAATAATCAATTTTTTTTTAATTATTCAAAAGTTTAGCATGTGAACTGAATTTATGTATACAAAAAAAAAAAGTTATATATAAATAATTTGGGACCTCCTAACTAAGTACATGCATTTTGTCAAATTAATTCGGAAAATTATTCCATAACGTACTCAAAATTTAAGCTAAGTAAATGAAATATTTTCCAGCAAGAACTTCAGAGGTTGGTTAGGTTCAAAAAGATATGTTGTCACCTTAGTACTCAGGAAGGATAAGTGCGCAAAAGCTGATAACACTGGTAGAATACGAATTTGTTGAAGCAGAAAATGTAGGCGATTTTAACAGAATTTTCTTCCGAAGATTATGAATTTGAAGTCAAAAATTCTTCATAGCATCACAATTTTAAGAAAAATGAGTTCAAACTGTCAAATAAAAGTTGTGCTTTTATCACTTTCAGAGAAAACACGACGTAACAAAAAGATCTAAAAGGAGCTTCAACGATGTGGCGTCTAAGTCTAGTAACGCTTTAGCGTGTTTCGTTTAAGTCACAAAAATTTTGTTCTTTATGTCTTAAACATTGCCAAAGTGTTTCTCCCTCATTGTGGTTAGTTCTTTTGGACTAGTTATACTTCTTCTTTGCTTTTCTACTATACTAGTGGCACCCTTCCCGTTGCAATCTTAACATCTCATTCTATATTCTATCTTCAAAAGTAGCAAAAAAACAATTGACAGAAAGTTTGTTTTTTGAATTTCAAAGCCATATACAAATGGTAAAAAGTACAAAAAAAATCAAAAAAAAAAAATTATTTAATTTACTTTTAAAAATAAAATAAATAAACATGCAATAATATTTTTTAGCATAAATATTTTGTTTAAAAAAAAAAATTTTTAAATTAGTTAAGTATATTATTACGCCAAAGCGTTACAAACAATTTTCATATGGTTATTCGCTTTGTAAAACCTTAACATTATAGTTCTTACCGATATGTAATAGTGGTATCTGGCAGCCAATTAAGTTCCTGTCAAAAAAATCCCTGCCCAGCTTAAAAGCGATGTATGTTCTGAAATGTGTTGTCTCAAGAAGGTTGCTGCATAAGCTCTTGCAACACACTTTTTTAAGATATGTAGGTTATGTAAGTGCTTTCCCGGATTCATGCTTGATTTGCTGCGACTTGCTTCAATTATCCCAAGGCATGCATGTTTCTGTACCTTAGCGAAACTTTTTATATAGCATTTGTTTAGTACCGCTTCCAATCATACAAATGCCTTAAAGTTAAAATTGATTTGATGATGGAGTTGCATATAATGTAGCTATACGGTTTCAGAACCTTTTTTCCATGATAATCTACAGCGACAGTATTCCTTAATATTTCTTTTTTATGAGGAACTTAAGTATACAATGTCACCTAAGTAACTTCTATTGTAACATTGTACCATCAATAGTGGGAGGATTAAAATTGCGCACATTTCGTTTTCCTGTTTATAGAAACAATTCAGTTTTGGACCGATTCCCTACTAGGCCCATTTTAATAATTTTCGAGAGCTATCTGCATGACGGCACTGATTGTTGGAATCTTTTATCAATATTACAATATAAATTGACTAAATTGTTTTGATTCTATGGTTTTACAAAGTGAATAGACTTATGTATATTGTCGTGAAAGATGAGATAACTTCGCTCTATCGAGCGAACCATATCGATGAGCTGATTATTCTGTTTTGTAACATATTGTCCTGGTCAGTGTGTCAACTTTAGTGTTCACTAGTGGAGTTAGATTGACTTAGCCTCCAAATGGTTGAAGGCTCCTTCTACGCCAAGGAAGAAAGCGTTAGCATATTTCTACTTCACGTATGGTTGTTTTCACATTTCTACGATTCTGATAAGTCAATTAGATTTAGGTCTGTTGTGGTTCTCTTTCACTGCTTTGGCTTATTGCTTTCAAAAGAGGATAACATGTAGCCAATCGTTACATGTTTCTTATAAATATGAAACGACTTGCAGCGCCATAATAGACATGATACCTTTCGGTAGAAGATTTTAATATTTTTTATGAGTTTAGAGAAAATGCTAATTCGTTTTTTCTTATTATGAGATCATTTTATTTCAAGATTAATTAACTCAGGGCCATTTTTAGTTGAATCACTGATTGATTTCTGCAGAAATCCAAAGAGACGTAACTTGCTGAGGGCCACTTTATCAGCGTGGAAAATTGTGTTATTTATTTAATTCGATATGAGTAAATTACGTTCCAAGTTTATCACATAAAGGTTCAATGTCTAGTTCATTGAAAAGTTTTCTACTCATAACTTTCCCTTGTTCATCTCAAGTTTGTGTGGTTTCCAAGAGGTTATTGAAATAGAAATTTTAATATATGTATTTACTATTTACTTTAATGAAATGAGTATTCAATGATATAGTATTATTTTATGCATGTTTTCTGATCCTATTAAAAGGAAAATTAGTATAAAGGGAAAGACAGTTTTTATATAGTCTTAATTTCTTCATAAAATATCAGAACAAGTAGTCAAGAAAAGCCTTTTGGTTGTAAGCAGTGGCAGCATATGGTCTAAAAAGCCGTTTAAATCGAAAACAATGCCAAGCGTTTGGTGACGTCACAACACTGAGTAGGAGTTTTAAATTTAATAAAATAATGTCCATTGCCGTTAAAAAAACACTCAACTCATATTTCATACGCTTAACATTTTAATGTCTTAAGTATTAAATTTATGCTGCAAGATTTCACGAAAAAAATCAAAAGACTTAAGCAACGAACTTGATAATTACATGTACGCTTAATTGTAATGCTCAGCTAATTAAATTTGCATATATAATTTGAGAATGAATATAGCAAAGAAATGCTAATTTTTCATCTTGCAGAAATTGCAAAAATAATTGGCAAAGTAACACTCGTAAGCTATTTGGCATTAAATATTAGGTACGTATTTTATAAGCTGGTGCAGTCAATAAGTGTCAAACCAATAACACTTGCAAGTATCGCTTGCAGCAACGCAACGTCCACTAACTGTTGGTTGAAGACCAACAGCAGGTTTTAAAGTTAAACAGCAGTAGCTGTTTATGCCGAAGAAGCCATTGCAATAAGCGACCTTCACATTTGCCATAACAGTGGTCAGAGAAAAAATTATAAAAAAAGAAGTTCAACAAGTTTTCGTAGAATAGTTTTTTTTTCTATCTTTCTTTGACTATGATAATCAATTTAATGGAATACTTAAAAAAAGAAATTAATTAATCAAGTTATCAATTCTGACATAAAACAAACACTTCATGGCGTTATCAAAGAGACATTTATCACAGATTATTATTGCAGTGATAAGTTAAAATGTTTTATATTAATACTATGTTAAGAATTCTTCAGAAGCGAAAACCAGCACATTGATTAAGATTGAGTCTCATTTTTATTAAATGGTAAAATTTCCTATAGAATTGAATCTGAGCAAAGTTTCAGCTATATGCAGGAGGCTCCGAGCTGCTAGCTAGCGTATAGAAATTTAACAGAAAAAAATCAAGTAAATATAACCGGAAAACCTTCCATAAAGTTGTAAGATTTCTAAACGACATATGGCTTTATCTAGATTGAAAGCTGTTGAAATCAAATAAAAAGACTAAAATAAATGCTCCGCACACTCTCTCAATAAACTTGAAGTTATAAATTTTATGATAATAGCCACCACATAATCGTTATCAAAATTGATCGTAAATTTGAATGTCTATTTTTTTAAATCCAAAACGGCCAACATTTTGGTTTTCAATTTCTGCAATCACATGCAATATATTTTCGATGTCATTTCGAAAGCTTCTGTCTTTTTCTGGTTCAATGATTTTGTAAGCTTCGATTTTTTCTGATCTCTTTCGACATATATCATCAATTTATATATTTCAACATACTTCGACTTATCAAAGTTTTCCGACTTATAACCTATTTCAACTTATTCTACATTTTTGACCTTTTTGTAAATTTTTCTATAAGTATACTGTTAGTGCGGGGGCACAAACTTCTTTATTTTATGTATTTTAAAGATGGTAAAATTGAGAAAGAAATACCTTGGGAATCTGATATGAATGACGGTGGTATGCTGGTGACGATGACGATTGTATGCTGCTGACGATGACGATTGTATGCTGCTGACGATGACGATTGTATGCTGTGGACGATGACGGTTGGTGCTGATGTTCTGATGACGATAATGGTGATGGCGATGGTGATGGTGATGTTGAATGGTGGTGTTTTGATGACGATGATGGTGATGGCGATGTTGAATGGTGGTGAATGATGATGATGATGGTGATGGCGATGTTGAATGGTGGTGAATGATGATGTTCGGTGGTGGTTTAGCTGATGTGCAGCTGTGACGATGCTGTGTAGCAAAAAATGCAAAACTGTTTTGGCACTGTTGCATCCGTAAAAGAAAACACCTCTTATTTTGGTTTATTCAATTTTATTTTGCCTGATTTAAACTTTTATCTAGGCTTAAGTTATTTTAGAGTTAGATTTTTAAGTACAAATTAAAAAGAAAAATAAAGTGAAAAACGAACTTCTGCTTTCTACGGCTGGTTTATAACGAGTGAGTATTATGCTGACGTGGAATTTGCCTTTTGGCAATGACATTTTTCAATGTCATGGTCAGCGATCTTTCGAAGTAGAGCAATAAGGACGGCAACACATACGAGTCTCGAGTATCGATAATTGGGATTATACATGGGAATTGTATTGAAGTAAAAGTGACGAGTTGATGAGCAGTGTTGCCGTTTAAGAAAGTTTACGTGTTTTAAAGTTTACACGTAAACATACTGCCCGCCTTGCAGTATCTGCAACAAAGAGAAGCAGGCGCACGCGGGAGCTTATAATAAATATGAAATTAATTTTTGTGGAATTCATAGTAAGAAAATTTTTATGAGAATGAAATTTTTATGAGAAAAAGCAAATTACTGGGGAATCAATACGAGCTTATGTATTGTGCGAGTGATTTCTCCCAATTGAGTTTTGAGGTCTGCTACACGAACTCGTCCATCGTTGCCATGGTAGATTTTAGTAATCCGTCCCATTCTCCACTCTGTGGGACATAAGGGTTCTTGACGCACGGCTACGAGATCTCCAGTTTTAAGATCCGTTTTGGAACTTTCCACTTGGTGCGTTTTAGCAACTCTTTTAGGTATTCGTCCTTCCATCGGCGACAGAAATCTTTAGCCATAGTTTTAACTTTTTGCCAGCGATTTACCATGCTAAGCGAAGAAGATATATTTTCCGGCTCTGCAGGAGATAACAATGGGGCTCCTATGAGGAAATGACCTGGCGTGAGGACTGCAAGATCAGAGACGTTTTCAGACGCAGCGTTAAGAGGCCTAGAGTTGAGACAGGCTTCTATTCGAGAAAGTAGTGTTGCAAATTCTTCAAATGTGTATTTCAGCTGCCCGGTGATTTTTCGAAAATGTTGCTTAAAAGACTTTACGCCAGCTTCCCATAAGCCACCCATGTGAGGCGCTGACGCTGGAATAAAATGCCATGAGAGATTTTGGTAACCATATTTCGTGACTGCGTCATCTTTTGCTGCTTGAATAAAACGCTTGAAGTCTTTTTTAAGGATTCCAGCAGCGCCTACGAAATTTGTACCGTTATCCGAGTAAATATTGTCGGGGCAACCTCTACGTGAAACGAATCGTGACAAGGCAGCTAAAAACGCCCACGATGAGAGGTCACTAACAGGCTCAAGGTGTATAGCTTTCGTTGCGAAACATACGAAAAGGCATGCATATCCTTTGGTGATTTTGCAGTATCTGCCCGTGAAGCTTTTTATTTCGAAGGGTCCAGCAAAGTCAACGCCAGTGTTTGTAAAGGGGCGTGAAAAGGTTGCGCGTTCGGGAGGTAAAGCTGCCATAATCTGGCCGAGATACCGCTTTTTGTTAATTACACAGATTTTGCAATTATAGATACAAGTTTTAATTAGGTTTCTTAACTTAGGTATCCAGTACTCACGGCGGACTAGTCGAAGAACTAGCTGATTTTCGCCGTGAAGAGAAATATGGTGAATGAATTCTACCAGCAAGCGAGCGAAACGGCTGCTATAAGCGAGAACTATAGGATGCCTTTCGTTGTAGTCAAGAGCTGGGGAAGATGCTAAGCGTCCATTTGCTCGAAGAATGCCGTCCTTATCTAGAAAGGGGGTTAAAGTCAGCAAGTGACTTCTCGTTTCGATGTATCTTTTATTAAGTAAATTTTGATAATCTTTGGCGAAATGAATTTGTTGAGAACTTTTTATGAGCCTCATTTTTACATACTTGAGCTCTTCAGAAGAGATATTTTTTGATGGAAAACAATACTTTGAGTTTTCAGGTTGTCGAGTTTTGTGAAAAAATCGAAAAATATATGCGATAACTCGCATTGCTTTGGGCAACGAAGAGAAACGTTCCAGTATGTTTTCATTCACCGCCGAGCTAGTGAAAAAAGATTTGATTGGCTTGATTTCCAACGTTGTATCCGGTTGTACTGATAGAGCACTTTGTGGCCACTGAGATTTTTGAAGTTTTAGCCACGAAGGTCCATTCCACCAAAGCTTACTATTTTTCAAGTCCGAAGGATGTAGCCCCCGGGTTGCTAGGTCGGCGGGATTGTCGTGTGTGTCGACATGAGACCAACTTTCGATGCCAACTTTATCTAGAATAGTAGTTACTCTATTCGCAACAAAAGTTTTCCACGTACAGGGGGGTTTTTGCAACCAAGACAGCACAATTGTCGAGTCTGTCCATTTGAAAATTTCGTAACAATTTTCAAGATTAAGTTGTGGTACCACAGAGTTGACTAATTTTGCCAGCAAAACTGCTCCGCATAGCTCAAGTCTGGGCAAGGATATTGTTTTAACTGGGGCTACTTTTGTCTTTGAGACAAGCAAATGAGAAAATATATCGTTTTGTATTTCGACTCGTACGTAAATTGCTGCAGCGTATGCTTTTTCAGAGGCATCTGAAAAGGCATGAAATTCGATTTTACTTGTGGGAGAAAAACGTACACATCGAGGAATCGTAATTTGATTAATTTTGTCATAACTGGACACGAAAGCTTGCCATTTGTGGAGTGACTGAATTTTAAGATTATCATTCCAGTCAGTTTTCTCCAGCCAAAGCTGCTGCATAATTACTTTTGCTGTCACTATAACTGGTGACATCCATCCTGCTGGGTCAAACAATTTTGCGATTGTTGACAAAACTTCTCTTTTCGTATAATTTTCTTTAAGTTCAAGGGATTGAACATTAAAATAAAAGTAATCAAATTTCGCATTCCAGCGGATACCCAGAGTTTTAGCCAAGCTTTTGTCCTCTAAAGAGAGAAAATCAGCATGCATTAAGTGATCCTGAGGAATGTCTGCAAGAAGTTCTATTGAGTTCGACGTCCATTTCCGCAATTCAAAACCCGCTGAGAGTAAAATATTTTTTAGTTGATCACGATTATTTTTAGCTGATATAATATCGTGAGCGCCTGCTAACGCGTCATCGACATACATGAATTCACGTAAAATTTTTGAGCCCAAAGGGAAAAGATGCTCTTCATCATCAGCCAGCTTCAAGAGCGTGCGAATGGCGAGATATGGGGCACAGTTCACGCCAAACGTAACTGTTTTTAGCTCGAATTCGCTAAGTTCACTTTCTGGGTTTGGTCGAAAAATTATTCTTTGAAACGGTGTTTGGGCCGGATTTACCAAAATTTGTCGATACATTTTTTGTATATCTGCGTTGAAGACAAATTTGAAAAATCTCCATTTGAGAATAAGTGACATTAAATCACTTTGTAGTACTGGTCCAGTGAACAAAACATCATTTAAACTTTTTGAATTTGTTGAGGGACACGATGCATTAAATACAATTCTCATCTTAGTACTCGTGCTGTCTGGTTTAAGCACGGCATGATGAGGAAGATAGTAAGAATTATTTTGTTGATAATTTTGAGAGTTAATTTTTACCATATGGTCAAGTTCGAGATACTCTAATATAACGTTGTCATATTGAGTCTTAATATCAGGCTTTTTGAGAAGAAGTTTTTCATTTCGAAGAAATTGGCTTCGAGCAATGAATTTCGATTGCCCAAGAACCAGAGAATTTTGAAATTCTAATTTGAAAGGTAAATCAACAATATATCTGCCATTTGATTCCCTTTTAGTGGTTTTAATGTAAATTTCTTCGCAAATTTTGTCTGCTTTGGAGACTGCGGATTTTTGTGGGAGTTCTTCAATTTCCCAAAATTTTTTAAGTTGCTCATTCAGAGATATTTCTGTGAAATGTGAGACAACTGTTGTTTGAGTTGGTGTTAGTTGCTGAGATGGTACGGGTCCTGTGAGGATCCACCCAAAAATTGTCTCTTGAGCCACAAGTGTGTCAAAGACATTATTTTGAACCCCACCAAGTAAAATTAAGGGGTATATATCTCCTCCAATGAGAAAATCTATTGATGAGCTCCGGTTAAAATTCGGATCAGCAAACTTGAAGGTCGGCATATTCGCAAATTGAGAGATGTCAAAAGTAAGAGATGGTAATTTTTCAGTTACTTTTGGCACGACGAGCGCCATTACTTCTACTGGGTTATCTCTATAAAGCGGGGAACCGATGTAAAACGATGACATCATAGACGGTTTGATGCTAACTGCTCCATTAAGTCCTGTAACTTGTGCTGAAATCGGTTTAGTGGGCAGTTTAAGCATTCGTTGAATGCGTTCAGAGACGAAAGTGCACTCAGACGCTGGGTCAATTAAAGCACGAGCTTTATATGTAGTTCCCAAGTGGTAAATATCAATGAGAGCAGTGCCAAGGAGCACTTTTTTTGTCGCAGTAGTGAAACAAGAATTGACTGTTTCAGCTGAGTTTGAAGAATATTTTTCTGACGTAGTCAGATCCTCGGGAGTGGACTGTATGGTAGATGCATAAGTTTGAGCATTACGATTATCGCTTTTACTCTGATTTTCAAATTTATGTGAAAAATTTTTATTTTTGAATTGAGGGTTTAGTTGACTCGTTTCCCTGTGCAAAAGCGTGTGATGTTGCTTTTTACACTTAGAGCATGTATATGAGCTCTTACAATCTCTTAATTCGTGAGAAGACGCCAAGCAGTTAATACAGGAATTGTGTTTTTTAACCACCGAAAATCTTTCTTGCACGCTCAGTTTCAAAAATTGACTGCATGCGCGAAGTGGATGTGTTTCTTTGCATAATCTGCATTGAGAAGCTTCAACATTATTGTGAAAAGAGCGAATTGATTTCTGCGGTTTTTGAACAATTGGTTGCGATCTGTTGGGCTGATACAAAACGGGTGTCTTGATATCAGAGACAGTTTCTAGGGTTCGAAATCTGTCTGTCAAAAAAGTATCAAAATCTTGCCATTTGGGCATTTCGATTTTATTGGATATTGATTGCTCCCATAGAGAGAGGGTATGCTCAGGAAGACGTACTGAGCATTGGTATACGAATATCGCGTCCCAATTGCTGATGTCAATTTTGTATAATTGTAGTGCAGACATGCAATTATTTATTTCACGCTGAAGTTTTTTGATAGAACTTCCTGATTCTTGAGAGCAAGTAGGAAGATTGAAAAGAATTCTTAGTTGTTGGTTAATGAGAATACGTTTATTCTCATATTGAGATTTTAAATTATTCCACGCAATGTCAAAGCCATCATTCGTGAGAGGTACTTTTTTCACTATTTCGTGAGCTCCGCCTTTTGTTTTCTGTAAAAGGTGGTACAATTTCTCGACTTGACATAAACGCGAATTATTCACGTAAATTGCAGTGAAAATATCGCGAAAAGTGGGCCATGAGACATAGTCACCACTAAACATCTGAGTGTCACACGGGGGAATGTGTATCGAGGGACTCCTGTTGTCGAAAAATTTTTGCTCAGTAGGAACATCACTTGCTTTTAAAGATTCTATTTGTTCGTTGATTGAGGACAGACATCTAACATATGACGAGAAAGTTTTATGAAACTTATTTTTCAATTTGTTCGCGTCAACTGCTTCTTTTTTGTTTTCATCACCTGCTTCCTTAGTTTTTTCGAGCTCGAGATTAGCTCTGAGAGAGTCATAAGAATCTTTGACTTTTGCCCATAATTGGGTAATTTCAGTCCTGGAAATCTCAAGGACATGAATATTTTGGTCAGCTAAGGGGGCTTCCGCATGAGTAATTTCAAACTCAATTAAATCATTTGCACTACGTATGAAATTCGTTAAAAGTGCTTTTTCCATTTTTTGTTTTAAAGTTTAAAAACAAGAATTTATTCAAAAAAAAATAATGCAGTTAGCGGAGCTGTGATTCTGATAGAAGAAAAAAAGAATCGAAGTGATGAAATAAAATCAGCCGATATTTGTTCCTGAGTAGAAACGATCGAAGAATCGAGAAAAAAAAAGCAATAAAACTTTTCAGCGATTGAAGCAACAGCAACAACTTTATGGCAACGGTGTCGAGCAAAATCGTACGATGAAATATTAGCAAAATCTTCTTTTTTTTTTTTTCGTAACGGTGCCGAGCAATGAGTCACAGCAAATAACTGGTGATTATAACGGCACTGCCCAATGAGATTATGGAAAAAAAAATTTCGACACGTGATCGAGAACTGCACCTTCCGAAACGGTACTTGCGAAAATTTTGAGACTGTACTTTTTAAGAGAAATTTGAGAAAAAATACACCATTTAATGTTAATAGGTGCAAGCCCTGAGAAGGCCGAAGGACCAAATGTTAGTGCGGGGGCACAAACTTCTTTATTTTATGTATTTTAAAGATGGTAAAATTGAGAAAGAAATACCTTGGGAATCTGATATGAATGACGGTGGTATGCTGGTGACGATGACGATTGTATGCTGCTGACGATGACGATTGTATGCTGCTGACGATGACGATTGTATGCTGTGGACGATGACGGTTGGTGCTGATGTTCTGATGACGATAATGGTGATGGCGATGGTGATGGTGATGTTGAATGGTGGTGTTTTGATGACGATGATGGTGATGGCGATGTTGAATGGTGGTGAATGATGATGATGATGGTGATGGCGATGTTGAATGGTGGTGAATGATGATGTTCGGTGGTGGTTTAGCTGATGTGCAGCTGTGACGATGCTGTGTAGCAAAAAATGCAAAACTGTTTTGGCACTGTTGCATCCGTAAAAGAAAACACCTCTTATTTTGGTTTATTCAATTTTATTTTGCCTGATTTAAACTTTTATCTAGGCTTAAGTTATTTTAGAGTTAGATTTTTAAGTACAAATTAAAAAGAAAAATAAAGTGAAAAACGAACTTCTGCTTTCTACGGCTGGTTTATAACGAGTGAGTATTATGCTGACGTGGAATTTGCCTTTTGGCAATGACATTTTTCAATGTCATGGTCAGCGATCTTTCGAAGTAGAGCAATAAGGACGGCAACACATACGAGTCTCGAGTATCGATAATTGGGATTATACATGGGAATTGTATTGAAGTAAAAGTGACGAGTTGATGAGCAGTGTTGCCGTTTAAGAAAGTTTACGTGTTTTAAAGTTTACACGTAAACATATACTCATTTTCGAGTAATAAAATAAAAACAACACTAAAACAAAAATGTATATTGTTTTTGGTTAAAAGTTTTATTTTTCCAAAAACAATGAAAAAGTCGAAGAGTATCGCAGTACCTTAGGGCTTCTCATAATCCTTAAAGCAATGAGTGCCAAACAAAATCTATTTGCGAGTTTTATAGATTAATGGAAAAAAAGTGGGCCCAAAACGATAGATATGAATAAAAAAATCCATAACTACGGTTATTTCAATTATTTTTTAAACTAAATCCAATGTAACGATTATTTTGGTCAAAAAAAAAATAGATATCTATTGTATCGACTATTTTTGATCGAAAAAAATAAAAATTCATAATAACGATTATTTTTGGTCGAAAGAAATAAAATCTAATATAACGAATATTTTTGATCGAAAAAAGTAAAAATCCAATATAACGATTATTTTTGGTCGAAAAAAAAGGTCTTTTGTACCGACTATTTATGATCAAAAAAAATAAAAATCGATAGTAACGATTAGTTTTGGTCAAAAAAAATAAAAATTCAATATTACGAATATACTTGTTCGATAAAAGAAAAATTTAAAATTACGACTTTTTTTTGATCGAAAATAATAAAAATCCAAAACATAAAAATAATTTAAGTCTTAAAATAAAAATCACAAAACTAACAATCATGTCATGTCATGTTCTCGTTAAAAGAAACTCACATGTATATTTAAATTCTTACTATTCCATCATTGTGATTTTTTTGACTTCAATTATTTAAAATAACTATGTATCGAAACAAATGAAGAGCATTTAAAACCAACCAACATGAGCCCATAAAATTTAAACAACTATCGAATGCATCGGAAATGTCAAAAACAAGCGTGTAGTATCGAAAAACAACGAAAAAGTCGCAGTCGAAATATCGATAAATATTGATATCGATAAATTTTGATATTCATAAATATTGATATCGATAAATATCGTTACTACGAAAAATAGAAACTACCGCAATATCGATTTTATCACAATATCGAAAAATCGATATGATCGAAATATCAATATTTATCGACTTGCTCAAGATTTTTCGACATTATTCGATATTGTTTGCAGTTTTCGACTATATCGATACTGCTGAACCCAATTCGATACTTTTTAATACAGTTTAATAGTTTTTATGCTAACATAACGAAATGTCATCAAATCATTGACCGATCAATGGAGAGCAATTATATATGTAGTATATGATAGCTGGCAATCCTAAGATTACACAGCTCAAAATTATTTATCTACATCAAAACTCTTACAGCAAAATCCTCAATAACTAATCTAAGCCAAGTGCAAAAAAAAGTTTTTCATGTCGCAACATTAAAAAACCATAAGCTACTTAATGCGCTTAATTTACTCTTGCTCGCAACACCATTGACCTTGCAACAGCAGCTAATGTTGCATCCGTAACATTTAGTTTTGTTTTTGTGGTTGATTGGCTTTAAAATTGCTCATGATTAAGTTGGGTTGTCGATATTCTTTATTTTTCAATTAACCAAATGGAGCGAAATTGCAAATAACTTTGAAACAATTGTTGTTATTGTTACTCTGATATTGGTTACTAAATTGGTGCTGACTTTGTGCAGATGAGATACATAGGTGCCAGCATTCATTCAAGCATTCACGTTGGTGCATCTTACATTGGTTACGTTGCCGGTGGCCTCGTTATGGATATCAATTTAACCGAGACTTTTTCATAATTAAACATTTGACAAATAATGCCAGCAGCAGATCAATTTGTGGAATTTTTAATTTTTTTTCTCTCTCTTTCTCTCTCTCTCGCTCTAATTTAAGCACAGCATTTATTTGGTCATGAAGTAGAATTGAAAAATAGCAATCGACATTTAAAATGAGAATGACAGCTTGGATTGCTTTTATGGCTTAAATGAGATGACTATATGACAATTATGAATAACAATAATGGCAAGGTTATCGGTCATTTAAATATTAAATGACATAATCATAATAAAAAAAGAGAATACATTTTAATCTTTTAAGTGATATAAACATAAACAAACAAAAAATTTTCAATTTAAAATAAAATATTTTGTAATTTGCCTAAGCCTTAATCACTACACAAATGGTCTGAAGTGTCTAGAAGAGAACAATTGGGATGACACAATTTAGTTCCTAGAATACCGAAATATATTCGAAACCGTTGCCAATTGACGTGAAGGACTTGTAACTTTTTAAAGAACTTAATATTTAATAAAACTCTCCAAGCATTCCTTGCACATTTCAAATGTACCTATACAAAATTAAGAAGCTTTGCAAAACCCCTTCAACGTCAATTGAATATATAAAAAATTCCTTACATCCAAGGCTTCAAAAAAAGAAGAATTTGAACATCTAGAGTTGGATATTTTTTTGGGAGAAATTGGGGAATCCTGTGAACGGACTTCATATGAACTCTTTGGTTATGCTAAAAGTTGTTCAACTAAAAATTAATCACGCAGCTGCTTCTGTTTTGGTGAAAAATCAGTTTAAGTTTTGTAAAGTTATATATATCGGGCATTCCACGCCAAATCGGACACCATTATGCTTTGCGTCTCTGATTTTAAGTATAGTCTGATGATGTACAAACGAAAGGATAAAGAATTGGTTTTGTGCGAAGAAGATCAACAATAGAGAACCCATTCCACAGGTCCAGGTTGAAATCGCAAAGAAAAACTATAGAAATATGAACAGTCCGCACAAAAAGTTTGCTATGCCATTTTCAAAATCAAATCCCAAAGAACCGTGAAGCGCTGTCATCAAAAATAGAGGCTACCGCACACAATATTAATGATTTAAGTGCTTGTGCAAACCAAAAAATCAACAAATACAATTTTAACATGATATTTTCTCTTCTTTTTGAGATTGTGCTATTTATGTGTCCAGCCCATTTAATCGGTTTTTGTACATTTTGATTAATTTTCGTTTTTTTATTGATGAATAAACTTTTGCAAAGAACCAAACACTTCTTGTTTATTAATTATATTGACGTTAATATGGCATAATATAGAACGCTTCACAAAATGTGTCATTTATATGTCCATGACTGTATTAATTACGGACTACTTATCTGCATAGTGCGAATACAAACGGGTGCGCCATCTCAATACAATCAATTAAATAACTTTGACATTTGCAAGCAAGAAAGATCTTCTCTTACAAAGTGCAATTGACTCATAGATTATTGGAAACAGACAAGCCGCGCCGCTTGGCTTACGCGAATATCGAATTTTTGGGAGAAAATTCTGATGGCTCATTTCACATCTTCTAGCGGCGTCACTAATTCACGAAACACCATTGCACGATGAGAAAGTGACTGTTTGAGTCAGTCTATGCTTCAAAATCATTATTGGGCTATTCTTCTTCAGAGCTGGTGAGACACTTAATGGCAATCGATATCGGTGTACGTTGGCACATTTTGTGTTACTACAAATGCGTGGAAAAGGTCTGGAAGACTTCTGGTTACAATAAGACTGATTGGTCAGAGTTTCGATTGGACAGAGTTTCGATTGACAAGATTTAGATGGCGCACCCGTTATTATTTGGGATATGACTGGGTTCTCTTTCCAATATTTTTTTGAAAATGACTTGTCATAGTTTTTTCTTTATAAAAAAAGGAATAAAATATTGCTTGTATAAGAAAAATCTTTGGGTCAAATCTTTTTTAAAATTTATAAAATGAAAAAATTTTGGACTTACCCATAAATAAGTAAGCTGTCATCGTATTGAAATGAAGCCAAAGTTGCATTGAGAATTAGTGAGCTATAGCGAATGGCATCTGATTTATACCTAAAAAAAAATGAATTTTAAAATTTTTGCCATTTTTAAAGAATATTTTATTTTTGAATATTTTATTTTTTAATAGTAGGATTATCTATTTATCTATATATGTCAAGCTTAATGTGTGTGCGTGTGTTGTTTATGCACTCCATTCAACCGATCGCCGAAAGATTTAGTATACATGTTTCTAATTGTTTTTAGGAAGGTTACTAGTTTGATTTGGATAAAATGGGCCAAACCACACCCCTCGCACCCCCTTACTCATATAAGAGAAAAATAAAATTTATCATATTCAATCAACTATTTGACGCAGATGGAATGAGACTTGGTTTACATATAAAAGGTATGGGCAAGAGTAACTTTAATGAAAAAATAGGCAGTGCCACGCCTTGCATGAGAAAAAGTCAAATTTTTATATATCAGCAACTATTTGACGCAGATGGATGAGATTTGGCACATGTGTTTCATATGGTTTGTGGAAGGTTCTTAGCATAATTTGGTTTGGAAAAAATGGGCGATGTCACGCCCCTCATGTAATAGAAATTTTGAAATAATCATACCTGATCTACTATTTGACGCAGATGAATGTGAATTGGTACTTATGCATATAAAAGATAGTGTCAAAAGTATGATACAATGAACACATATGCGGTGCCACGCCTCCCATATGAGAACATTTTTTTATATCATCTTATTTAAATCTAGGATTTTATTTTCACAATTCAATGTTCGAACTTTAAGTTGGCTTATTATTAACCAGGTGTACAAATATGAAACCGGTAATTTTTTATTCAAAAAAACACATTCATTTTGCGAAAATAGTTCCAAATTTAATCTTCAAAGTAATTCCCCTCCCTAGCTACACATCTTTCCCATCTTTCAGGCAATTTATGGATTCCTCGCCAAAAAAATTCTTTGTTTTTTGAGGCTATCCATTCATCGAGCCATTTTTGCACTTCCTCGTAAGAATTGAAGTGCGTGTCCCATCGATGAAAACAAATAGTAATCGGATGGCGCCAGGTCCGGTGAGTACGGCGGGTGGGGCAGGGGCTCCCAGTTGTACGATTCTACCAAGTTTTTATTGACCGCTACTCGATGTGGCGATGCGTTGTCATCTTGGAATACAATTTTGTCATGGCGAAGTTGAAATTCGGGCCTCTTCTGACGTATAGCACGATTCAAAGCGATCAATTGTTGATGGTAACGTGCACCAGTAACTGTTTCACCTGGTTTTAGTAGCTCATACCAAATAACACCACGCTGATCTCAGAAAATACACAGAATTGTCTTTCGGCTGAAGCGATTTGGTCTTGGCGTTGATTTGGGTTGTTGGCCGGGGCTCAAATATGTTTTTTTTCGTTTGGGATTGTTGAAATAAATCCACTTTTCATCGCCAGTGATGATTCGATGGAGAAAACCTTTTCTGTTTTGCCTGGCGAGCAGCAATTCACAAGTGGTTTTTCGGTTTTCTTGCTACCTGTCGGTCAGTTCATGTGGCACCCATCTACCGACCTTTAAAATCTTTCCCATGGCCTTCAAACGCAAGGAAACGGTTTGTTGTGTCGCATTAAGTTGTTCAGCGAGCTGTTGTTGCGTTTGACCATCATCTTCGTCCAATAATGTTTGCAATTCGGTGTCTTCAAACTTTTTCGGTGGCCGGCCGCGCTCCTCATTTATCACATCAAAATCACCACTTTTAAATTTATTGAACCACTCATTGCACTGTGTACGACCAAGAGCATGCTCGCCGTAAGCTTCAACAAGCATTCGATGCGATTCAGAAGCGTTTTTCTTCAAATGGAAACAGAAAATCAATGCTTCCTGCAAATGAGAGTTTTCAGGCACAAAATTCGACATCTTTACGAGCGGAAAAAATGCGTTGTTGTATGAAACTTGACAAATTGTGAACTCAATATTGTTGACAGATGACAGAATGAACAATTGAGACATTTGGTGCGGTTCGGAACCTCATACATATACGGCTATCGACCGCTAGATGTCATTACCGGTTTCATATTTGTACACCTTTAATTTTAAACGTGAAGCATTCAAATAGCCTGCATTTGTCCGTGCTTGATCAAAGGTAATTTTTCGGTCTTTTTGCCGATTGTACAATCATGATAACGACCTCTTCTGTTCAGACTTCTTCGTAAAAGAACTTTAACGAAACTAAACTCATTGCTCTACGTACCGGTAAGAGCAGAACAACGTCTGGCAGGTCAGCTTGTTTGTTATAGATTTAAGTCTGCTCATTCATTAAAAAATACTTGAAATAAGGCAACTTTGAGAGCTTCCTCTGCTATGAAAATATTTCTTATAAATACATTTTAGTAAATACTTTATATTCAGAAATTTTTCTAACAGAAGGTTTTTATTGGCAACTTTTCAGATAAATTTTCGCTTCTTGACATATTTTTTTTCATCTGTGATACGTTTTTGAGCATTTTTTTCATGTTTTTTACAGTTTTCTTCAACTTAACACTCCAGAAAAAACAACAAATTAGAGCACAGTAAGCAAAATGCACTTCAAATACCTAAAGAAAATCGCTAAAGCTGCGAAAAACACAACCGCTATATTTGAGGTAAAATTTACACTTTACAAAAAATAAATGCATGACCCATATTAATATTTCAAAAAACAAAAAAATTAAAATCACCCTATTTTGAAACCAAAAATCAAATCTGCAATTTAAACGCAATAAAAGCGCCAATCACCTGAAAAAAAGCAATAAACTGCAGCCTTATTGCAGGCGTGGCATTTCACACATATTAAACAACAGCGACAGCAATAAAAATGCTAAAAATAGCAATTACTTACAATGGAGTGGAACTTCACATTAAAATGTTGCTGCTACACTGAAAGATTGACACTTTTTCACACCAAAAATTACAAAAAGAAGAAAAACACAAAAAAAAAACAAACAAACGAATTGTGTAGCAACAAGATAACGATACGCCACTTGAAAATGCAACAGCACAGCGGCGGCGTTGTCACGTTGCACAGTATTTGTCACCTCGAGGAAAAAAAAAAACCAACAGCAACAACAACAACAACAACAATGCAAGCAACATCAATTGAAAACATCAACATTCATCAAAAATGAAAATGTTAAATTGTCACATGGCAGCAGCGGTACATCAGACGTCAGTGGTGGGGGCGCAACGGCAGCGCTGCTTAAGTGGAGGCTTAATTATTCAAATGAGCTTAAATTTTCCATTGAGAAATCGTGCAAAATATTATTTGATTTTAGATATTTTAATTATTTTATTAACCCGTAAAACGTTGCATTGAAACGCAATAATCATTTCCTCAGTTATTTAGAAATCATTTGAATTCAGATAAAAGTTTTTGTACCATGAAATAAAATTTTATTAACAATTTATTAGTAATGGAAATTAAAATTATAAACTGCATGTGCTGACATTAAAACTTCTATTAGTAAGCAACACAAACATGAATTCTTCACTTAATACCTTAAGAGGTGTATGGTTCTTTTGTGAGAAGAATTAGCAGCAACTGCAACTGACCTTTAAGCATTTATGACCATATTAATAAATTCAAGTTGTTGTTATTTTACGTATAGTACATAAATTCTTAAATCTAAATTTGATTAATTTAGAAGATTGACTAGAATTATATCAGATTTTTTGAAAGTGTGTCATTTTTCCATAGGTCATACACATAGAGAAAAAATGAGTTGTGTAAGGGCAACGCGGACTAGAATGGAAACTTTATTTTTAACTTTGTACTCACATAAAATTAGAAATCAAAATAAGAGAGCGTAGCCGTCTACAAATGTTTCAAGTGCACAATTCGTGTAAACTGAGTAAAATGCGGAGTCTATTCTTTCAATACCTGCACTGCACAATCGTGGTGAGTTAATCTTCTAAAACAATCCAAGCCATTGCAAATGGATAGACACGATCCCATAACAATCAAAATTTTGAACAATAGATTTCTCGACTATACAAATCTTGCACTTGTAACATTTTTGGAGTTGTCGACGTGCCTTCAAAAATCATAATCTAACTGTTATTGATAAAGCGTCAAGAAAAATGCTAGTTGACGTCATTTTTGTTGAAAGACTGACTTAAAAACTATATCATACCACAAGTCAAACAGTTTTTGAAAGAAAATAATATGTCGCTTATGGAAATTTTACTAGCTTCATCTAATTCCAAAGAAAAGGTACTAATTTTTATTCGAATTTTAAAGTGGTGGTTCTGCAAGCGATCTGTACAGCGTTTATCTAACCAATGGATCAGAATATTATCCAAAATATCAAATTTTCATACAGAAAAACTCGCTTTCAGTCCATATTTTTCGAAAAGATGATGAAAATGTTTCTGAGATCTTAAAAAACTTTAACTTATTCAATGCCTTATGCTTTCTCCATTCAACTTGGAATGGTGTTAGTGGAAAAAACTTGTGGCCAACATCTTCTGATGAATGGATCTTATTCCGCTTACAGGATTTCAAAAAATAAAAGGCGCCTGTTCGGGTTAAATGATATTTGTGATACAGGCAAACTGGTTTCAGAAGGTATGTACTAAAGTAAGATCAGAAGATATCATTACGTGGGTAACTGGTTTGCATATGACTACTGGCATCAAGATATTATACAGTCAGTATTTAAGGAACACGGAGAATTAGAGTTAGAAGATGAAAAAGCTTGCAGCAAATGCTGAAGAAATTCAAATTTTTGATTGGACCATTCAATGGTCAAAGTAGGTATATGAAAGTCAATCAACTTTTTACAGGTTCTGGTTAACTTGCTGCTTCTAGCGGAGATTAGGTCGTCCTTTTTCGCTAGTTTCACCAACACAATTCGAATAGAGTAGCTTCTTACCCGGAGCGTTGTTCTTTATTCGTTCAACCAGCGTAGCCGCTGTATTTTTATGCAATTTACTAAATCAGTGTCGGCGTATAGCTCATACTCATGCTCATGGTTCCATCTTATGCGTCGTTCACGCAGATTGGATCATAAAGCTTACGAATAAATTTTCTCTCGATAGCTTTCAATATCTTCTCATCGTTATTCGTCATCGTCCATGCTTCAGTATCATACAACAGGACGAGAAGAATGAGTGATTTGTAAAGCGTTGTTTTTGTTCTTCGTGAGAGAGCTCTACTTTTCAATTGCATACTGAGCCCGAAACAACACCTGTTGGCAAGAGTTCTTCTTCGCTGAATCTCCAGGTGATTCCTTACCTGGTGGACTTGCCAGGTCATTAGCCACACTGATCAGGTCTAATCAGCTTGTTAACGATGGGCCTCAATCTTTCACACAGTACGCTTGACAGAACCTTTTATGCGATACTAAGTAGACTTATCCCTCGGTAGTTGGCACAGTTTGTGGGATCGCCTTTCTTGTGGATTGTGCAGAGCACGCTGAGTTTCCAGTCGCTGGGCATGCTTTCATCCGATCATATTCTGCCTGAGAGCATATGCATGCGTCTAGCAAGCAGTTCGCATCCTGTGTTGAATAGCTCTGCCACCAGGTCATTTACACCTGCGGCTTTGTTGTTCTTCAGCCGGGAAATAGCTCTCAAAACTTCGTCATGGTCGATTTGTGGAACATTAACATCGTCATCAGCAACTTCTCTATCGGCGAAATTGTTAACTTCGTCGCAAGCCAGTAGGTTCGAGAAATGATTCTTCCATGTTGTCAGCATGCTCTGGACGTTTGTCACCAGGTCTCCGTTTTCGGCGCTGCATGAAGAAGCTCCAGTATTCAATCCATTAGTGAGCCACTTTATTCGTTCGAAAAATTTTCGGGGTACATTCCTGCTTCCTTACATCTCGATCTATCCGCCTCGCGCTTCTTGCGCTTGAAAAGCTGTTTCTCCTTCCTTTTCTTTTCTCTGTATCGCTCCTTCGTAGCTCGCATTACGACTGACTACAGGGTGGCTCGATAGTCTTTCGCTGCAGTAGCGTCGCAACACTCTTGATCACACCATTGGTTCCTCCAATGGCGTTGGAAGCTAAGCACCTCTTCGGCAGCAGTCCTCTTAAAGTTAGAAATGTGATTCCACTGTGCGAGTTGAGGGGAGTTTTGCAAAAGCAAGAGTGAGAGTCGAGTGGCGAAGCTTTGGTCTGGCCGTTTAGCTTTATAAAAGTGCGAAAAAACCAGGAAACAACCAGGAAAATTTATGGGAATCGGAAGGAAACAACAAAATAAGAAATAATAACTATTTAAATTCAAAACATCTTGCGAAATTTTGCCATGCATATCAGCTGTGTTTCTATAATTTTCCAAGAGAATTTATTAATGAAGTCGTATAGAGAAATAATTCACGATCAATGAAGTAGGCAATTAAAAAACAGCTAATATTTAAAGCTTAAAAAAAACTTCATTATTATAGTAAATTTACTACTTCTGCTCAAAAAAAATATAAATTAAAAACTATATATATCAAAATTCGACAACGATAGTCCCACAGCTTTGTAGCCATAATTGAACATTTATTAGTAGCTACTTACGATTCGAACACCAAAATAAGGTAGCTAACATTTCATTTAAATTTTAGTGCTTTTGGTCTTTTGTGTAGCACAAAATTTTTGCTTGTGCTGTAAGGTAAATTGAAGGAGGAGCCGTCATTTGATTGCATTTATAAGTCAACTCGGCAACTTGCGAAAAAATACAAAAAAAAAGAATCCAAAAATGAGTAATCTTCATTTAAGATCGGCGACATCTTGCCGATTTAAATTTCTTGCAAATTCTCAAGTTGTTGTTGGGCATATTGCATTCTGTTGTCGCCTCTTGTTGCCGCTGGGGGTCAAAATGTCAAATGTTGCCTGTTGCTATGATTCTGCTTGTTGCTCGTTGTTGTTTTTGTGCTCGAACTAAATGTTCACAATGTCGTGACAAGATTGTCCCAGAGATGTTTTTTGTTTTTGTTTTCACTTTTGTTGTTGCTGTTCTTTTTTTTCTTCCTCGATTAAGTTGCATTTGTATGCATTTTGTAACAATACGATGGTTGTGATTAAAATTTAATATACAGCGAAACTTAACTTGGCATTGCAAAAAAAAAAAAAGAAACTGTAAAAATTAAAGAGCAGTAATGAAGATTCCTTAAAAGAAAATTCACTTCGAAATCTTAATTTTATTGAAAATTTTATATTATATAAATTCAGTATATTTTTATATGTAACGATATATACCACACTTTTATGGCTGCTTTAGGTGACAATTCAATTTCACTCTGAAAGGAAAAAATTAACACTGCAGTTACGTTTTTTGTAATTTTTAATTGTATTTTGACTTAAATATTTAATTCTTTAAGAGAATCTCTATCAACTATAAATTCAAAATCTGCTTCAGTTCATGTTCTAATGTCCGTGCACGATCACAAAACATAATTTGTTCTCATTTTGTGATTAATTACAGGAACGAGTGAGTCAAAATTTGTGGTTAAAGAGAGTCTCATTTAAGCGAGAATCAACTAGAGCAAAAAAATAAAATTTAAAATTTTTGAAGCTGTATGAAGTTGGTCCCGTGCGCAATCGTTAGTGTAAAACTTTTGTAAAACGGTAATCGCTTAATTTCTTGTGTTTTTGGCAAAATTGTAGGAATGAGCAGTGTAGGATATAATTTTCGTTTCCATAGTAGGCAGTGCCACACCCCTAACAGGAAAATACGTTTTCACGGCTAATCCAATAAACCGATTTCAATAGGGATATTAGAGACTATAAGTCCCTTAAGTAAGCGTGGCCTTATATGGAAGAATCGCAGCCACGACTGAGTCGCAACACTAATTTTGAATTATTTTGGTGTGGGCATAAATTGATTCCTGAGAAGAGAAATTTGTTTTCAGAGAGGCGATGTCACGCCCCTTACAAAAAAAAAAAAGGTTTTAACAGCAAAAAAGAAAAGTCTTACATTTTTTTAAGAAAAATATTTAAATAGATTAAAATTAAAATGTAAACAATATATGAAAAATTGCCCAAGTGAACCATAATGGAAAAATATGTCACGTTCGCAATATCCCGCTTGCAACATCTCGCTTGCAATATCATAATAAAGTACATAAATACTTTGTAAAAAAAAAAGTAAATAATATTTTAAAAAGTGATATTATTCTAACTTCTGTTTTTCTATTGATGGGTATGAAAAACACTTTCTTTTTTGGTCACGTGCGAGTCGATTTTTTATTGCCTTTACCTTGGAGCTGGTATTACGTCTGGTGTCAACTTTACCACTAAATATAGTAATACCAAAGGGCTATTCTTTAAAGCAACCGTAGAAGAAAAAAAAGTGTTTTACTTTGACTTTTCTTGCAATTTAAAAGTTTAACGAATGTCCCGTTCGACACCACTGAAATACTAATGTGCGAAAGGGTGCTTATGTCGAAAATTTTGTAAGCTTCTTAATTTTTTTATGCATATATTTTAGCACGGGACTTAAAAATAATTGTTTAACGAAAGTTTTGTAGAAAAAAAGTTTGTTTTCTATTTCAATTAACGTGAAAAAAACAAAAAAGCAGAAAAACGAATGGCATATTTTTTTTGGGAGAATTCTCTTTTAAACCCAATTCTATAATATAGGCCCATGGTACCACACAAAAAAAATATGCCCTACGGATGTGCTCTATCTGCATTTTCAGCTACACGAAAAATGTGGATGTAGTTTAACAACAGCGGTCGGTACCTCTCATATCTAAAACACTTTGTCTTGGCACCTAAGGCAAGTCGGTTTTTTTGTTAGATTTCAACGAAATCGGACACAAACTCTGTCCACGCCGTTTACAGGTTTGAGCTAGAAAGCTCAAATTTTATGAAAAAATATTTTTAAGACCCATGCTAAGACATATGAAAAAACGTAAGAAAATGTACAAAATTTTCAAAATAAACACCCTAATATACAATGTAAGCATATCGGTCATTCTTTAAATAACTGCGCAGCTATTTCAATTTTTCTCCAATATTTTAGATTAATTAATTAAAAAAAAAAACTTATACTTCCGTCATATTTTTTATATCTTTATATGAACGAAATGGAATCGTTTTTCACTCCAATGAGCGAATTTTTAACTCAACATCTAAAATTTACATTTTATTTTTCTGAATAAAGCAACTTTACTAAACTTTAACTGAGAAAATCTGTTGAGAAACATAACAAATGGAGATGACTCTGATAACAATATTTCAGAAAAATTGCAAATAAACGCATCACCATTAAATTGACATTTTAAAAAATGTTGCCAAGAGTCAAACAAAAATGACCAGTAATTTAATTAATAAAACAAATGCAATCCAAGACACGCCAAAGTAAATAAAATCAACAGAGATAAAAAAAAAACAAATATGCAAATATCAACTACTTAAAGAACGAAACAACTAAAAACACACAATCAAAATTTATTCACCACAAAGTAATAAATTAAAAAAAATATAAAAAAAGAACAAGAGCTGCTCAATAAAATTAAGAATAACTTAACTAATACATCAATTTTGTATCGCTATTCAATACATCGCATAGGGTGAATTACACATACATAGACAATAAGGCGTGGTGGGTTGTTTAGGTGAAAAACTGTTTTTAAATTGTTGTGTCAACGCTCAGTGGTGGAGATAAATTGGCGCTACTCAACACTAAAACAAGTGTAGTTGCTGTTTTTTATAGCTGTGATTGTAATGTTGAAGGCGGTGGTGGTGGGGTCTTTTCTACTAAGCACAAAATGCATTGCTTCGGTGCATCTTTTTTTTACGCTGCATCTTTGTTGGCTGTTTTTTTTTTCAATTTACTTAACGTCATTACATTTTATTTTTTCATTACAATTTGAATGCAACACCATGTGCACTAGCACACAGTTCGTATATAAAAAGCCAGCAGCCGGCATTTGAGATCATTAAAAAATCTTTTGTTCAATTAACAACTTCTTGGACGTGCAGAGTAGTGCATTACACCAAGAAGAAACAAAGTTTTTTATTTTTTTTTGCAAAAGATCAATTGGAAATATAAGGACTTTTGTGCAGAAAGAACATTACATAAACAAAAGGATTAGTAGTGATTTCTTCAGAAAAAAAGTTCAAATTCAACATGAAATTTGTAAGTTTTTTATTTGAAAAATATATAAATATAAGTGAATAAAAACTTTACAGTAAGTAGTTTGTGATATTTAGTGGGCAGTGTTAACTTTCAATTGTAAAAAAATTATTTTAAATTAAAGAAATTTGAAGAAAGCAATTTAATAAAATTCAAGTTCGTTGCTTAAGTTTTTCGTTTTCGCTAACCAGATTTAACGTCACTTTTAAGTATAGCATGAGTTTGCTAGCATTTATAAATTGTTAATGTTTTCTAATGCCACACCCACTTTCTGAAGCACATCAGAGTTCGCTGCTTAAGTCTTTCGTTTTAAAAATAAAACATTTTTTCCTTCATATTTGTTTTAACTAAATTCATTTAAATTTAACTTTTTTAATCTATATATTAACGTCATAAATCAGTTGACTTAGAAAATACCATTATCTACTTTGGAGTTGAGAATAATTAAGATAATTATTCTAACAACGCAAGTAGGGTTTATCAATAACAAATTAACCTATTTTTTTCTTTTTAATTATGCATGCAATCAAGATTTGTAATACATTAATCAATTTTGTAATTAAAATGCTAGTAGTTGTTGCAATTATACAACATTTTGTTGCTGCATGGATAAATTAGTATTGTGTATTCACATTAAAACAAGTGAGAATTTAAGGTTGCCTAGAAAATTTACTAAAATACTTGTCATGATTTCATATTATGTTAAGAATCTTCATAGGTGACATACTTCCGAACATTACAATAAAAGTTTTGTAAAAATTCAAAATTCATTTAATTCTCAATTTCTGCTGCACCATCCGGTATAAATCACTTAATCACTTTATTGTTCAACACCACTTAAAAGAGATAGCTTCCAGAAAAAAAAATATGCATAGAGATCTTTCGGCGGATACAAGTGTTATTGAAATTTTAAATTCTAGGAGATGAATCAGAATATCATCAACTGTGTGTTGACAGTGTTTGGCATAACATGTTATTTTAATACTTTTCAAATTCAAAATGAATTTAAAGTTTATAGTATTAAAAATAAACGGAAAAATATTATTTTAACTATTTTCGACATCAAAATATGCGGCTTAGTGTCAAAAATAAAATGTTTGAAGTTGCAATGCCATTTTTCCTGGAGTGTCAAATTTAGGTTATGATTAACACATGACTCGTTATATATTGTCTTCATGTCTAAGGATATTATGTAGCTAACAGTGATGATTTTAAGTCCTTGAATGAGTCAGTCTAATTGCCTTCTTATATGAACTGGTGAGTTACTCGCCATAAGTAGTGATAATTATGGTCCTCAATTGGAAAGATAAAATCAAACAAAGAGCAAATAAGCGCATCTATGCTTGTATGAAAACCTTTGGTAAAAAATCCTGTTTTCAAACGAGAATGTTTCTTGGAGTGTACACAGCCGTGGTGCGCCCGATTCTCTTCTACGGCTGCTTAGTATGGTGGCCGACCATCAGCAAAAGCTACAACCAAAAGAAGTTAGCGAGAGCGCAAAACACTGCTTGTGTGGGATTGATGGGGGCAATGAGATCCTGCCCCACGGAAGCCCTCAACGTGATCTTACACCTGGCACTTTCTAATATCTTCATCAAGGCAACCGCATCTTGTAGTGCGATTTGGCTCAGAAACGCTGGTTGTTGGGTAGCGAAGCAACATCGGTACTGCTGCATTCTCGACATAATGCCAATAGCACTGGCTAATCTTTCAACCGATTACATCTGCCCGGTACTCAACTTCGAGAAAAACCTTTAGTTCAAAATTTCGGAGAGGATTCAACTTAAATTTTGAAACCGCCATATACACCGATGAGTCAAAGATGGATGGTGTAGGTGCCGGGATCAACTCAAAAGACCCAGAAATTTCTTAATCTTTTCGCTTACCTAACTCTGCAAGCGTTTTCCAAGCAGAATTTTTTGCTATTTTCCGATAGCCAGGCCGCCATCAAAGCTCTAAACTCGGAGGCGATAAAATCTAAGTTTGTAGTACAATGTAGGAAGGCACTAGCTAGGCTGGGATGGCAGTTCGACATAACTTTCATATGGGTTCCAGGCCACAGGAATATTAACGATTCCTTTTTTTACGAACCAGGAGCCTCAGATTACGTGCGAATTCTAATTAAAATTCACAAGAACAACAAAGTTTCTATAAAATCTCAAAACCAACAGTGTTACAAAAATTAGCATTAATATCAACATAATGAACAACAGCTAAAGGCAATGCTTAAAATAAAACATACTAAAACTATGATCTATAAACTTAACTTAAACAAAGAAATGTCACTTAAACAGCAGGCCATACAACGCCTCGCAACAAGACAAAAGAGCGCATTCACACAAAGTAATGTTAAAAATAAAAATCAAACCAAATTAAGAAAAAACTCCATAAAAAAAACTAAACTAAAGTTTGATATTTCACGAGAATCGAAAGCGCACTGCAAAATCAAACAATTGTTGTGGTAATGGCGATGAATGGTATCTTCCTCGAAGGCAACAGCAACTCAGCTGCATAGAAGCTGCCAATGTTCCGGCTTTTGTTGACCTTTTCACGTTACATCGCGTGTTGTCGATATAAAGATGACGATAAATTGTCGCCACGACCGTGTTGCCAATTGCAGAGAGCTACGCCGCTGCCAACATTAACTGCAACAAATTAAAGAAAATATGAAAAGCTGGAAACTGGTTTTTATGGGTGTTGGATTTCACCTAGTAAACTTTTAACCAACATAAAGTTTAAGCTTAACCTTAAGGTTAAAGCAAATGATGCAACCAAGTGCTGCAATGAAAGCAACAAAAAATGTGGCAAATCCATGAGAACTGTTTTGATTGAATTTTGCTTAATTTTGAATACAAAATTTGTTTGTTGTTTTTAGATGGCCATTACTGAAAATTTTAATTCAAATAGCAGAAAATAAATAAAAGAAAATGACATAGACTAAATTGCAATCAGTTATATCGGAATTAAGTTATAATCACTCTAAGTAGTTTAACATGACGTATGCGCAATCACTATTTGTATAAAATTTTTAGCTATACGTAATTTCAATTCTCATGGGTCAAAGTTGTTATTATTTTAAGTCAAAGCAATAACAACTCACTCTCTGTTTTGCTTGAATTTGCCGGGCAACATTTGGAAATTATAGTCTTTCTTACCATTGAACAAAAGAGGTTAAGGAAGCCGCTATAACTTAAGTTTAAATTAAGTTTGCTTTTGTAAGGGCCACAACACTCTGTCATAAAACATTTTTTTTTTTACTGCTATGTCTGCGTCGGATTTGTTTTGTGCTGTTAAGTAATAACAACGCTTTTTATGCTTTTTCACTTTATTGAATGCCTGCTTGCTGTTATTTTGACACATCATTCAATACGGCTGCCTTAACGTATGCGATGAGTTAAACCCATAAAAAAAAAACAATATAAGCAATGCATTTTTATGTTAGTCAACATTCAAAGTGCAATTCAGTTGACAGATGTCAAATTAATTTTAATTTATTTTTTAAAAACTTATGTTTTTCTGCAGTTTTTGCACAAAAAATTTCAGATTACAATAAAACATGCAGTTGATTGTTATGCAATACGTTGTTGTACTTAATTTTAATTACATGTACTTAATTGATATTGCATTTATTTTTATATAGATATTGCATTTATTTTTATATAGTGTTTTGCCGATTCAAGGTGGCATAAAATATAATTTGTCAGCTAATTTTATTTAAAGCTTTTGATTTAAACATAGCCAGTTGTATTTTAAGCCATAATTTCATAATATATGAAAATTGTGATTTGTAATGAAAATAATTGTAGTACTTTTTTCCATTTGTTTTAATGCAGCCATTCATTAAAACTATAATTTTCAAATAGATTAAGTCATGAAAGCATAGGACTATCACGGTTATGTTCTTAGTTATATCAGTGCAGAAATATTAGCGTTAAAGTGTTACGCTTTATTATTTTGTGGTTTCATTGTGACGTATGAGTAACATTTATTAATGTTATATTTTTTTTTTATTAAAAAAGAAATGTCTATTTAACAGCAATTCCACGGCCTCGTTTTCATCATTTTGCAACATGATTCTGCGCCATACGAGTTCATCATTTGGATGCTACTTATCGCCATAATGCTTAAGAAGCAACGACTAAATATCTAACTTCTCTTAAGCAGTTAATTCATTGCCTAGGGGCTGTTGTCGTAGAATCCTGCTAAATTTAGTTTTTTGAGTGTGCACATAAAATTTTTTTCTGCGTTTTTATACTGAATTTGTTAGCTTTTTTTCCGGGGCACGTTTTTAAAGTAATTTTCAAAGGGGTTTTTGTAATCCGTGATCTTTGGGCAGTCGTTGATGGTTAAAATTGCCAAATTGGAAAAAGAAAGAGTTCTTCAGTTAAAATCGGATTTATACAGATTTATTCAGCTGCTCTTCATATATAATACCAAACAAAAATAAACAGCAGGCAGCTTTTAAGAAACAAATAAAAAGTTCGTTGCCAAAGTCTTTTGTTTTATATTTGAGTTTCTATTAACAAAAGTGATGAGACCATATTTTACTACATGACATTACAACAATACGTTCTTATAGCGCTAATAGGTGCGTTGGATTTTTAAGTTTTTTAGATAATGCCTTCAAAATAAAAGAGCTCATATTACTTGCTAACAGATTCGTGAGTCTATTCATTTTCACGAGCAAGAGTTCTTAGGGTGGAAGTACATATTTATTAAACATTACACAAGGTAACAGCAGCAAAGATTATTTTTGTAAGGAAGTTTTTAAATTTATGGCATGATGTTAAACTGTTTTGCCTCATAACCATTCACTATGAAATTTAATTTGAAATCATTTTTATATTATATTCTTATATTATTTTGAATATTTAGTAAATTCTCTTTAAATTATTATTTTCATTTTAGAAGAAAAAATATTTAAATACCACAACAAGATATTCTTATAGATGTGGTCTCTTTTAGTTCAGCGTTGGTCTCATAATGACGTTTTTACAAAAAAATATATCGGAAAAACACTAATCAAAAATATTTTAGTATTTCTCTTCTGAAATATTATATAGAATTGTTTTTTTAATTATGCACCTCAAAAGAACTTTGTAGAAAATTTTTGCAGACAGTGGACTCGCGCAAAGGAATATATGAGACTTTTGAAAATATATATGTAGTTTGCAAAACTTGACAAGAATTTTTGGGCCAATCCAATATTTCGTGAGATATTTCATTTGTAGAATTCTTGCGAACGTTTTTATTCAACAGTGGGAATGAGAAATTTTTTTTGAGAAATTTGACTGGCTATAGTATATAATCTTCACTATTTTTTTAGCAAAATTAATAACATTTATTTATAATTGTCAAACAAATTTACATAATTTTTTCTATTTGTAACGATTCTTCACATGTTAATTTAAATTATATCTCATTATAAACTCCTAAATTACTTAGCTTTAAGCACTAAAACCAACAGAACATGGTAATCAACACGATTTAACAAGGTTCACATTACTTAATGCCACATTCCACACAACTACAAAGCAACAGACAACATTTTAACACCCGCCATACGTCAAAGACTTCGTTTTTTTTTTTTTTTTTTTTTTAACTGACAGAATAGCACGCGAGCCTTCGCAAGATTGTGAAACTTTGACGAGAATAGAGCGAGAATAGAATTAAAAATTTAATTGCATAAGAACAAATTTGCATGAAAAACTAACAAACCATGTAAATATGTAATTAGAGAATAAATGAATGAATGCGAACTAACAATAGGCAACAACAAAATCATTGCAATTACAAACATTATAAGCAGATAAAAATAGTTGCACTGGAAGGTAATAAGAATGTGAGAAAATGCTTAAAAAAAGGCATAAGAAAATTAAATAAGAAAATTCTATTTAACAGCTTATTTCATTAGCAAATTGTTTAGATAAAATTAATTGCTTTATTTTTCTTCCTTTGATTGCAGGAAATTACTGTTCTTTTAATTGCAAGCGCCATTTGTTTGGCCCTTGCAGCACCGCAGCAACCGGCTGCTGGTCCAGCCATTGCAATAGTGAGTCAAGAATCCAATATTGAGCCAGATGGTTCATACAATTACAAGTGAGTAATATTGAAAGTGTAAAGAAAAAAATCATTGCATAAGTTTAGGCATTTATGTGAATAGCATGCAAATAAAACTATGTCTTTTGACACAAACTGGCTGCGACCTACTCACATATTTTGTTTGCTGCAATACAAATACAGTGCAGGCTAGCAAATTGATATTGAATTTTATTAATTTTATTAAGAAAATGTTTTATTTAAATTATTAAAGTACGTAGCTTAAAAGACCTGATAGCTGAGCACTATAATAAAATAATTTGCTGCAGCTGCTAAGCTGAGCTGAGCGATATTATTTATTAACTTTTGAATTTGCGAATGAGTTAGAACTTCCTTATAAGAAATTAATTGATATACTTAAAATGTAAAGCCAGAATTAATGGCAAGTATAATTCCAATGCAAAATCAAAGTTGCTTTAATTACACTACAATACAGTTTGAATTCATCTAATCAGCACAGACTAGATTCGATCGAGAAAAATGCAAGGCATTCTAATTTCAATGAAAAAAAAAACCAAGCTCGTAAATTCATAAGGCATTCCCTTTATTACATTTTTATTTTTTATAAGATTTATTAATATTACTTGCTCGGTACATTAACTTTTTAGCAATTTAACAAGTAACGTATTTTTAATTTTTGGAATCATTTTTGCAAAAATTATATTTTCTTTTCATAACTTGTAAAAAGAATTAAGTCTGTGCACAAACTTTTAACACACACTGTAGCAGTAATTTATGCAAGCTTAACTGATAGCGTTACGCATAATAATATCATGATTTATGTTTAAATACCATGAATCTTTTATTCTGCTATATAATTTATAGCTTAATGCTAAATGGTTTAGTAGGTTTTCAAAAGCAAATCGAAGACTTAACAAACTAAGAGACGATATAAAGTCTAAGAAGTGAGTGAAAAAAATTAACGCAAAAAATTAAAATTTTTTATATCTAATAACGCGTTGAAAGCAACACGCTTAGCGCTGGTGTTAAGTAATTTGTTCTCTGTTTTAATTTGTTGGCATTTGATATTAAGAATAAATGCTTTGATTACACGCATATCAACATTAAGTTTTATGTCAGAAAGTATTGAATTTTAATTACATTTACGGCGCTTAAGTAAATATGATTTTATGTGATTTCTGGAAGTGCCGACACGACTTGTTTCGATAGTATACAATTTATGACTTTTTTGTGAAATGGGTTTCAGTTGAATATTGATTGGAAGATGATCAAGTGATCATCAGTTAGTCAGCCAATTATTGACATATACATACGCTATAGCCTATATACTTCAGTTTCGTTTTTTAGCGAAGTAAACGTGTTGGCATTTTGTACGCTGTTTCCAAACAATTGGTAGTTGCTCTTCAAAATAAAGTTTTAATAGAAAATAATAAAACGAACTCAAACTATTAAACCAATTTTGTGCCACCCGTGAAAACTGTGAAAAAAATTTTCGTTTCATGCGAAGCACTATGGCATTTGATAGAGGTCTGCGTGAGTGCACTCACTCTATCAACAGATCAGTGTACTTGCTGTCGTGTACAATGCTTCTATCGACATTGGGCGTGTCATCAGTTGACAAGATCAGATCAGAGCTATTGAACGTCATGACTTGTGTTTTGTTTGCACACTGATTCGTTCTGACTTGCTTTTTCGCAGTCAACGATTTTCAATCCGAATAAAACATTTACAACACCGAAAAAAAGAGATGCATTCTGTGAAAAATACGCACGGAATAGAAATCTGTTGTCTGAACAAACATAGTAAAGGACAACAAGTCACTCGGTGTCGAATGCAATAAGCTACGAGCGCTTCAACTCGCTTTTAGTCGTAGAATATTTCATTTGTGAAAGCAGAACTCAGCTCGCTTGGTTGGTCTTTCGTTTTGTTTTGATTGATTTGATTCGTGATTGGCGTTCGTAAAGGCTCGATATGCTTACAATCGTGCAAAGTGGCTTAATGGTCGTTTCAAGCGCACCCACTCAGACCTCTAGTACATATAGGGTGTTTCATTTCTTTTTACTCTTAAAATCACTTGATATATTCTAAATGCGTATATACAATGGAAAATCCGCCCACAATAAAATTTCTGAATATATCAGTTTCGTTCCAACTTTTTTATAAATTAATATGTGGGAGTAACATAATTTAAAAAAAAAAAGATTTTAAGAGTTGAACATGTCGTGACGTGAAAAAAATTTAAGCACAAAAAACAACCTAATGTTTATCCAAAAGTAGACTTGTGATACTTAAATAAAATAAACATGCATTTAATATGAATATTTAGCTATTTTGGTAGAAGAAACTCGCATTAATAACAAGATTAAAAGGTTAATGAAATCTTTTAATAGAAAGATTTATTTTTAATATTTTATATGCTAGGCATTAAAACACTTTCTAGGTTTCCAAAAAAATATCGGGGTAACAACACGATTCATTTAAAATAAAACATTTTTTTTGTATATTTTATATACTTAGTACTGATACCCGCGCCTTGGCACGCGCACGTTCCGTTATTTTTTCATAATGAAATTACTCTCTTAACATCACATTCTATCATTTATATACAAAAGCACCGAGAGAGAGAGAGTTTGCTCTTTGAACTTGGAAGTCAAATACCAAGAGTACGACTGGGAAGAAAATAAACCAGACACAGAAAAACCACAAATTTTAAGAAGCATCATAAGCATGAGTAACGAAAAATCAAATGATAATTTTTGTGAGCGGTTTCGCAAAAACTTAATCCTAGAAAAAAGTATGCATAACTTTAAAAAAATTAAAAATTATGTAAACAATACCACTCTATAGCACAAATATATTATTTTAAAAAATAAATTCTTAAAATCGGCTCAGTATACTTTACGCCAAAGCGTTACAAACCATTTCCATATATAGTAAGCAATTTTACATAAATAGTATAGATTTAAGCAAATTCTATTACCTAAAGAAATTATGAAACTTTAATTTAATTAATATTGAATAATTTTGTAGATATGAAACTGAAAATGGCATCAAAGGCGAAGAGACCGGTACACTGAAGAAAGCATCCTCAGCTGATACCAGTGATGTTATCGTAGCTGCTGGATCCTTTTCGTATACATCACCTGAAGGCAACCTTATTACATTGAATTACTCAGCTGATGATGTGAATGGTTTCCAACCACAGGGTGATCATTTACCTACACCACCACCAATTCCACCAGCAATTCAAAAAGCGCTCGACTACTTGTTGAGTCTGCCACCAGCGAAACGTCGTTAAGAAACATTAAATGTTGTAGAAAAACGATAGGGCTGCGAGTTGAAAAATCCAGAAAAACAAAACAGAAATGAAACAAAAAGGAAATGAAATACGAATTTATGTTTAAAAAGTGAGCGACGAAGATGATGATAGTTGCAACAGAATGAAGAAATTTATAACTTTCAACTGTAGCTGCTGCTGCTACTGCACTCTATACTTTTCTATGCTTTTTTATGCCTACTCGTACACAGTAAAAATCATAGCTGCATACATACGCATATACAATACACTGTCAAACACATAATATGCCACCTTAATACATAAACAATGAAACTGAAGTAACAAATCTTTTTAAAAGCCTTTAAACTGACTGAACGAACCGATATCAAGCAAAATTTCCAATAGACAATACTCAGTTACACACAAACACAGCATACATACATAGTACGTGCATATCTTTTTTGTATCTTTTTTTTTTTAATATGTGAACTATTTTCCTTGAACTCAAACTCTATGTTTCAACTGAAATTTTTAGTCGCCGGAATAACACATGTCATTTCGGATTTATGTGATAACGCTTGAAATGCAGACAGACATACATATCTACTTACACTTGAAACTCAATAAAAATTTTTTTTAAAAACCTAATGCAAATAAAAAATTAACTAGTTAAACTTGTATATAATATAAACTACAATACATAATATAAACGATGATGATGTATATTAAATGTTTTTTTATATAACTTAACAAATAAGTGTGCAAATAAAGAATTACATATTCTTAACAAAATCTAAAAATATATATATTTAATTTCTATTACTTGCAAAGTGAAATCTACAAAGACAACCCATTAAATGTTCTCCAGCTTGAATATTTCACAAGAGAAACTTAATTGATAATTAACAGGCATATAAGAACTTAAGCTGAGTTCCTTAACATCAGTTATAACACGCAGAAAAGAGCAACGATGCGCAGAAAAAAGCAACGATACGCAGAAAAAAGCAACGATATGCAGAAAAAAGCAACGATACGCAGAAAAAAGCCAACTGCGCGTCACTAGTTTTAATTATGCTCTAATAATGCACATTTATATCGCAAATTTCACAATGGCGGAAGCGAAAAGGTAAATTTTCACCATGGCTTATAATGCTTTGGAAACAGATGTTCCTAATCGTCAATATAATAACAATGTGTTTGAAACATTCAACTTAATTGCAGGGTTGCTTTGTTTCGATACAGTATGCCGTAACACTACTTTGTTTGTTGGCGTTTAAGAGCTCAGCCTTAGCTTTCAAGATCCTGTGATCATATTCTCATTCCAAAATATTGTTTATAGAAATTAAGACTTTTCTGCTTACATAATATCATTGCTAGTTAAACGCGCGGAAGTCATTAAAAGAAGTGCCCTATTAGAAACATCATAATATAACATTTGATGTCAAGAATTGTGCTAGACGTAACTTGAATGGCAAATGGCAAAGGGGTAACCTATATGACCTATATAATATCGAATATCCAGGCAGCTCTTAAAGCTCTTAGGGTAGAGACAATTGTTCCAGACCAGCCTTCAACATCTGGTATATCTTGATACAAATAGCTGCCTTTAGCTGTTATGGATTTTAAGACATGAAGGATGCGCAAATAACGAAATTTCAAAAACATAGTCGAAATAAGGACGCAGTGAGCTTTAATTGGGACTGAACTGAATTTGAGCAGGAATTTGAAGCAAAAAAAGCACATAGCACTGAAAAAAAGAAATCTCTACCCTTGGAAGACTACATCATTAAGGCTCATAAAGCTGTGGGTGCACTTAAGTACCAACTGTGCAACCTCAATAACCATCTGGGAAAAATTATTATAAGGATTTCCGTAAAAGCTTTTCAAATTTAGTGATCATAGGTCACTTCGAATGGTGCTTGACTTATATGTACTGATGATGGATCTTACCGAATTCGTTTCGATATTGTCAAATAATTCAAAAAATGTACTGATGATGTTCAAAATAAAACATTTTCGGTACTTAAGGTCAAAAATATCAAAATTCTGAAGTGGTTCTGTCTTCAAATTATGTTTCAGCGTTTTTAAGTTTTTAAGTCAGTAACAAAATCGTCAAGTTTTTTGTTCAGTGTCAATTTTTCATCAGACCGCAGTAGCGCTTCTGATTTGAATGTTCTTGGAAATTTTTTTATTAAGTTGATTTCAAAAGCTAAGTTTGCTGAATAGCTGGTGAGCCTTTATTAGATAAAAGTGAAGCAATAACGATACTGGACTAGATTGATTTTTTAAAAAAAAAAGGATCTAAAAATTTAAATGTGGCATACACCAAGATTTAAGCAGTCCCAGGAACAAATTACGTTCTTAACAAATATATGTAACTCGCTTGAAAAATAATTCTCGCTAACAAAACTTTTGTGAGAAAATTCTGTTATAATATTGATCCAATTTTAGTCTTTCTGTTCAAAATGGTCAGCGTTTTTTCCAATTGAAAATTATGGTATGGTCCATGAAAGGAACTATGTTAGCTGCGTGAATTTTGAACTTCTTGATGTTTCAATATGTTTTCAATACCTAAGGAAAGTCGAAAAATATCGAAAGGTTCGAAGAATACAAAATATATTTAAAGCTGAGGTCGTTGCAATCACCCTTCCTTAGGAAACTTTATCGGCATTCATTATCAAAACAAATAGAGTTTGACCTTGAGGTCGAGAAAAACGGAGAAATATTAATAAGTATTGATGATAAATGTCACAATTTCAGTGTTAAGGAGAAAAAACTACATTTCCGTTTATTGCAAATTCTAAGTTGGAATCAAAACGAAACATAATACATAATGTGATTTGAACATTTTCCTAAAACAAAAAACATATTTTAAATTGGTGTTAATATGAAACTACTAAAAATCTTGTTTCCAAATACCTGATTAAGTAGAAGAGTTATCAAAAACCTGATAGTTATGAAGTGATTAAACGATTTATGAGTTTTATCATAAAAAAAAATCCACAAAAATAAAACTGTTTAAAATTTCTATGAGCAAAATGCAATATATCTGAATATAAGCAAAATGCGCACTTTCATATTCAAAGTGGAAAGCTTACTCTTAAGAATTCTTAGCATAGTTGGCAAAGTTTTCCAAAATTAAACAAAATTTTTTTGTAGAAATTGGGTTCGTAACATAAATTTAATGTTTTTCAAATCGCTCGGAAATATTGACCAAAATTTTGCTTCGATGGCTGAAACACCACTGGCTAATGACGAAGCAAATGTGTTTTTTAATATCAACCTATATACTTAAGTTATGAGGTCACATGAGAGGATAACAGTTATTTTTCTATACAGAGGATAATGCACGAACACCTACTTAAACATATTCACCACTAGCATGAATCCCCAAGAAGAGCTGTCCTCCCACATCTTGTTTTCCCTCCAAAAAGAAAATGTTAAATCGAAATTAATCCAAAAATAAAAACTGCGTTTCCATTCACAGGTACCAAAATATTTCCACATACTTTCAATAATGCAACCATAAGTTTTTATATATGACATTAGTTTTAGCTGTCAGCTACTAACTAAATTTATAAAGGGTATAGAGTATAGTATTTAAGTAAAAGAATGATAGTCCAATTGTATTGTTAGACGTTTGAAAAACATTTAAAAAAAAAAATTAGATAAAAATTAAAATGAAATTGATACCTATTAGAGGTCTGCATGAGTGCGCTTGCTGTGTCTATAGATAATTATACTCGTAGTCGAATACAATGGTTCTATTGAAATTCTGCGAGTTATCAATAGGCTCGCACAAAACAGAACGATTCAACGACATGACTTGATTTCGTTTGCACTCTGACTCGTATTTCGCTGTCAATGTTGTTGCAATAACGAGTGCAGCACTCACCTCTCTTGCTTGGTGTTTCGTTTTCGTGTACAAAAACTTGATGGACTCGCAATCGTGGCGAGTGACTTGATGGTCTTTTTAAGTTCACTCGTGCAGACCTCTAATACCTATGTAATTTGCTTCTTTTTTACTTTTAATGCTAAGTGCTTGGGACGCTAGGAATTTTCATCTGACCTGTTAAAGGTGAATGAAAAATCTGAACGTTTGAGAGCGCTATTTGCTGTCAAAATCAAATGGAAAATACTAGGGTAGCATAGTCTATATTTGGCCAAAAATTGCAAGAAAAATAGCACACCTGCTCAAAGGGGAATTTCCATTCTCAAATATTACGATTGCAAATGCTCTTTCTCGAGAAGGAAATAAATTCATGAGAGCAAATTTCTCCATAACCTATTGTGAAACAAAAAAAAACCTTTTCGCGTACATAATACAAATCAAAATTGAACACCGATTTTATATTTTTGTGCAATGACTTCCAAAAAAAAATTAGATTTTCTGCTCGGACAACAAAAATAGCAGTTTATAAAAAGGAATAGAAAAATCGCAAAGAGTTGTTAATTCAACCTTAAGAAATTCTTTGGTTAAAACTTGGTTACTAGTTTTTAGAGCGCAACTGGTCAGCTGTTTGTACTTCTCAATTTTATAGCCTCATTTGGCCAAGTTTTAATGTGTGGGACTGGATTTATTTAATTTTGGGTTTACAAAACGTACAATAAGTTGATTATGAGGCTCTAATGATTTAAAGGGTTATTCAATAAGAGCTTCCTACTTTTGTTGTACGTTGGATTAATGTATTCACCCATATAGGTTTTTTACTTCAAAAAGAATTCGCCATTGCAATGGTGGCACTATTCCCTTACCAAATAATACAATTACAACTTCTTACAGTTTTGCAACAAAAGTGCGGCATTCGAAAAGGAATACAGTATACCAAAAATATATAGAAATAACTATGCATATCCAAAAATAACAATAAAAAAAAATGATTTTATTTATAATTTTATTGTATTTATTTCGGTGATTTAATTTTTAACCTGACTTTTTTTGGTGACAAATTTCATTTGACATCAAGAAATTTTATGCAAATTTTAAATTAAATCGCGATTGGTTAGTAAAGGCCAAAAATGCGGTTATGTAAGTTTTTTTGTTTCGAAAAAATTCTAAACTTTTTTTTGGCGCTTGTATTTTTTTCACACCCATCTTTTTTTCGTGTGTTTCACTAAATAACGATTTATATGTATAAGGATTTTAAAATAAAACAAGTTCAATATTATTTATGGTCGAATATTTGGTTTTCATTGAGTTTTGTTTAAATGGTGATGTTTAGAATCAGTTTTTGTTTGGGTTTTTGGCTTTAGTTTATAAAGCAGTATTTTATTTAAGGAGCTCGTCATTTGTTTGTCCACATTTGTTGCGCGTGTTTCGGAAACCGTTTGAGTTTAGATTTTGACATATATTTTTTTTTAAATTTTCGTGGTTCGTTTTGAAAAGATGAAAGTCTTTCTAGCAATTTGTTTGTTTGTTGCTTCGACATGTGCGAAAGAGGTTGCGCTAATCTCAAATGAAGCTATGGTGCAATATAATGGAAAATTTCATTATCAGTAAGGACTTATTTCAATTTATCATTCATTTTGTAAAAATATCAAGTTATATATACATATAGTGAAAGTGCTATAAAATCTTAAGTTGCACAATACATATGATATCAAAGTGGTTTTGTATTTTAATGTTTAAAGGACTAACTATGCTGAAATCATTGTAATGAAACTAAGTTTACATCGGTGTATACACACAATACATTAAGTTTCGGCTTAAGGATAACTTCTAATCATCTTTTGCATCAACGATTTAAAATAAATCAATAAGCGATTTATTCGCTTGTTCTGATTAATGTAAGCGATAACACTGTGCTACAAAAATCAATCTTTTTTTAACATACGAGAAGATAAAGGTTAAAGGGACCGGCATGGCCCGGCTAAGTCCGGAATTTCATGTCAAAGCCGGCAGCTTGGTAGGAATACAAAAATTTCTGAAACAGCTTGGAATTGGACGATTTTTGTGACTTCAAAGCTTTGTTGAACGAGAAAAAAAAAGGCTATCAACTTTTTCTCAAAAAAAATTACGTTTTCGGTTTTATTTCAAGTACTTCTGTGTAAAAAGTATCCGGAATTCAATGTTCTTCTACTTATTCACGCGGTGAATTCATTCTGAATTATTTCCACAAGAGCAAACGATCCATAGCTATATGTAGAATATTATTTAGGCATCATGAAGCGTTTGCAGCAGATTGTCCTTTGAATACGGCCAGATTTATATAAGGACAACTTATAAATTTTGCACCACGACCAATGCACCATATCGCATAAAGCTATCATTGTGTTGTTAGCCAAAAATTTAACGCATGTCATCGATAAAGCAACGCATTTACCTGGCCTAGCCACGTCAGACTTTTCCCTGTTCTTAACACTAAAATTGCTCCTTCGAGGAAGGCACTTCGAGTCGATTGAATCCAAATGAATCAAATTCGTTGAAGAAGTTAAAAGCTTTTACTTGATCAACGTAAAAAAATGTATGGAAGACTAGATTCAGGGATGGCTTTGTAATATTTAAATGCTTTAATTCATCTTAGTTTTTCAATATGATTATCATATGTTAAAGGACAATTCATAAAAAAATTAGGAAAATTTTATTTTGATTAAAACAAAATATTATAATAATACAAAGACATAACGTCAAAGGAGTCATTTTATATTTGTATTTCGGATCCATAAGCATCTAATTATCGATTGAAATTTTTCAAGAGATGATCGCTATCTTCAAGGGTTCCAATGTTATGTGCTGGTGCGTTGTCATCACAAGGTTTGAAGCAACAGCTGATCGGTTTATTTGATTTCATGAATGCAGATTTAAAGAAATCGGAGGACATTCGTGTCATCGCATTTTTTCATTTTAAATAGTCCGGGCACCGAAAACCGATGTGGCAACAACATAAAAGTAGTGCAGACAACTAAACGTCATGACTAACGATTATATAGAGAGAAAATATTCGCAAATTAAAACAAATGTAAATTAGTTAAGAGAGCCATATCCGAAATAAATGGTTTACATGTTGTTTTTTTCGTTTCCAGGTGCCATTGTTAAGCAATGTGAATAGTATTCTATACAATAACTAGTCGTAGCCGCGGCTATGCATGTATACGCCCCGTTTATTTTCATAATGAAATTACTCTTAACCTCTCACTCCATATTCTTTCTTCAAAAGTAACACAAAAAAAATCAATTGAAAGAAAGTCTGTCCTTTGAACTTCGAAATGGTACAAATGAGAAGAAAAAAAAACAACAATAGCAACATAGAATTCAAAAATTAGCTTAAGCTTAAGCAATGAAAAATTAAACGATCATTCTTGTTAGGTTCAGCATAAGCTTAGTCCCAAAAAAAAATGTTTATTTCAAAAACAAAAAACATGTATGCAATAATATTTATTAGCACGAATTTGTCCTTTAAAAAAAAACATTATTAAAATCGGTTCAGTATATTTTGCGTCAAAGCGTTACAAACACTTAGTGTTAGTGCACTTTCGTTTACAGAGAAACGCAATTGAGTCTTATTTCAAAATATATAACAAAAGACAGATAAATTCATGTTATACGCTTAAATTAAATTTTTAAATCATTTCACAGGAGACTTTTACAGGGTCAGCCCATAACAAATATGAAATTTTATTTAAACTTTTTTGTGTCTTCATGAAATGGAGAATATTTTAAAAAATTATTTTCAAAAACTTTATAAGACTTTGGGAAAGTATTTTTTTTAAGACATTAAGTTGCACGTTTTTTTTTTTCTTCTTATGTTTCTCTTTGTAGGCCGTGGTGCCTTTACTACGCCTATGCGCCATGGCCAACTCTTTTCTAGTTTCGTGAATTCAACTCAAATGCTCGTCTTTCATATTGGATTTACGTATTTGCTATGGACATGTCGCTTGGTTTCACAGCCGTACAAGAGACACCATCAACATCGCTGTTTTTTTCATCCAAAGATTGTAAATAATATTTTTGCTCTCACAGCCCCATTGAGTGAAAAGAGTCAGTATGAAATTTTTATAATTTTCAATTTATTTTCTTCAAAATGTTTTTCTTTCTAACTTTACTGCTGTATGGTCAAGAAGAGATTGTAGTTGTACTTCCGCTAAAGTTAAAGTTACGTTAATAGTTGCCTTTGAAGGAGGTATTAGCAGGTATAGGCTTGTGCTTCGTTGTCAGTTGTCTCGATATTGAGATACTCTCAAAAATATTTTAGAGTTTGCTTTTAGTTAAAGAAACAGCCTTAAGAGGTTTTTTCAACTCAGATTCGTAGTTTTTAATTTTATTCTCAATCACTGGCTGTTTTTCTGTGCTGCACATATCAAACGGAAACTTCCTCTTTATGTAATAAAAAACGTCTTTTGAATTTTTGTACTGCAAATATGCGTCTGCTAATTCCTCATAGCTGGAAACTTCCATCAAAATTTCAATAACGTGTTACACTAATGATGTAAAAGAGTCAACTAAATAATTCGATTTACGCTCGTAGTTTGTTTCCTCCTCAAATGCTGGTAAAAAATTGATGCTTCAGCGTGGAAAAAAAACTCAATTTATAGCATTTATATCACTAATAACTTTAAATGGCGAAAAAATGGCATTATATAATGTATATAGGTACGCAGTATATACAGATGGAGTATGTTGTGCTTGGCATATAACGAGTATCGATTGCTGGTTAATTTTTTGTTTCGCATACAAATACCTCGGACATAACCCGTATTTCTAAGGTACAAAAATTTTTATTGTCACATGACAAAAATTAGATCGAAGATTGTAAAGTCATCGAAATATCGGTAAAAGTCGAGAAGTATGGTAAATTCGAAAGAGACAAAAAGTGTCGATAGTTATCGAAATGTGTTTTATATTTGAAGTTAAGTTGAAAGCATCGAAAAATATTGAAAGAGCCATAAAATATCGAAAATTCGATTCGAGACGACGATTATCATATATAAACAAATAGCATCAAAACATTTTATTTATACAAAAAGAATCGAAATGTATCGAATCTTTTTCGTTTTTATCGAAAGTAAAAAAAAAGTCAAATGGATCGAGCAATATTAAGAATTTTTAACATTAAATCATACCATTGGACAGAGATGACGAAATTAATAGCCAACTGTACCGTTTTGAAGCTTATGTTTATGTGGGAGGTGCCACACTCTCTTTTCGAAGCTCATTAATTTTTTGTTTGATGCTAGACCAAAGCATAATTTGTATTCATGTTAATTTTGGTTTCATAACCTTAAATAACTTTTTCGGTATAGCGTTTTGAAGCTTTTGCTTTAGTGGTGCCACGCCTTCTTGTAAAATTTTAATTTTGTCTAAGACTAGACTAAACCATTTTTAGTATCTGTGTGATATTTGGTTAAATTGCCTATAATAATTCTTCAGTATAACGTTTCTAAGTTTTCACTTGCGTGGGAAGTGCCACGCCCTCTAGTAAAAATTCACAGACTTTCTGTTCAAAGCTTATCCAAGATAGTTTTAGTATTTGTGAGAAGTATATACTACATCAAATAACTTTCTCAATATAGTGTTTTTAATGTTTTACTTGTATGTGCGGTAGGCGTGTCCATGATTCGCCCATTTGTAATCACAAGAAGTTTACTAAATGTTGGAACTTTTATGCCGAAAAAGTTCCAAAAGATCAAAGATGACAAATATCAAGCAAAAGAAATTCTAGTCTTCTTGATGGTCATGTAAGACATGGTCGCCATCATGTAAGTCATGTTCACGGCCTTATTGGCAACCATCCTGATGGTCGCGGCATTCTTGGTAGTATGCATCACCATTGTATCAATTTTGAAAAATACCATCCTAGTTATTTCGGTAAAGTTGCTTTGCGAAACTTTCACTTGAGACGAAGACAGAAATTCTGCCCAACCGTTAATTTAGACAAGTTACGGTCACTGGTGGGTGCAGATAAATTCCAGCAGTTGCAGAGAGAGCACCAACACTCTAGTTATCGATTTGGTGCAACTTAGCTACTATAAACTTCTGGTTCGTAGTCACGTACCTAAGCAAGCCATTATTGTTATAGCAAAATATCTTAAGAAGAAGGCTGAAGACAAAATCAAGGCTGCTGGTGGCGTCTGCTTGTTGAGGGCATTAGTAAAGATTTTCTAATATTAATGGGAGTGGATTTAAACATCAAAATGAATTTTGTGAATTATAAACCTTGCTCGGATTTTCCTTAACATTGATTTTAGCAGACAGACATATGGACATGGCTAAATCGACACAGATGGTGACGTTGATCAAGTATATATATATGCCTGGCCCGCCTCTTTCTATGCGTTACGAACAGAATAACAAAGTGTAGTGTATAACAAGTGTAGTGTATAACAAGTGTAGTGTATAACCTTCGAAGTCCTGGTCATAAAAATCGTACGATTTCTGGCTATTTCAGAAATTTTTGAAATCTTACCAGCCCCCCGGCTTTGACATGAATTTTCTGGGTTGACCAGTTCTATTCTTGTTACTTGGCAACCCTGCCTTCAAACAATGTCATGTTCAGAGGACAGGATATAATTATTCTTTTAATGCTTAAACTAGAGTATGTCATGGGTAAAACCGCGAAAGCTGAAGCACTATCAACAAGAATGCGTCTGCCAATGGATACTTATGTCACATTTGAGTTGAATTTTCGCTTGAGGATTTAGTAACCCCGATTTCAAAAAATCACCAGCAAAAGGTTGGTTACACAATCTGGCAAGATGCCAGAGAAACATGTCGAGCAACGCTTTGGTGGAACCATCTTACACGGTTTGTAGCACCTCCCAACATAAGCAGTCGGCAATAAATCATCGTTTAAATGAGTTACTTAATTAGCTAATCACTATTTTATTTATCTTTTTTCACTAATTCTAGTCACCGTTCAATTAGTTTTTATACGATATATTATGTCACAATTAACTATCACTATTTAACTATCAAAATTGTTATTATATTAATAATGTGTCTAATTGAAAATTGGTATTAAAACTTTATTTTTCTATTTGCTCATTCTCCAGCTATGAACTTGGTGACGGCTCCAAAGCGATACAAAACGGCGTACAAAAACAAATCGACTCCGAACATGTTGGTGAATCAATCGAAGGTAAATTCGCTTTTATCGCTGATGATGGTAAAGAGTATGCAATCTCTTATATAGCTGATGAGAATGGTTATCAACCAATTGGTGCACATTTACCAACACCACCACCAGTACCTTTGTCAGTACTAAGGACATTACAATATCTAAAAGAGCATCCGTATCATCAACCAGAAGGCCGAAACTATTGAGCAAAAAGAAAAAAAAAAATAAAAAATATTTTGTGATACAAGGCAACAAAAGCTGTGTACGAACGATATCATAAAAATTGACTGAAAATTTTACTACATATTGTTAAATGTTACCTCTAGATTTTAAAATGAAAATAAGAAATAATAATAATTTTTTTGAATTACAACGAACACTTTGATATATGACGAATACTATTGTTTGTTGTAAAGTAGGTGTGTCAAAAATTATATAACACACCTGTCATTCATTCAGGGGTATTCACCTTACTAGGCAAAATGTCAGGTACAAAAGATTTGATATGTATATCTCATAGTTAACAGAACTTTAAAAAAGTTTGATGAGAAGTCTGTTATTATTTTATTCGCCGTTAGAGTATGTGCTACCGTTGAGCAATAATCAAAGATATTAATTATTATTGCCAAAATATTCATAAACAATAGACATTTATTACAACTGCTGAGAATTCACAATTAGCTAAATTTTTGGCTGCTGTCATTATTGTGACGCATAAGTTTTTTATGTCATTTAATATCTAATGGACCTAGATTGTTTAGTTATGCAAAACATTTATTCAAAATTCAAAGCGTAGTCTCATTCATATTATAAGTGGTACCCGCGGCTTCGCACGCGAACGCCGTTCCGATGCTTTTTTTACAATGAAAAATAAAAAATCAATTGAAAGAGAGTTTGTTCTTTGAACTTGAAAGCCAAATACAAACGGTAAAAATTAGAAGGAGGATAATAACAATAACAACACAGAATTCAAGAAGCAGCATTAGCAAAACAACAAGTTGTGTGTGCAAAAACTTTATTCTAAAACAAAGCATATTTAACTTTAAAAAAATAAGTATGCAATAAACTTTTTCAACGCAAATCTGTTGTTTTAAAAAAGAAATTATTAAAATCGGTTCAATACATTTTACGCCAAAGCGTTACAAACTATTTCCATGTAAGCAATTTTATATAAATAATATAGATGAGGAATTTGGTTATTCAATCAGCGCCTAAAGGGATTTGAATGAAACTTTCTGCACACATCGAATTTGGCAACATTTATTTTTATTTAAACACCTCTCTGCATGGCGTCTAGAAACTTATGCTTGCATTGGAGGTGAAACGCCCTCTTGTCAAAATTTATCTAGATTTATCCAGAGTTTGTTCAAACCATTTTTAGCATAAGTGTTTTAGTTAGGGAGCCGCTGGCCTAATTTTATCATGGGGCAGAGGTTAAAATTCACAAAGTTCTAAGTAATATAAATAATATCATGAATCTCTGCCAATGCGCTATCTCTGCGTTATTAATTGAGAGCTATTTGAAACTGTAAAAAAAAGAAGAAAAATGTGTCCATACACAATAGGGCGGAGCAAAAAAAAACACTTTTGAAGCCGATCGACTTCTAATAGCAATAGAACGTTAGTATTACATAAAAAAAAGAGAGAAGCCGCAAGGTAGGCGCGTACAAATGATATCCTCAGTTACCGCATCAAGCTCAAAGTTTGAATTTCGCGTAAACAATATAGTTATGCGTCATAATAAAATCGTTTTAAAATTTCTCGGCGCAGGAGTTACCGATTTGACTGAAATTTTTAGAGCGTGTTCTACACAACAACGAAAGGTTCTCCAAAAAATTTGTTTATAAAATGGAACACTGCGCATTCAGCATAGTAGTGGACGGTGTTCGATTTTTTAAACAAATACATAGGAACGTGACAAAAGAAGTTGCACGTTTTATATTGTAGTTCAAGTTACAATTTAAAAAACTCCATACAAAGTTATATCGTTGAAATCGTCTTTAAAAGACGAAGAATTCTGTTTCTCATTCGTCTTAAAACCTGCAAAATTACGCAGCGTACAGACATACGAAGAGGCGAAAAAAACAAAAATCGCCTAAAATTACAACGTTTTTTGACCTTCCTATGGGTATATCTTTGCTTCTGAGGCACCTAGAGGGCTGACATTTTTTTGGGAAATCATTCAGCCAAATCCAAAGAAATTTTAAAACGATTTTGTTCTGACGCATAACTATATTGTTTACGCGAAATTCAAAGTTTGAGCTGGATGCGGTAACTGAAGATATCATTTGTACGCGCCTACCTTGCGGCTTCTCTCTTTTTTTATGTAATACTAACGTTTTATTGCTATTAGAAGTCGATCGGCTTCAAAAGTGTTTTTTTTTTGCTACGCCCTAATACACAATAACAAAAAAATTCAAGAGGCAGACGTTTTTTATTGCTGCATTTAAGAGTAATTAAATGTTTTCTAATGTTTTATGTTATACATATAAGTATAAGCTTGAGTGATGTTATCGTCAGGCAGATTGCGATTATTATAAAGATTATGTCATAAGAAACGCAAGAAACAACATCTGCGACTTGGTTTTTGCCACATTTAAAAGTTGCAATATCAAAAACATGTAAAAAAAATATGTTCTCAGTCATGTTATCGCGTCTGCCTCTTGGCCGAGTGGTTGCTTTACTTATAAAAAGTATAAATATAGAAAAAGCAGACGATTCCAGCGCTTTTTGTTGAAGGCAGACGTTTTTGAGCACTTCAAGTGCATGTTATTAAGGACAAATCTACATATATTAACTTAATACCGTGCAAATTTTGTTAGCCAAAAATACCAAAGATAATGAATTTTTGAAAGAAAACAATAAAATTATTTAACAGATTTTTTTAAAAAAATATTTTCAATTGCTGATATTACAAATGCGGACGTCTGCCACTTATATTTTCGTTATCAATGCGATACCCTTAACACAATATATCAGAGGCAGACGTGATAAAAAAATGATTTAATGAGTGTTTTTTTGCAATTACAAAAATTATTTTAAAAAATGCGCCGTTATCTTTACTTTGCTCTTAGTTTTTCGCACTATCAATACCAATGACGGTAAAGTCATGTATCTAAAATTTCATCAAACATTTTTAATGCATTTTTTTGGTACATAGCTTTACGTTATTATCTCTTTCCAGATCAATGGATAATTTCACATCTAGATATGGCAAGCTCACTTCGAGCCCTCTGTAAAAATATTTTTTGCGCCATTCTATTCGTGATTATTGGCTAAGAAAGTCATTTGCAAGTTAACCACTCCGGTACACTCTTAACCGCGATATTTAGCGAGTTCTTATTGTATGAATTATTGAGCATAGTAAAATGTAACGATTTGTGCAAGAAAGATCTCCGTAGGTCAAATCAATTCAATTAAGCAACTCTCATTATTTCTTTCAACAATTTAATATTTATAAAATTTTCATCATTGTTTTGACAATTTGTTCATCACTCATTAAAATAATTGAATTTTTTTTTTGAATCTCTAGGCCGTTTTTATTAAAAATGCAGCAAATAGATGTACGAAATAGCAAAAGCAAATAAAAAGAAGTTATGAAATATCAAATAAACAGATAGTCAAGCAAGAAACTCAAAATTCATAGTACCTACTAGACGACAGACAACTAACCTACCAACGAGTAGCAACATGTTGGTTTAATTTATTTAATTTGCATATTTAAGTTAACTATCAAAAGGTGCTAATTTTTGAATCGAATGCATCAGCGACTAGAAAATAATACTAAAAAAGATGTGTTAATAAAATATTAACTTAAAGTCAAGCAAATTTAGCAATGTTTGACTAAGCGCAATGAAGGAAGTTGATATGTTCTAAATTTGTAAAGCTGACGCTTTAAGAAATTGATGCAAATTATCTGGTAAAATTAAGCGGAAATATGCACGACTTTATTTTATATGTTTCTGAAAAGCACATATATTAGCCAGAAAATAAAAGTTATTTTCAATTAGCAACTTTTTTGCAAGCATGCCGAAAGGAGTTTATTCTTCTTCGTTACAGTTGCGCAATTTATCTGGCGCAATTTCTTTTATTAGATACTAGTGGTACCCATTTTGTTGGTTTTTTCATAATGAAATTCCTCTCTTAACATCTCATTCTATCTTCTCTCTGTTTAAAATTAACAAAAAAAAAGAGACAATTAAAAGAGAGTTTATTCAGTGAATTTGAAATTTAATTTACAAAAACTTAATACCAAAAAAATCGAATATTTAACATTAAAAAATAAAACAATAAGTATGCAATAATCTTCTTCAGCACAAATATGTTGTTTTAAAAAAGAAATTATTAAAATCGGTTCAGTATATTTTGTGCCAAAGCGTTACAAAGCATTTCTATTTAAGCAATTTTATATAAAAAGTATAGGTAGAAAAAGTAAAGGCACTCGTATGTAAGCTGATCATACAGAATGTTCGAAGCCAAATATGACCAACCGGAACAAAAATTTGTACATTCTGCTCATCTGTATATCTATGTATATAATATCACATTAAATTTTCTAACTTTTGGTTTAGTGATTTTTCGTTATTTAGTGAGTTGGTCGTTATAAAAAGACATAATTTCTTACTTTATTTTCCTAATGTGACTAGAAAAAAAAATTGGCTTGAATATGAGGCACCACGCCTACTGGTGTTAATCGCCACAGTTTTGCTTCAGTTATATCTATTAATACCTAAAATCAAAAATTGAGTTTCATTACGATTACTCGCAAAGTTGGGTAAATATTACAGCTTAGGTGATTTACTTGTATTTAAGGTGACATTCCTACTGCTGCAATCTTTCCATTTTTTATTTAATTGCGAGTTTACTTTTTATATTCACTTTAAAATCATTTTGGTTTATGGGAGTTGCCACGCCGACTGGTGTAATCTCGTGCACTCTTAATTTAGTAACAGTTTAAAGTAACTAAATTCATCATAAAAAATTTCATTTAGATCGTTTGTACAGTTCATAAAATACACTTTTACATTTTTTGCTTGTTTGTGGGTTGCCACGCCCTTTTGGTTCGAAGATACCTTATATGAAGTGGACCAACTATATATATTAAAGTTTTTTGCAATTATAATAATAGTTCGCTCTGTCCACTGATGAAATCCCGCTGAATCAAAGTTTTCTTAAAAGTTTAATATCACACCCACATTAGACTTAATGTGACATATAACGTTTTCAGCTTTTATATGAGGCATCCCACCCACTGCTAGTGTTTGCTAGTGTCCAGCTTTTGGTTTGCAGATAACTTATGACACGTACCTCAAGGTCCAACTCCTTTCGTTTATGTGCTCAGCGATAGAAAGTAAGCATAAATAGGAGACAGAGCTATGCCCGCACTACCACCATGACGATGATCCTGAATTTCGCGATTACTTGACTTGACGGTAGCAGTCTTCTTTTTGTGATGCTACTATTAAGCCTCGAACAATTTAAGACCTTAAGGAGAAATTGAGCTGAAATCTAACTTGCTACACGAATATTATTTTTGACACTATCTTACTTAGTTCTCAAGATATTGATCTGCGGTTGTCCACTTTAGAACCACTATGCGGAAAAATTAAATTACCTGGTTTATTGTCAGTAAAAAATTGTATAGGAAGGAGGCGCTCTATCTTAAACACTCTATAAGTTACAGGGTGGTAAACAAAGTTCTTTGACAGCAATACTTGCAACCAAATATTACTTTAATAACTTTTTAATTAATTAGCTCTAACCAATTAAGTGAGTCTAATTAGGTAAATAGCTTAATATTTTTAAGTGGTACCACCAAGTATTGATTGCCGTGCTTTCAGTTCAGATTTATCACATATTAAAATAAAAAAAAAAAGTTTTTTCAGTATTTGTAAAAGATATTTTTGCTTCTAATGACGCAGTGTTTTAGTGATCACCCATGTAAATATATCTATTTTGCTAGCCCAGCATGGTTTTCTTAAAGGTCTGTAACAAATGCACCTCGACGGTTTTGTTTGTTTCAAATGAATATTTTAAAAGAATTGAGTAACTTTTAACAAAAAAAAAAAACAAAAAACATTTCTTCAAGCTCGTACTAACAGATAACACAAACATTATTTAAACCAAAACCGTTCACCGCTAAAAAGCTCACTTACTCACCACCCTAAATCAAATCAATGTGCGACAATCAGTTATCACCGCAGCTCTTGTACAGAATACCAAAGCAACTTCGCGCATACATAAACATATTTCCAGATGTGCGTGCGAGTGAAGTGATAATTTATGAGTCTGCGCCTTAGACTGTACGTTATTTTTAAAATTTCCACAATCGAGGAAATTTTTGACGCTGAACTATTTTCATTGGTTCATTTTTAGTAATATTTTTACTCAAAACTATTGAACTAGTTGAAGGAATAGTTTGCGGCAGCGATGGGCAAAATAGGAAATATGAGCCAATTTAAGCTCTTTACACTTCAAGCACGTAATTTTTCTTAAGAAAAATTATAAAAAAAACAACAAACATATGCACACAACACTGCTGCGCACATTTATATTGCTTTGTTTTTTTTTTTTTAATACGCTCTATGTACGCGATTTGCATCATTGTGGTTGTTGCATCATTCAGAAAATAAAAAAAAAAAATTCGAAGCGAGCGAACAAGCAAACAACAAACGCGCCCATTGAGGACTGAGTATTATTGTACACCTCTCGTTTCGTTTGATCAGTGTACCTTTATTTCTACACTTATGTTGTTTTTGCTTGATTCTTGGAATTGGCTTTTGGTTTGTTGCACAATTTTTTTTTTGTTATTGAGTTCGAATTTATGGTGGGTTTTTTCCTGTTGTTGTAATTGTTGCTTTTGTTGCTCCTGCTTCCCAAAATTTTGCCCATCTATGGTTCAGGGTTTTTTGTTTTACGAACTTTTGAGTTATATTTTAGGAAAAAAATATTTTTGTGTTCATTGTATATTTTTTTTATCTGAGAATTTAATGAAATAACAAACGACATTACACCCTTTTTTTTCTAAGTAGCCTTGTTTTCGATTTAAAAATAATAAATAAAATAAAATCGTTAAGTGATAACACAATTTACTGGGGTAAAATCAAAAATGTTCATAACATAGATTTTAACAAAGATATACCAAGCTACACTTTGAAAATAACCTACAGTCTAATGTACATGCGTATGTATGTATTTCATATCACACCTGTCAAAAGCGGGGCTAAGCTCAACTCAGAGCTCATCATCACCAAAAGTCATAAAGAAAAAAACTGAAATTCGTAATGCGAAAAAAAAAATTGCAAATCTAATTTTTTTTATATGCACATATTGTTATTGTTATGCTGTGTTGTGGTCTTATCTACAAAACTATCTATCCTACGTTTCTTTTAACCTTCCGTCGAATCATCCATCCAGCCAACCAACCAACCATCCGTTCATGCAACGGACGCGTTAACTACCCTCGTTAACAAAAAAAGTAAAGTAAAGCTGAGCTTTGCCTTTTTTTTAAGTTTTCAACAGCAACAAAAATCCATTTGGCACCTATAAATAGGCGCGTTCTGCTGGGATTTGACAGCATTGTTCGATGAAGTGCTTTTTAGTCAAGTGACAAAATTTAATTTAGCGATAAAAACGAAACTACAAAACAAAATAAAAATTCTTTTCAAATATTTTATTAAGTGAATTAAAATTTGCACGTGAGAATTCAATTAATTTTTTATTGAATTTAAAATATTTTGATAAAAAAGCAAATAAAAAAAAAAAGAAACAGTAATTCAACAGAAATGTACAACTTTTGCTTTGCTCTCGCGTCAGCGCTGCTTTTTGCGTTTGTTCTGGCGCGTCCTGCAGAAAATAATGTTGCACCGGTGGCCTCTAATGCTGGACCAGCAACAACTCCGGCATCAATTATAAGTCAAGTCGATGTCAGTAATCCTGATGGCAGCTATAACAGCAGGTGTGTTAAGTGTGATGTGATGATAAACCTAAAATGCAGTATATATACATAGAAGTGCTCCTTTAGAGCAGAATTTATGCTTTCTTGAAAGCGCTTTTTATCGATAGACCTTTCTTGCAGCAAACTTTTCAATATTAAATCAATGTCAGCTGATATTGTATTCAAATTTTAAATTTGAAATTAAAGATAGAATGCCCAAAACGGCACTTTTTTAGTTTATCCCATTTCATATGAAAACTATTTCTCAAATGCAGTAGATTTGAATAATTTCAAAATTTTTTAACCAATTACTCGAACACGATCTTCACCAAATTGGGTTTAAGTTTTGCGTGGTTATACTTTAAGATGAGGTTATAAAAATTATATAGCACTCCTATCCAAAAGCTCATTGTTTTAGAGGTATATGCACATGTATATGCCATACAAAAAAAAATTTTTTCACAAATAGTCCTTTGATATAAAACTCACAAAAAAAAATTCAGCGAGTGAATGTAGAGAAATAACTTTTATGCAATTAATATTAATTTTAACAATAAAAAATAGTCCACATCAAAATAAAACATTTAAGGACATCAAGGATGGTAATATTATACATTTACAGAAAATTACTCTTCAAGTTTTTTCATATAAAAACGAAATGGAGAAGTCTTAAGAAGAAATTTCAAAAAATTTTTAAAAACGAAACCATCAAATGTTGGTACTGTGCAGATAATTGGTCAGCATATACCCTATAGAGAAGTATTAAAATTAAAAAGAATTATTTTCCTTGATAATGATGCAGGTCCTTTATAGTCGTGAACTATTTTTGTTTTAAAATCGTATCTCTATAATCTCTTGCTAATTTTATAAAAAAAAATAATTCTAGAGTTCATGTTTTTGCATAAAAATATTTCCGAAACTAATCAGATCTGTGACACATTATTTTCCTTTTCTTATCTTAAATTATAACCATGCAAAATTTAATGCAAATTGCGAAACAAGTTTTAGTTTTTGCCACGTTAAATTCGAGTTCGAGGTCAGAATTTCTTAAACTTGTTCTGGTTTTCGATATATTCTAATTTCAAAGTTCGAAAATCACGCTTTCTCGAGATATTTGAGGTTATATTACACCGAAAAGTATTTTCTTATGTGAAACCATTAATATGGTTCAAAGAAACTGCTCTTCCTCTTCAAAATCCGATTTAAATAATATGGATATCTCTTTTTTTACGAAATACTGTAAATTGAAAGTTATTACACATTTTTCAAGCATTTTGGCTCACTAAGGCTTATGTGAATTTGTATAGAGAGCTGAATAATAAATTTCAATTTATGATATTTCTGAAACAACAAAAGATATCAATATAATTTCAAAGTGTACTTTGAAGAGAAAGAGTATTTCTTTTGGGCCTCATTAATGGATTCATAAAAAAGGTTACATTTTGACGATTACAGCGAATCCGAAAAAAAAATAAACTCAAATATCTTGAAAAACCGTAATTTTCGCACTGTAAGGTTACCATAGCTGCTTTTATTTAGAGCATACGGACTCTAAATAACACCAGAAAATCTCCTTATTCCTCCAGAAAATTTTCTTTGTAATCACATACGTGGTATTTACAGCTTAATACATTCATTAGTGAAAAAGTATCACGATGTTTTTATCAAAGAAAACTTTTTTTTAGAAAAAAATATTTATCTATACAATTTATATAAAATATATGGCATGGAAATGGTTTGTAACGCTTTGCCGCAAAATATGCTTCACCGATTTTAATAATTTTTTTCTTAAAACAACATATTTGTGCTAAAGAAGGTTATTGCATACTTTATTTTATTTTTTTTTAAAGTTAAATATCCTTAAGTTTTTAATTAAGTTTTTGCAAAACCACACACAAAAATTGTAGTTTTGCTTTTTTGTTGCAAGTGCTTTGCTGCTTCTTGAATTCTGTATTTGTATTGTTTTTTTTCTGCTCATGTGCACCGTTTGTATTTGGCACCGAAGCTCAAAGAAGAAACTCCCTTTCAATTGTTCTTTTTTTTCTAATTTTTGAAGAGAGAATATAGAATGTGATGTTACAAGAGTAATTTCACTATCAAAAACACTGCACGAAGTCACGGGTACCTTTAGTATGTATTATACTACTTACACCAAATTTTCAAAACATTTTGGGAATCCAAAAATATTGATAGGACTGTTTTTGAAATGTTTAATAAATGACAGTTTTGAAATCAGCAACAGCAATTTGGCTTTGAACTTTTTTTTTTTTGAAAACTTTTAAGTAGAATATTTTATTGTTACAGCCATTTTTAGTTTTAAATGTGATTCCTGAGCAAAATTGATTAATAAATAAAAAATTAATTGAAATATTCCCTCTTTTTAGTTATGAGACCTCTAATGGCATTAAAGTGGAAAATGCTGGTTACATGAAGAAGGTAGTTATACCCAAAGGTGAAACAACTGATGGCCAAGCTTATGATGAACATGAAGAGCTTATCTTAGTTCAAACTGGCTCATACAGCTACACAGATCCTGAAGGAAATATAATAACACTGCGCTATGTTGCTGATGAAAATGGTTTTCAGCCACAGGGTGATCATCTGCCACAGCCACCAATATAAATTTTCAACCATTCGCAATTTTAATATGTAATGTATACTGCGGCTGGTACGAAGTTAAAATTGTTAAAAAATTTAACTTTTAATCCACAAATGACTTATGTTTATTAATATTTACGAAAATTCTTGTTTTAGTATTGAAGTTGAAAATATGAAAAAAAAATGCAAAGTTGCCATTTAATTTAATTTTAATAAAAAAAATGGATTAAATTTAAGTTTATTTTTAAAATTTGTATGTTAATTACCTATTGTTAAAAGTGCGCATAAAATTAAATAAATCGAATGTGAAGAAGGCACATATTTACTTGAAGTACCTATGTAATTAAATGTTGTGTTTTACATTGACTTTTGTATTAGATTTCAGCTGGGTTAACGCATCTCTGGTTGTGATAATGATATCCATTCACGTCTGATTGCGGTTTTCATTAAATGGGTGCATTTAGTGGTTTACTTGCGGGGTTTTTTTTATGATTTCATATTTACTTTTTTTTTTGTGCATTTAATTTTTTCCAAAAATTAGTGTCATTAATGTGAAACGTAATTTTGGTTTTGGCTCATAATATGTACCTACCTAAGTACTTAAGGTGCATTTTTTTTTTTGTATTTTTTATGTGTTAACCACAAATTGAAATTTTCCATATTTTTTACTTTGTTTGCATTTGGTAATTTTTACTTCAAATTTCAATGTTTTTCTTTGAATATTTCAAGGTTGATACAACGATAGCTGAGGTAATATATAATTGATGTTTATTGTAATGTTTGAGTACTTGAGAGCAAGCCAAGCGAAATTTTTTGGAGTTTGCAATAAAAATAGGAAGTAGTGACAATTTCTTTTCAAAATTTTTATTTTTTTAGTTTAGTTTACACTTAAAGTCTATATTTATATTTATTAATTGAATCACTTAGTAGCTTTTTTTGTACTAAGTGAACTGGTCGGCATAAATTTACTTAATATGTAAGATGAAGTAATTTCACTGTGCTGTTGGATAGTATTCAAGAAACTTTGATAGAAATCTATCAAATCGAAATGATGTTTTTGAAAAAAAAAATTTAACGATTGTGTTATCTTCGGCCAGGCTGAAACTCACATGCTCCACACTGCATTGAATGAGTCGAAAATAATGTAATATGTTATAAGGTTGAAAGAGTTTGAAAAGTGTTTTAAAAAGAAATGTGGAAACCATTGAAGAAAGTTGAAAGAGGTCGAATAAGTGGAAAAAAATATGAAAAATTAAAAAAGTTGAACAAAATCGAAAATATATGGAAAATGTTGAAAAATATTGAGAGCCGTTAAGAAACTCAAAAAAAAGTTTCAAGAGGTTGAATATTCAATTCAAAATCGATGAAAAAGTCGAGAAAATAAAGAAAATGACAAAGAAAGTTTTAAGAGGTTGAAAAAGTCGAACATACATATGGGTTATATGGGAAAAATTTAAATCGTTAAAAAAGTCAAAACTATATGAAAAATGTTGAAAAAATTCGATTACAAATGAAAAATTTATATATGCCACGCCCACCTCTGCAGTCCCGCCTACTTATGGTTTAATAAATAATATTTATGATTGACATCTGCATAGCAAATTTTAGCACAAAAACTTGTTTAGTTTACGATATTTGCCATAATTAGTCGTAAAATTTAGGGCGGTGACACACCTATAGGTACAATCCAGTCCGATTTTAATACGGAAATAGGTAGTCAACAGCTATTTTCGCAATTAGTTGTTGGCAGCGTTATTTCAGAAAAAAATTAAGTTAAATATAATTCAATAATTAATTAAATTAAATTTTAACTATACACCAAACAAAAGCTTTTTTTCTCATAAAATTTTATTACAATTGAGCCTAAAAGTATGCATTCTTAAAGAACAAACAACAATTTTCGCTGCTGGGTTTACAAACAAAAAGCATCAAAACAAAATTAAAAAGCTAATGAACTCTTCAATTTTAATGGATGATTAAGCAATTGCCAAATTTATTTGACTACCAAAAACTGTTAAACTGTCTTAAATTAGAGCCAACATAAAAGATTTATCGAGTAATCTCACAAAAAAACCGTGTGGTATCAATAAAAAGAGCATCGACCGGCGGTAATAGGCATAGAATTAAATTTATCAAGTTGCGCATGCGCAATTGAGACAATTTTAACGTTTTTTTTTATGACGATGTGAACAACAATTTTTATTGCAGCACGTGATGGGAAATTCAAAAAGGCTGAAAAACAACGAAACTCCCCGGTAACAAAGGAAGCTAGACAAATGTCTACAAAATGTGAATTAATTACAGGTGATTGAGTGACACCATGCGCAAAAGATCTTTCTTTAAGGTTGGTCGGATAAAGCTTAAGATAATGGAATCTGCAGGCAACGCCAAAGACATAGCATGTAAAATTCTAAGAAGCTTCAGCACGGCAACGTACTGATATAATCGCAAAGGCGGTGTTGTTGAATTTTTTCACAGCAAGAACTAAATTACGAAATCAAGGCAGGTTTGGAATTTTAAGTAACAAAGGTAGAACTTACGAAAAGACATTTGCATGAAGAAAGATGTACCAAATATTCTTAAAAAATTAACGAATGTGCGAGGTTTATTTGGTGACTTACATTTAAAAGAAACAAATGACAAAACTTAACCTACCCAAATGGTAGGCTGCTTAACCACTCTTAATTAATTCTTGCAATTTATGAGCAGCTTTATTGCAAAGCTTACACCCATTCATATCTGCTGAATGATGCGCTTGAATTTTTATGATTTAGCTTGCATTGTAGGTATGGTATGCACTTAACTTCAATGGAATATATTCAGTGCATGTACATATTTCTTATTACTTTTAGTCACAGTGCAGTTTTATGAGTTTTAATATTTTTAGCATCTACTATGTTGATTTTATGATGGCAATAAATATTTTTCAAATGTCAAAATATGTAAAATTCAAAGTTATGGCTTAAGAAGTTTCTTTTAGAATGGTTGCAGCGTTCTTCAGTATTTTCATATAAAAAATCAAATGCTTTGTGATGTGTATGGATAGAAAATAGTTTATAATTTTTTTACTGAGCTTGCTGTTTAGCACATTTCAGGCTAACAAATTTTACTTATCAACTTAAAAGTCACCGATGATTCCGTTTAGCAACGTATGAACCAGTAAGACCTGCCTTAGTCCATTTTTTTTTTTTTAATTTGTGTTTCTGTTGGTTTTCACACACACTGTACTGAAGAGTTAGCTCAGTATAATTATTGTTCAAATTCCAATTAAGTATATTTCACAGAAGACAAATTTAATTTTAAAAAAAAACCTTCTGAACTTACTCAAATTTTGCATTATGTGGCGAATGTGAAGATAAATTTCAGCTCATAAATTTGATTTTGCAACCTCAATTTTTTTCCATGTATTAGGAGTAAAGTTATACAGTGCCGTATTGTGAAATGACTTACCTCAAGTCCAGCGCATCTAGAACAGCGCTGTGGTTGGTAGATCTATCTAGTTAAATATTTAAAACTTAGGACGTCATCAGTTTGACAACATACGTTATGGAAATTTTCAAGAAAGTTGAAGATATTTCGGTTCAATCGCCTTGATAGGCCGGTTTACCACTGCTTCACTCATGGAAAAATATCCTATGAGCGATCAATAATGGTCCTACCCTATCTGTTTGATTTTGTCTTATATATTTAGACATCAATATTCTGTAGACAAACTAGTTAAGGAACGGGGTTGTATCCAAATTAGTTATTCTAGAAATAAAGTAGGTTCAAATCTCAATGGAATCAAGTTGTGTTATTCAAATCATTTTATAAATATAAATTAAAAGTTAAATTAAATTAAAAAGAAGTATATGTTGTAGGGTTTGAACCCGTACGTTCTGTGTCCCAGGTAAATGTTCTAACAAGCGGCAAAAAAAAACATTGTTTTTAATATCGTCAAAATTAAATAAATGTAAATTCTTATTAAAACAATGTGGTGTCAGTTTAGTTCAATGTGATCATACTCTAATAAAATAAAAAAATAAACGATAGTACAACCCATGAAAATCAATTTGAGCGGAGAGCCTGCTATAGAAAAGTCGAGTGTATAAGACTACAGGTTACTATATACGGTGGAACTAACGAAGCGGGGTTACCTTGCCAAAGCCCGTCCCGATGCACGAAACTTTGCCAATTTTGTTGTTTTAATTAAAAATGTATAATATTACACCTCAAAATGTATGCCAATTTATAGAACTCGAAAAGGCCTAAATATAATATATAGGGTTGCATTGTTGAATCCTGTCCCAAACATATGAGCTTGAAATAGCAAGTAAACCACTTACATTAAACTCCATACCAATTTCTGCAATAGTTCACTTAAAATATAGCTTACAATTTTATGTTAAGGCGTGGCAATTAAATGATACAATCCAAACAAAGTTGAAAACTATTAAATTATAAAGCTTATAGTAACTGACATCTATGCATCAAATTTGATGAAGATTACACTCACAGCACAATATAATACTAAACGTTTTGTGCATATATGGGAAGTGCCACGCCCACAGGCACTATTGCACCAAATTTTTGTAATAAGATACTTCATGGCCTTATAAAATTTCATAGCGATTACGTTTTCAGTTCTGTCAATATTGCGTTTATAAATATTGTGGGCTGTACCATGCCCTTTAACGGGAATTTTCAGTACACTAGCAAACCTTGTATTGATGACTGCTTTTAGCGGCATCATGTCTAAAGTTTTTATGAAAATTACATGTGCCGATTCCGTGAAATATAGATACAATGTTTTTAATTGTTGAAAGGTGCCACGCCCAATTTTCGAATTTCGCAAAGTTCAAGAAATGTATGACCTGCAACCGTTTGCAAAATTTATTACAATACATATCTTTAGAGGTAAAAATTTAGGACTGCGCCACGCGCTTCTAAGAACCTTTGAAAACTTGAAACCTAGCCCGATCTTAATTTTTTTCATATGTGCACCAAATCACCAAGTTTCACCAAAATCGCTGCAACTTTTTTCAAAATGAGTTTGGGCAAATATACAAAGAGCATGGGCATCCTTTCTTTCTCATATTAGTACAAATCTAACCTAAAGTTTTTAGCAAAAAAAAGATGAAGTTTTTGAGAAAATCAACTTTTCTTATTTTCATAAAAAAAACGCCATAGCTCCCGCATATTTTGGTTAGGATGGAAATGACGCCTTTTTAAAAAAAAAAATGTTAACGGTTTTTGGCAAACTTAAAATGAAAATGCGCATAGCTTCGTAAAGAATATTTTTCAATTAAGTGGGAGGGATACGTGCACTCTTATTTCCTCTGAAAAACGACACAATTTATCGGCAGCCTATTCCGAAATTTTAAGTCAGTCAGCCAGTATGATTTGAAATGGATTTGCAGTACATAAGCATGGTTTTGATTAATTTCGAAATCCGTATTCTGTTAGTATTATCTGATATATTATCAGTATATATTATTGGGACTGACAAATTACAACAAAATTACTTAATCTTAATTATTTAAATGATATTCATCGTGTGTTGCAACAATAAAAATGAACTCATCAATAATTTGAAATCATCACCATCATGTTAAAAAATTGATGACATTTTCACGGATGCTTTAACATCCATATCACCAATGCTGTTGAAAATGCATTCGAGCAATAAAAAATTATTGGCGTAATAAGTAAAAAACAAATAAATTACGTTGACATTAGATATCAAGAAAAGTATAAAAAAAAAAATAATGAGAAATAAAAACCAAGAAAAATTATAAAATCTTGAAGGTCTTTGTGCAGTAAAAACGCGCAATCAATTTCATAAGAAAAGAATGTTTTTGTTTGTTTTGATGAGCCATACGCATAATAAAATTCATGCGAAGCTACCAACCAACCATCCTCCATATTACGATACGATTCCCAACAACCAACTTGAGACATCGCAACATCATTCAATGAAGCAAACCAAAAGTAATGTGAAGATCAAAAACTTCGTCGTCTCAAATTCTCTGCTGGAAACTTTGCCGTGGTCGTTACTTGAATTTTTACCACCACGACATGTTTTCGTTATTTTGTCTGCAACTTTGTTTTTTTCTGTTTACTGCCACAGCAAGTAGGTCACTCAGTCAGTCAATTTGCGAACAAACCAGAAAACTCTCAGTTTCATTGAAAAGGAGTACACTACGAGTATACGTGAATTTGTACGGTGCGGAACAGTGATGCACATTTGCCAATTAAGCTGACCAAATTGGGAAAAAATGTATAGTAAATGTGAGTATATATATTTCGAATGTCAAAGGTCATAATACTTTTAAACACGTCTATTTGGCAACTTTTTTTTGATTGAAAATTGTTCATATGAATTCGTCCTGTAAAGCAAAATTTGTAAAAGCTATCAAACTATAGACATTAAAGAAAACTAAAAATCACAAGCGAAAATTTCGAAAAACAGCCGAAAAATGAATAACAAATAAGAGAAAAAGAAGAAAAAATTGAAAATGGAAAAATCGGCGAAAAACAAGAAAAAAATGTGCTATAGCTCAAAGAAATGTTATAAGGAAAAAATTTCTTAAAACGGACAAAAAATGTATAAAAAAACGGCTAATATCGAAGTAGTAGTAAAAATGGACTAAGACCTGTGAGAAAAGTATAATTAAAGATAATCATCTTAATTAAAAATTTTCAAGTAGCTTGGAAGATCCTTAAGAAAGTTGACAAAAGTGAACTTTATCGGAAAAAACCACAAACGTCGATAAAAGTAAATAAGAACTTATATAACAGATCATTTAAAAATTCCACAGGCTAACCCATAGATGGCGCCACTTGAATTAAACCCATATGATTTTCAGGTAGTACCAACCTTCAAACGATCAGTGTCAAAATTTGACAGCAATCGGTCGATTGGTTCGTGAGGAAATCAAAAATATCTATCAGTTGAAAAGTATCGATAATATCGCTAAAAATCGAGAAGCATTAAATTATCGAACAAGTCAATAAAATTCAAAAAACATTGAATAATTCCGAAAAACATTGGAAAATTCAAAGAAGCCATTAAAGTCGAAAAGTAACGAAAAACCTTGAAAATGTTATAAACGATAAGTATCCCAGATCGAAGAAATCGATGTATTTGAAGAATCGAAAACTATTGTCAAATGTCGATGAAAGTCGAAAAGTATCGGAAGCTACCGGAAAACTTAAAAAATGACAAAAATATTGGAAATCTATGGAATTGATAAACATCGAAAAAGTCGAAACGTATCGAAAAACATCTAAAAACTTAGTCACGGTTATCTGAAAAGAGTTTTAACCCCAAGGTTGCATCCCTTCAAAAATATTTGGTGCTACGTATTAGTGGTATCTCAATGACCATTTTCCTACAAAAAAAAAAACAAAAAAACCTCGTTCGCTTTTCTCTAACAAGTACCGTTTCTTATATTCGGGAGTATATTTCACCGTAAGTTTGTTTCTGATCAAAATTTGTTATGGCGTTTGAAAGTAAGTACTGTTCTTTCCCTTCAAAAATCACTTTAAATTATTTGGATGTCTCTTTCATCTCCAAATATGTAATTTATTTGTGGAAAACATATCTGGCTTAGAAATTCTCACTCATCAGCTTGAAGGTCGCTGATGATTTGATTTAGCAATGGATGAAACTAGTATGACTACATAGCTTTAACCAGGTTTTTTTGTTTACTGTTCAAAAGCAAAGCATGAAGATACTAGAGTACAGGAGGTTCTCCACCTCCGGTTACTGATTCATGCTAAGTTTCGGGACGCCCCACAGTGCGTCGATTTTTTGGATCGAAACAAAAAAAAATTGCCTGGTCGCAAACGACCCCCTGTTCCGGTACGTGTCAATTTATGATAATTCTCGGAGTTATTCCAACGTTTTTGAGTATATCTCGAGCTCTAGTTGACCCGTTTGGCCAAACAAGCACTAAAATTAAAGGTAATTTATCCCTATACAACATTTTTCTATATAGCTTTGAGATAAGCTTAGGAGTTTCGATTCTTGCGATTTTCAAATATTAGCATAGTCGTATTTTTGAGAAAAGTAGAAATCGAAATATGTCCACTTTGAAAAAAAAAGATATTGTTTTCAGAAGAAGCAGTGAAAGTATAACTTTCATTAAAAAAAATCAAATTTCTCACTTTCTCTCACTTCAATTGTATGAAACTGTAAATTTCCTAGCTTTGAAAGTATTTCTTGTAAAACTATGCTGTAGAGTCCGCCCAGTGGTTGAAATTTAACCAACTTTGTGGTATTTAATATTAAAAAAACTAATAATAGAAAAAGCTATTTTTAGCTTCAAAAAATCAAAATCATGGTATCATGTTGCGCTATCTCTTCTTTCCATAGCAAATTTTATCAAAATCAGTCGTTTAGTTTTATCCTCATACCAAATTCCAGTAAAATCGGTCCATTAGTTCAGTAGACTAGAAATCAAGGTTCCTAATAACCTTTGTTAGGGTTCAATCTATCTCCATACAAAAATTTATTAAAATCGGTCAATTAGTTTAGCCGCTAAAATGGTTTTCCTGTTAGGGGCGTGGCACCGCTTACTATAGAAAAATAAAGTATTCATGGCCCCCCTTCCTTTCACCGCCTTTCCAACGAAAAAAAATTAAGCAATTATGTTGTGTTATGGCTGAGAAAAAGCTTTGTAACCCTTTACCAACTGTGTATTTATGCATAGATATATCGGGGGTGGGCACCGCCTTTAATGGAAAAACGAAACCAAACGAGCCGATTCTTCGATTTTGATGAAATTTGGTATTGATATAGATATATTCTTAAGTAAAATTTATTTTTTTAAGTGGGCGGTGCCACGCCTCTTACAGGAATATACGTTGTTACTTCTTAACTAAGATATAGATTGAACCCTAAAAAGATTTCTAAAAACTAGAGTTTTTTTAGTAGGCGTGGCAGCACCTCTAACTGGAAAAAACGTTTTCACTGATAAACTAATAGACCGATTTTGATGAAATTTGGTACAGAGATCGACTGAATCTTGAGGAAAGCTATTTGTTTTAAAGGGGAAGGTGACACGCCTCCAGTAGGAAAATATGTTTTCAGAGCTAAGCTAATGGACTGATTTTAATGAAATTTGGTATGGAATAGATTTCACCCTGAGGAAGAGAAAGAGATAGTGGTAGGTTCATATCAACATGATACCATGATTTTAATTTTTGGGGCGATAACAAAAATTGCTCTATTAAATACTAAAAATTTGGTTGAATTCCAAAAACTGGGCAAACTCTAGTTTTCTTTAAACGAGAGATTCAATTTTGTCCATTTTTTTTTTTATAGTGGGGCCTGAATGATTTTCAATTTCCTTCATAAAGCTACTCTGAATAACTTATATATTGAAAGTATGTAGTAGATCAAAATGTTTTTTAATGTTAAAAGCAGCAATGAATAGAATATAACAATTAAAAAAAAAGTATTAATTAATGCATACATTCATAAGAAAAATTCAATATTCATAAGCAAAACTCGATATTCTTGTAAAATTGCAAATCGATCAGAAGGTTGTAATAGTTATGAGCAAGTTGGTCTATGTTAAGGTAATATTAGAGCACCGCACTACAGTAGCGTTTTAGCTGGAGCAAATATGTTAGCCATTTCCGTAAAGAAGTAAACCTGGTCACTCATAACTTAAATACTAAGAAAAGCAAATCTTTACATCGGTTGCTCTCATTAATTTTTCTTGATCCCCTAGCTATGTGTATACAAAATAATCACATATGTACATATATATATATACAATACTTGAGTTGCATTAACTGAAGCACTTATTTTCTCAAAATGATTATGCAATCAACAGCAAGTATCTGTTAGACCCTCTCACCTCAAAACGAAAATAAAAACAAAAAATTAAATCGGCGTACTATTATAAAGTAGACCTGAGTCAGCAATGAGATGGGAACTCCTTTAAGCGGCAACGACAACAACTTGGTGAGTGGGTGGGTGTGGAAAATGTAAGCGCTGGTAAAACCGCTTCAATTGTTGCAGATGACGTTGCTTGACAAGTTTTTTTTGTTCTTTTTTTTTGCTTTTATGCTTTGAGAGATCAACATTTTCTGCAATAGTTAAAAATTTTATTTTGGGGCCATAATGTTGTGCGAAAAGTTGTTTCGTTGTTGTTATTTCTAATTGCAACCGGTAAACGGTTGTTCAACTTTTAAATGAGATTTCGCTGTTTTTTTTTTTTTTGTTTTTTTTTGTTAGATGGTGAATAAAGATGATTTGTTAAGCCATCTTAAAAACTATATATATTTTCTTTATGAACAAATAATAATTAGTTTTATTTTCTAAATAAAAGCAAAGTAAAAAACCCTTGATGTAAGATCAGCACTCAAACTAAAAAAAAAGTTTTAAAACTCTGTAAAAGTCTCACAAATACGTTTTTATTTTGATTGAGTTTTAGGATAAAGTGCAACAAAATAATTTTGATTTTTTGTTTGAAAATATCATTAAAGCTTAATCAGCGCACTTTAAACCGAAGTCAAAATGCCAAATCCAATCGTTTATTTGGTTTACAGAGCAGTTTCTCCATCCTTTTTGAAGGGTTTGTCACGAGATGCAAGGTTTAATTGAAGGGTCAAATTTATGTTTTCTAATTAATATCATTTCTAACGACCCAATAAGCGTGACAATATATATCTGACTCAAATTTGCATGAAAAATAAATTTCAACCACTTTCTGCGGCTAGTAATAGGGTGCTAGTGGGTAATGGTAGGGTCAAATTTACTTGTGGCTGTAATTTTCGGTTCCAGTGCACATCCATTTCAATTTTGCATGATAATTTAAGTTTGAACCCCTTTCTGGGGGAAGTAATTTATTTTTTGATATATTATTTTCGATTTAAGCATGCCAAGAAACATAGAAATGCACATACATTCCAATTCTTTATGAAAATTTAAATTTCGGCCCCTAGGGGGGTGGCAACGGGGTGATAGCGATGGAATGGGCCATTGGAATATTTTTAATGGTCATATCTGTTGTCAACGACCTCGAAAATGTAGGAATAGATGGGTGGGAGGGTGGTGGTGGAATAGTGAGGTCTACCTGTGATATTTTTGCTGTACGTAACAGTACTTGAAGTTGCACATGCAGTTTCAATAATCTTCCTGCATGCCTTTGAAGGGATTCGGTGTCTTTCTGAATGCTGTTTCAATTGATGATAAAAAAATCTAGGATCCTGAGCTAAAAAGAGGTGGAGATATTATCATAAAACATCTCAAAAGAACCTTTAAACACTACTTGTACATGGACTTATATAAACTGTGACGACGATTTTTTTATAAAAATCGCCCCACATAAAAATCGTTATTTTTACTAATTTTTGCTAACATTATTTTAGGCTACGCTTTATATCGAGCCACTACAAAGCAACAAGCAACCACAACATAAGCGACTGCAACATCAAACAACACGATGGAAAGTATGCTCGAACACGAAGCTACAAAACATCGCAACCAGATCTGCGATATGTAGCGACAATTAAAATCGAGGACTGGACAGTCTGTGCAGTGAGCTTGAAGCGCTCACATCGTATCTTCGCTACATTAATGCGTAGTAGCGATTTAGGTCCTCTACATTAATACAGGTCACACGCCCAACTTGGCTCTCGAACTTGTCGAGACCAACGAACGTATTTTCGCCTTTATTAATGCGTAGTAGCGATTTAGAACCTCTACATTAATACAGGTTACGCGCCTTCGAACCTCAACTTGACTCTCAAACTTTTGAGATCAAGACTCGAGCTCAAACTTATTAAGCAGAACAATTATAACAATTAAGAAAAATTGCAATTTATAATTAAGTTTATACTTAAGATATTTAAAAATAAAAAAAATAATAATAAAATATGTAATTTAAAACCCAAGCGTTGACTAATAAATTTCTTGCAACGATCCCCATATAGAAAGAATGATCCTGGACACCGACTGGTGTATACCCCGGCAGAAAACATCGTTACAAAGCCAACTAATTGGTAAGAGGTTAAAGTTTTTGATTCCATCTGTGCGTCAACCTGAAGACATGGAATTGAAGAATATGTTGTACGGTAAAGCCTTCTATGGTGGTATCTTCTCCACTACTGTGGTGGTTTGATGTCGATTTTCAATTTCATGAAGAACAGAATCATTGTCATGATGTCGCGACGATCTCTAAAGACTTAATGCCATAAAATACAGATGGACTTTAACAGATCGATAGATGGAGTATTTAGCAGAAACTTTTCATAAACTCAAGTAGAAGCACCCTAGAACTTGATACAAGGAAATGTAAACGGGCAGACTTACAGCTTTACCGCTGTGTTGCAGACTTTGGTGTAAGCCGCCAGACCTATGTTAAGCGGACTAGGCAAAGAGTATATTGAGACTATGAAATAGAAAATATGCTTGAAGTCTTTCAAACGGGCATTTCGGTCATTCTAGACTTTGCGTGCTAGATTGCTGAGAATAATTGGTAGTGGAAATTTATAGGTGTCTGCAGTAACAGTTAGAACAAAAACCGCTGAATTAACTTCACATTTATTCTAAGGAATAGTGACCGAAGTCAATCATAGAAAAGTTTCTTTCATAACATTACTCATGAAGCAGATAGCAAGAATAAATACTCGTACTATATCTATCCAATTAAAAAGTGCTAGCACATGGCCAACAGGAGTAGAAACCTTATTCCAACATCAAAGTTCCGCCTGCTTTGTACAAAGTTACCTAACACAAAAATTGCACAAGGTATAATGGGCCGTTTTCATGTGCATCAGTGGTACTCTCTCAGGTCTAAACCTGCTGATGCTTTGGATGTCATCTTTCATCTCATTCGCTTTAACTTATAAGATAAACTTTGGCAATTTATTCTGCCATTGGCTTATGCAAAATTTTTGCTGGACTGAGAAAAGAACAGGACATTCGATGATCTTGAAAACTTTGATAATTTTTTTCACCAATTTGGACTATTCTGTTCCGATTATTTTATTGCCAAGAGATTACAAGATTCACATTCCATCTAGCGATGCCTACAAAGGAGGACTCCCGGGGAGAATTTGCTGTCCTAAATTCAAACACAAATGGTTTCAAGCTAAATGGCTTAGTTGGCTGGATGAGACGATTGTCTCATCGGTAGACATACAAAGAGACTTCGGTCTTTTAATTTCTGTATAGATATTCTAGTGATAGGATGGAGGAGGTCAACATTATACATTTTCTTTGGTACTGCTCTGCACTTGCTAGAAGACGATACAAAATACTTGGTTCGTTAATTTTTTTCTGTCCTGGATGACCTTGGGCATGTTAGTGTAGTTGAGTTAATTGCTTTTGTTACAAAATTTATAGTATCCCGTGACATCACAATGGACCATCATTTGTTTTAAATTAGTCAGATCTTAAGCTATAGTAACTGTCACTCTTACCTCGTCGAATCTTAACTCTTGTTATCATCTTTATCCAAATCAATATAATATTATTAAGTTTAAAGTAGTTTGAGAAAAATAGCACCAGTAAGTTCGCTGGGCATTATAATTTTTTTTCAATTTCAATTTCAATTTATTTTTAAACATTAGGGCTATAAGACTTAGTCTTTTGATGCACAAAAAAACATTGGTTACATGTAAAAGCAAAGGAAATAATTTTTAATATAAATACATACTTAAAATTAAAATTAATACTAATAAATAGATTAGATGAGAGTTCTAGGAATCATGAGTTGGTTTTATAATAGTTCATTACTTCATTTCTAAATTTGCTCTGATTGGTTGTTAGTCTAAGCGATGCTGGCAAAGTGTTCCATACTCTAATGGTATTGATGAAAAATAACCTTGTTGAATTTAAAAAATTGAATTTAGGAATAATAAAATTTATACACCTCGTCCATACGCTAAATTGAAGTTTATTGTATAAGTATGCTGGTGAACGATTTAAAATAAGTTTATGGAGAAATATACAATTTCTTGCATATAAATAATTTTCTAAATCACAACCATGAATTGCACATCGTTTTTCAGAAATGTGATCAAACCTTTTAAGGGAATAAACATATCGTGCAGCAAAGTTGAAAGCAACCAAAAGCTTATGTAGTGAAATAGAGTCGAGCTTGCAGAATATATTTTCAGAATAAGTTATTATAGGTAGTATTAGTTGTTTGACAAGCTTCATTTTAGTATCCTGAGGAGTGAAAGTTGAGGACTGACGGAGGTTTCTTAAAACATAATATATTTTGCTAACCACACTATTGATATGATCAAAGGCATTAAGATTTGAATTTAAGTAAAAGCCTAAACTTTTCACTTTTTTTACAAGTTCAAGCCTATTATTTACAATTAATATAGGTTGAATATCAAAATTATCTACTGAACATTTGGAAATAGGCAAAACTTTAGATTTAGTAGGATTAAGCTGAAGATTATTTACTGTTGCCCAAATCTTCAACGAGACCACTCCTACGTGAGATACAGCTGTACATCATCAGCGTAAGCATGAACTTCTGAGTGTTTGCAGACTAAGAATAAATCATTTAAGAACATACCCAATGTGCACAAAAACGGATGCAGATCCGTAACGGATCCGTAACGGATCCGAAACGGACATCAAAAACGGAAAAAAACCGGAATCCGCTTTTTCGTATCCGTAACGGATCCGAAACGGAAGTCATATACGGATCCGTAACGGATCCGAAACGAACGTCATGTACGGATCCGTTTCGGATTCGTTTTTCGTGTCCGTAACGGATCCGAAACGGACATCAAAAACGGCAAAAAAACCGGAATCCGCTTTTTCGTATCCGTAACGGATCCGAAACGGACGTCATATACGGATCAGTTGTCGGCTGAAATTCCTCTCGAAAAAACGCTTTTATTTATTATTAATATAAAAGGCAGTTCTCAAGATATTTTCAATGAACAAACACAGTTCTCTGCTACTTTTTTGCTTTTTATATATCTTTAAATTAAAAAAATAAAAAAAAATTTAAAAAAAATGTGTCGTCGCCGGGTTTGAACCTGTAACCTCTGCTTATCCAATAGTTGTTGCATGCGTAGCTTAACAACATCAGCCACCGCCAAATAATGGAAGTAGCTGAGTTGGTTAAGATGAGCATATTTGAACAGTGGCATGGCGCAGGACGCGCAGGTTCGATTCTGTTCGGTGGCAGTTAAAAAAAAAAAAGTTTCCTTATATAATACGATTTACTAATAAAACTAAGTTGATGAAATAGCATTAAATGAAAAAAAAATAAATGGAAAATAAAATAAGTAAAAATTAAAAAAAAAATAGATTTGGGAAGAATAAAAAAAAATTTTTTTTAATTGCGTTAATTTTTTTGTACAGTAAAATCCGCATTATTAAAGAAAAAGGTCGTCTCGAATCTGTTTTATTTAGAAAAACGAATCCGAAAAAGCGGATTCCAGTTTTTTTCCGTTTTTGAGGTCCGATTCGGATCCGTTGCGGATCCGGAAAAGCGGACGATCCTTCCGTTTTTTGAGAGGAATTTCATCAGACAACGGATCCGAAACGGATTCCGTTTCGGATAAATAATCCGCAGGAACGGATCCGTTTGGCACATTGGGTAGTAAAAAATAAAGGTCCAAGTATAGAACCTTGCGGTACCCCAGACACTACCGAGCAAAAACTTGAAAATTGATTTCCTACTTTAACCCTTTGCAGCCAGATAGCTATTAATCAGATTAATATCAGAGGTTCCAAATCCAAGCGATTCCAGTTTTCTACAGTTTTCTTTGTAAAATCTAGTAGACATAAAAGGGTTACCTTATTTTGATCAAAGCTGATACGAATATCAGATTGCATTAAGTGTAAAAGATTTTTATCATTAAGGTACTGAGTAATTTGATCAGCAATTAAGCTTTCACACACTTTGGATAAAGCAGAAAGTACACTAATGGGTCTAAATCATCAGGAGTAGATGAATTTTTATTTTTGGGTACAGGTGTTACAGTGGCAAGTTTCCAGAGGTTAGGAAAAGTCGATGTAGTGAAACAATGGGTTATTATGTGTGTTAGTGGCCTCACAATGTATGGTAAAATAATTTTTATGAACTTTATTGACAGTCCATCTTAACCCACTGCATTAGATCTAATTTGCCGTACCTTGATGTATACATCCATTTCAGTTACCGGTGAAAAGTGGAGTTTGCACGCGTCAGGGAGACTGACTGAAGGAGGATCAGGATCCATCGGATGTATGTTCACATTCGTTTGACATTAATACAGTTGGAATGATGCCAACAGAATTGAATTGTTTGATGATTTCGAAAATAATCACCTATTTTGAAATGAACTGGAAAACACTGACAGTAGACCTAAACTCTAGTGGAAACTATTTAACTACTGGCAGTCGACTTTCAATTTCCAGTGATAAGCTTCCGTGAGCTTCAAAGTGCAGGGAAAAACGATCATTAATCATGCAACTTTTAAATCGTCTACTGTCCTTTAATAAATTACGATCAAATATCGGATATTACAAATCAGTCATTCACTTTGCTAAATGAGCAGTTAATTTTATCAAACTTCTGTTTTAAAAGCAAAATTTTAAAATTCCGTAGGCAAATTGTTAAGCAAAAGTTATTTCTACAAAACTATGTTTTTCGTAAAAAAAAAATAATCTTGTCAAATTGAAGCAACCAAAAGATTAAATATTTTTCTATAGTTTAACAAAAGTCACGTTTCAAAGAAACCATAAACATAATACAAAAATGCCACATTCGTCTGGGTATTATGCAAAAGTCAAAGTTGAAATGTGTTCGATTTTAAAATGAGTTCAACATGAAGAGCACAAAAACGTTTCCTCAATATATCAATCATTTGTTAAGAGGCATGGCATACATACTTGCGACTAGTGCCTCTAGTAAGTTACAACATTTTGGATATGCTGTAATTTGAGAGACAACAACAATTGTACATGAACAACAAAAAAAAAACCACTTGACTTGTCGTATAAGTTGACACGAAAACCTTTAGTTTGTTATGAAGAAGTTTTGTAATTATGATTTATGAACCATGTAAGTATGACAATTGGATGTACTCATTTCAATTCATTACTAAAAACAATTTTTTGTTTCCGAAATTTGATGTCAAAATTAAAAACAAAAAAAAAATCAAGAACTTCAAAGATGTTTCATTACATGTTTTTCACAGTATTTGCCGCTTTGAACCTTAATCTGTCTGTTATTTTTATAAAAAAAATTTAAAGCAAAGCAAAAAAAGTTTTTTCTTTTTTTTGTATAAAATTATAGCGACATTTACAATTACTGCATTGCAGCCACTATGCATCATCATCATTATCAGAAACGACCTCAAGACAAAATCGCGTTTGTTTTGTGTTCAAAAACATCTCTTCATCGAGATGAAACTATCAATTTGGTTCAACTCACTCACGCGCAGAATACGAGTTTATGTATTTTTACCTTAAATAACGGCATCGTATGGCGGCTAAGAGGCATCAATTATACCGCCGAGTACTTAAACATAGCACTCAATTGCAAGATTTAGGTGACTGCTATAGATTTTTAGCCAATTTGGTATACAGTTGATTAAAGTGGTTTTAATTAAGTTGACTACGTTATCATGTCAATCAACTAATAAAGAGGATCTCAGGCAGTGTTGTTTCGAAAATGACCTTAGTATGCTAAGGTCAGAAAAAAGAATAAAGACTTTATCATGAAAGGCAACCAGAAAGTAGAAACGTCCTTTTACTTAATCGAGTTTCATCAATACAAAGGGTGATTTTTTTACTATTTGTTTTTGCAGTGTAAATTTTTTGTCACCTCACGCATGATTCGTAACATGTGTCAGCGCAAAAAATGCTCCGTAAGGTTTGCCATTTCATAATAAATAGACTAACAAACGAACAATGCTTGCAAATCATTGAATTTTATTATCAAAATTCGTGCTATGTGAGGAATGTGTTTCGCAAATTACGTCCATCTTCAGCGACGGAGCTCAATGGGTACATCAACAAGCAGAATTACCGAATTTTGACTGAAGAGTAGCCAGCAGCAGTTCAAGAGCTGCCAATGCTCCCTGAAAAATGCACTGTTTGGTACGATTTTGGGACGGCGGCATCATTGGACCGAACCTTTTCAAAAATAGTGAAAATCTCAACGTTATAGTACAGTCAATGGAGCAAGGTACCGTGCGGTAATTACCGACATTTTTTTGCCAAAAATGGAAGAATTGGACCTGGTTGACATCTGGTTTCAACAAGACGGTGCCACATGGCAGGCAATACCATGAACCTATTAAGAGGTGAATTTGGTGAGCAATTAATCTCACATTTTGGAGCAGTCCATTGGCCGCCAAGATCATGCGATTTGACCCCACTAGACTATTTTTTGTGGGGCTACTTGAAATTTCTCGTGTACAAGGACAAATCAGCCACAATTGCAGCCTTGAAAGACAACATTATACCTGCCGAAATGCTGGAAAAAGTATGCCAAAATTGGAAGCTTACGCATGAATCACCTCAGGCGTAGCCGCAGGCAATATTTACATGAAATAATCTTTAAAAAGTAAATGCAAGGAATTGATGTATCGCTCCAAATAAATTTTTCATTCACTATTGCAAATTTTCTGTTATTTTTTCAATTTTCAAGAACCAAACGCTTAAGAAATCACCCTTTATGTGTGACAAAGCTTAAGTCAATTTCGAGATATTTGGTTGATAATACCATGAAGCGGCAAATCTAAGAACTTGTTAACCTATGTCATGTGGCTAGCTATACAAGCAAGGTTGAGTGATTTGAAGTCTGCAATTACCTGTTCTCTAAAACGAATATCTAGCCTATCTTTTCTTCCTGAACCAGGTGGCTGGGAACTAAAAAATCGATAATTTGCAGCGTTATCTTTCATTCCGTCAATTTGCCTGAGCAAAAGCAGAATAACTTTCGCCTTTTAAGCTACATCTACATCATAGATAGCTCGGATGAATTTGAATTACCTAACGATGTCTTCAAATACAAGACCAAATTTACAACGTAAGAATTATTTTTCGGAGTACACTCAGATCTTTTTTGTAGAACTATCCAACTGGTCCAGCACTCAGCTTTATATAGAACAATTTGCAAAACGTAAGTCCTATGCGTTACGATTACTTAAAGCTTAAGCGTTTTTTTAAGGTTTACCTTCTTTGGATCTCTACTTAGATGTGGTTTGTGGAGTTAAAGATTACTATAAGGTAGGCTCTACGTTTTTTCCTTTCGCTTGTTCTCCGATTCTCTTTCTTTTTTTTCCTGTTCCTACTCTTTGTCTTCATCTTTTCTTACGACTTCTTCTATTTTACCCCTAAATAAGACAATTTTAAATACCAAAAGTCAATTCCCCCAAATATCTATATTTTAGGCCTAAGACAGCGAGCGATAGTTGTTTTGCTCTTTTATGTGCCGATGCCATCAAAACGCAAATAACAACAGCCAACAATTACCAATGAGTGCATTTACAGTTACCACAGGTTCAAATGCAGCAGCAGTGCGCGAACTCACACAAACACAAATTGGCTAAGAAATATTGGTAGCTTGGAATTGAACAAAACAGGCAAATGAATCTAAACTATGCATGCATAGCGTGCGAGCGAGAGCGCATTACAGCGAGTAAACGAGAGCGTATAACCGCATAAATGAGTGGCTTCTGGAGGCGCAGCTAATATGCTATAAATAGCTTAAATAGGGCTCGTTAGTGAACAGTATTCGGTCAAACCTGCTTTCACTCGAAACTCAGAAGGAATACGCGCTACGTCAACTTCGATACGTAAACTTTGATCCTTGAATTCAGATTTCTTGCTTATTATACGCTATTAACATTTAAAAATGAAAGTGTTTGTAAGTAAAAATTCGTCCGAGCTTAAAAAACGGTCTATATATTCTAGCTAATTTCGTCTCTTTTTCTCTCTCTCTCTCTCTCTCTCTCTCTCTCTCTTTGTCTCACCCTTTTCACATTCATTTAGTTGTCAGTTTGTGCCGCGGCGCTTTTGCTCTCATTATCCTGCCATGCGCAAAATCATCATCATCATAATACACATGCGAGCGCGAATAATATACCACGTGATGAAAAAACCGATAATCGGGAACAACATCGTGATACCACCACATGGATACCAATACTTAAATACAATAAGGAACAAAGTGAAGATGGTAGCTATAAGACCGAATATGAAACGGGCAATAATATTATCCATGAGGAGACAGGATTTCTTAAGGACTTTTCCGAAGCTAATCCGAATGGTGTACTGGTTCAACACGGGCAATACTCGTATCAGTCACCTGAAGGTGATACCGTCAATGTACAATATACCGCCGATGAGAATGGTTTCCGTGCCACCGGTGATCATATCCCTACGCCTCCTGCAATACCTGAGGAAATACAGAAAGGATTAGATCAAATATACGCTGGTATAAAATTGCAACAGGAACGTCTTGAACAACGTGCTAAGAGCGATCCTGAATTTGCTAAGCGATTGGAGGAGCGTCGTCATGCAAATCAAAATGGTCAATATGTGGGCTTACTGGAGAATCCTTAAGCTTGAAGCTGGTATTCAAAAGGATCCATTGTTTTAATAACTAACACTAAGTAAATGTATTTCTTAAAAGAGTGTGAGGGAGGCAACAAAAGCAGCAACAGTAACATGCAACATGATGGAATTAAATGAAAATGAAACAAAGACTGTGATTTGCAATAAGTTTTTTAAAAACATCAAATTTGGAGCTAAACAAATAACTGGTATTTTCTAATTAGTGAAAACGAAAGTGAAAATTTGTTCGAACAAATTAAAAATAACAAGTTTATTTACAAATGAACTATCCGTAACTAACTAACAAAGTATTGTATATTTCAAAACAAAAAAATAAAACAAAAGTGAAAAAATAAAATAACAAAAAATTTTTACATAAAAATATTAAGTTTTCTGTAGGATTATTGAACTCTGAATAGAAAATTATTTCATTTTGCAAACTGTCATGAGAATTGATTTCCGAAAGGATTTATTCTCGTTATTGATAGTAGGGTAGCCCACAATGTTAAAAGGGGATTTATTGGACTTTGAAGATTAGATGGTAGAAAGAAAAAAAGATAATATTGTGTGTACATTTCACCAGTGGGGAGAGTGACTACAGGCTTTCAAAAAAAACATTAGCATGGAAATGCTCGAGCGCGTCAGATATTGATAGTTTATATAGCCCACATGTTTCTAATGACGGAGGTATATTAGTCTGCCGGTTTGGATGGCGGGTTAAAAATTGATATTCATAGGGGATGTTAAGTGCTCCTGAACAAAGCTGCCATTCAACAGACTGACGATTCGGATAAGACGCAAATTCGTGGCGACTTTTCGAAAATGAAAAAAGAAAAACGCTGTTTTGAAATACTCGAGCGAATCTGACGATTATTTGGTTAAACTCATAAAATTTAATTCACAAAACTTAAAACACAAAAGAAACAAGGCAAAACTTTATTGACGATTTTTGTTACTTCGGCTTGCGGAAATCGGCACACTATATTTTTTCCGTTATCCTTGAGTTACTTCCATCAAAATAAAAAAAAAATCGACCGCGCTCGCGAATGTCAAGGTGAGGTCTTTCTTTGCAAATATGTGATCTTCCCACTCCCTAACTTCAAGCTCAAATCGACAAATTATTGAAATGCCCAGCATTGAATGTTTCCAGTTATCGATTTTTTTACTATTCTGAGCAGTTGCCCTACACGCGCGACCCCATATAGAGTGCTAAGATTTGGTAGAGGTACTTAACAAGGTGCGAGGTGTCCCCTCATATCTTAATCTGGCGCGCTTGAGTAAATCCCAAAGTCCCCTGTTGGCCTTTCCTGCTATAATGCAGTATTTGAGCAGTTATCAAGCATTATTCTAAACCCTTAGTGGGAATAGGTAAGAAACAAATATCCGAAGTGGAGTATTCCACTTCGTATCATTATGAATTCGACCAATTTTTGAGAACTTGCTTTTCACTTCAACTAAAATTGTTACGCATTGGTTTGATAATTCAAATTTCTTTTGATCGCATTTAGTTCAATGTTCTTATGCCGCTCACTTTTCGCGATTTTAATTCATAGCTTGAATGACTTATAGTTTCTGTCCCGAATAGGTAGCCTTAGTTTGAGAACAAAAAACATAAGTGTTAATTTCTGGTGAAGTACTTACAAGCTTTGGCAGTATTGATGGAAAGGTCTATATATGAGTAAACGTAGTTCTTTTACATAACTGATCTTTTCTCATAAAAATCTTTTATACTGAAACGACTGCTTTCATTTTTAAAAGAAATTCCAAATATACAATTGAAATTTATGCAAAGAAAATAGACATAACTTAAAGTTTTTGCCCTAAACTTTACGAATTCTACATTTTAGTGCTTGGTCAACTATTTTTACTAAGTTTCATAGATGAACTAATATTTTCAGATGGTAGCTATTTTTAGAAAATGAATAACTTTTCTGATCATAATGCCCTCATTCGCCCTATAAGCCAATCGCCTTATGCGTCCATATAGAATAGAAGTCTTGTGAAATCGAGCTAAGATTTTCTTTTGCACACCAAAGTGAGTTTCGTATGATGAATATTAATTTGGTCAGACTTTACTATTTTACATATTTTTGTTCATAGTCGCTAGGGATTTTTATTACAGTCTTTTTACTGAAAAACGTCAATTTCGTTTTAGAAACTGCCTAGATTAGTGGCATTTAATTCAACATCTTTATTAATAGTACTTCATTAAGAAGATAATGCCATCTTTAACTTTCAATTGAATTTACTCAAATCTAAGCTTGAGGCTTATGCTTATTGGGTGCAACATCTATGCCCAACGTCAACCTATATTTATATGTATGTATGTCTTAACTTAAATCTTTTCAAAGTTTGATAACAATTCCCTTATACCGAATCATAAATAGGTTAAAGAGTTCCCTGCGAGATTTTCCAGCGTTAAGCTCAAGGAATATCAGATACAACAAATATACACTGAGAAAACAAATTGTTTGAATATAACAAATATGTATTTCATATAGAGCAATTAAATATTTGATTGAGTGAAACATAAATTGATTCAACCAATAGTGGTAACACTGTTTGATCTAAATACAATATGTTTAACTAAAATATATATTTGATTGCTCTTTATGTAATATACATTAAGTAGTTATATTTAAACAAATCGTTTGCTCTGTGTTTTTATGATTTGGTCACCGAAGCTTTGGTCATATGTTTGGTCATATAATTTATGAATTTTTTTGCATCAGATTTTAATCACGGATATTACTAGGAATTGTAAAATATTTCAAGCAAAACTGCGTCAAAGCATTGCGTTTGAAAAGATCCTAGTAAAAAATATTTTTTTTTATGTCAAAAATCTTATTCAATAATAAGTTGTTATATATGTTACCGGCCAAACTAGTTACCGTTAAGCCTAAGGATATTCAATAAAATTTTAATGCAAAAGCACTGTGGTAAGTGAAGTGAGTGAAGTAGCAATGTAAAACAATAAAATTTATCAAATTTATTATATGCTTGGCAAGTTAGACGAGTTTCGGCCGCGGTTCAATCTATAATATGGTCAATACCGGCTTCGCTATACACGATGCTTTTGCATTAAAATTAAATTGCATACTTTCAGACATACACATCAACTACTTCGGCCTAGGAAAAACTAGTTTATCCTAAAAGCTTGTTTGGCCGGTAGCATATATAATTTTGTTTTTTTTTTAGCCTATTTATTGCCAATATGCATTTTGACCGTATTTTTGTGTGACGACCATATTGTAAGTAACATATATGCCTTATTTATGTACATGCTTTGCCCACATAGAAATTTTTACAGTTTTTTATGACATAATAATAATAATACTTCCACGAAATATTTATTGCAAAAATATTTTTAAAAAAATTTGGATAAGTAGGCGAGAAACTTTTCTAAATATGAAAAAAACTTTAAAATGTTATGCTGAGAGAACCATTTCAGCAAATTTTAACAAACTCTGTAAGAAAAAGTGAAGTTGCAGAAAAAATAGCACTAAGAAAAGACTGGATGAAATTGGCGCAGTGCCTACCCAAAAGTAAAAACTTCAATCAGCGTAACCAAAATGGCAATACCAATAAAACTTTGAACAAGAATAAGACAGAAATGTTCGAGGAGCATCGGCTGATGTCAAGTTGAAAAGATGCCATTCACGGCCTTCTCAAAAATAGAAATTGTGTTTCTCTCAAATGGTAAAAAGTAAGATTTTTTAAAAAATATTGACGACCCTTTTATTGGCTCATCATAAGAAGGGGAAAAAGTGGATGGAAAACCTTACATATTCATGTCACAAAAATTTTCCAGTTCCCAATTCCAACACTGAGCTCGAATTTTCTAACCTTTTAGAAGGCATTGTAGCCTTATAGAGATTAGCCTGAAAAAGATTACATATCTACAGGACAAACGAGTGAGAGTTTTATCATACGGTTGTAGGCTAAAATGTTTAGGGTGTTAAGGTGTAGTGCTGGATGAGAAGTCCTGGAAGGGTAATGTAAATAGAAATAGTTTGTACTGTGTGATGGTATGGAAAGGAGTGAATTTTCTAGTGATAAGCATAAACTCGGCTTTTCCGGTAATTTTTTCCATAGTTCTGAAGAGCTGTCCGGTATCCACATCGATTCTAAAATGAGCAATAGTTTTAAGTTACTTTTTCGGTAAAAGCTCAGTCCAAAGTTGGCTTGAGAAGTAGAAAGATTTTTAGTGACTTACTGAAAGTGCTATTTGATTATAAAAAACTTGCTGCTGCAAAATTCTGAAAAGATTGGTGGAATGCTTTGAATGATTTCCACCAAAACAAACGTGTCGAAGATGCTCGTTTTGAGAGATTTAAATAATTACTTATTTCATGCATTTTTCACAGTATAAGCAGTTCATTTGATACATTAAATGAAAGGTAACAACAGCTATGACATTTATTTAATGGCTACAAAGTGTTCATCACAATGATATGATTTTCGATAAAATTTAAAAAAAATATGATGAAAAATCTATAAAAATTATCGTATCTCAAAGACGCTGAATATATGCCTCACTGATGGAATTCAAAAGTATGTTTCAAGCTATATATGTACAACATGTAACTATCAATTTTTTCATTAAAAACCATTTTATTTACATAGTTTTTTACTCAGGTATACTTAAAATCCTAGTGACAGATTTTTTAAATTTTTATCTGAAATTGACTAAGGAATGTTATATTCGTGTACTACATAAAAAATTCTGAGCAGTAGCAAAAATCAATTCTGGATATCTGCAAAAAAAGGAAAATAACTTTGTCCTTAATTTTTTCGCGAATTTATGAAAATATATTATGCGACCTTTAAAACGACTAATTTTGGTTGCCACAGTTTTCAACAAGACCACTTTTACGAAAATCCTATAGTTATAGACATTTTCTTCAGTCGAATTTTGAGATATTGTTCTACATCAAGATAAGACAACATGCGTAAATGTAACAGGGCTCTGGCCCCTACCTTTCAAACTGCCCCATCCAGCGTTAATTTAATGTACATATTAATTGAATGCAATTTTGATGTAACGAACTTTTTTATTTTGATAGTAAGATTTTTTTTAGAATAAGCCTCTTCCTAGTTACTGCCCCCGGAAAGTTTAAAGACGGTTTATGTTTCATTTTTTTCTATAACATCAATATCTTCAAATGATTTTATAGTGTTCAAACAACTTTTGTTTTCATAAAATTGGAGCATTTCAGTTTATTGCACCCATTTCTCTTCATTGAGATCGCTTTTTATACCCTACACAGAGGGTATATTCACTTTGTCATTCCGTTTGTAACGCATAGAAGGAGGCGTGGCAGGTATGGAAAAGTATATATATTCTTGATCAGCGTCACCACCTGAGTCGATATAGCTGTGTCCGTCTGTCTGTCTGTCTGTCTGTCTGTCTGTCTGTCTGTCTGTCTGTCTGTCTGTCTGTCTGTCTGTCTGTCTGTCTGTCTGTCTGTCTGTCTGTCTGTCTGTGTGTCTGTCTGTCTGTTGAAATCAAGTTTACGGGAAAACTAAGCAAGCTAACTCAATGAAATTTGGCACACAGGTCAAACCTTCTTGCAAGCTGCTAGCATATAAAAATGGGCGAAATCGGTTCACAGCCACACCTTCCGCCCATACTCTATGTAAATATACCCAAGTCCATTTTGAAAAAAAGTTACTGCGATTTGATCAAAATTGGTGATTTGGTGAATATGAGAACAACATTAAGATTAGGCTTGGTCTTAAGTTTGCAAAGGCTCTTAAAGAGGCGTGGCATATCCCTAAATTTTAAGTTTTATGACGCCATTGCTCGTAAACTGTGCAAGATATTCTGATGAAATTTGGTACACGGATACAGATCTTGTGAATTTTGAATTGCGCATAAAGTGGGCGGAATTGTAAAAGTGGGCGTGGCATTTCTTTACAATTAAAAAATTGGATTTCGTGTAACTCCAAATTGGCACATACGATTTTCATTAAAATTTTAGGGATGATACCACTGAGAGTAGTCAACAATACAACCCACGTCAATATACTGAAAAAATTATTTTAAGGGCGTGGCATAGCCTACAATATTTATAAACGTTATAAAAAAAGAACTAACAACGCAATTGTTATGAAATTTAATATGGCGGATACACTTGCTAACAGGTGTCTTCTTGCAAAATTTTGGCACAATTGCGCCGGTGGGTGTGGCACCTCCCATATAAGCGAAATACGTTTAATGCTATAGATAGTGTGCTATGAGAGTAATCTTCATAAAATTTTGTGTAGAGGTATCGGTTACTATAAGCTTCGGAATTAAATGAAACTTGACAAGATTGCATCAGTGGGCGTAGCACCTCCCTCATTCACATAAAGTTGTAAGTGCTATTTTAAGTGAACTATTGGAGCAATCGACTGGAATTTGATGTAAGTGGTTTACTGGGTATTAGGTACATATGAATCAAAAGCTGGCAAAATACCAATGGTGGGCGTGGCACCTCCCATACAATTAAAATACCTTAAGTGGCATAGCTATCGAAATATATGAGCAATCATAGTGAAATTTGGTGTAAGAAGTTTTTTTATAAAAAGCTATTTCTGCATCAAAATCGGAGTGGATTGCACCAGTGGGTCTGTCACCGCTCTAAATTTTAGGAATAGTTACGGCACATATCGCAAACTGTACAAGCTATTGTGCTAAAATTTGGTTTGATCATGTTAATCACGAATATCATTTATTGAAACAAAAGTGGGCGGAATTGTAGGAGTGGGCGTGACATATTTCGTGTTTTTCATATCTATTCTATTTATTTAAACATTTCCCATATTCTTTTGATATTTTCAGTTTTTTCCAACACTTTCCAACATTTTTGAACCTTTTTACATTATTTTCGACTTATTCAACCTCCTCAACATTTTTTTAACATTTATTTAAAAAGTACTTTTGATGTAGTGTAGGGTATGTGAGTTTCGGTCTGGCCGAAGATAACACCTTTACTAGTTATTTTTACTTTTGCTTTCCATATTGCGATGTAATAGCGAAATTTTCATTCATTTCGTATTTTTGCAGTTCTTTTATTTTTCATCTTAGTTCAATTATTACACAATTTACTGGCTATCTTTTGTTTCGCTTTGCCATCACAACATACTGCACGTTTATTTTATTTTTATGAGGTGTGGACCCGCTGTAAGCCATTACGCTTTTAGTATTCGTGTATTCATATGTCCATAACATATGGTTAAAGAAATTATATTGTTGACGGCACGCATGCGCCTTCAGATTTTTGGTTATTGAATGAGTTGCACCTTGTGCGCATCAGCTCGAAATGCCTAATGGAAGATTGAATGTTCATGAAGTGTAGGCAACAGTTTTTTTCCACATTAAGTCTGAAATATTAAGTTAATGTTTCGCTACGTGCATGGTGTTGGCTTTGTAAAAGCAACAATTTGTTTAATTAGGCTATTCATTAGACAAAACTCAATTCCTCATACATATGTTGGTGCAAAAAAATTAAATTAAAAATAATAGAACTTCCGTAGAGTTACATGGGCAGAAGTTTTTTCTTAGTGCAATTATCATTTGTGATTATTATAAATTTGTTTGTTTTCATGTCCGGAAAAGATTAGCTGTAAAGCTTGAGAAATTACCTTTAGGATGCATTGTACAGTAGAGCGGTTCAAACTTAAGCTAATTTTAAATTTTTTGCTTTCAACTCTTGTAAATTTATTATAAATTTTGAAGGTTTTTGTACTTTATACATAGGGTATAGTCCAAGCAAACCAAGCGTGATCATTTAATGAAATGAAATAGCACGAATATTATTTGTAAAAGCTCTGGACCAGTGGTTTTCAGAGTGTGGGGTGCACTCCACAAGGGAGACGCGGCAAGATGTGAAGGGCGAGCGGATAGATTTCTGTCCCCGTGTACTTTGACTCAACAATAAACAAAATTCTTCTATTCAATCCAGAATTTGGAAATTGACAAAAATATGCTAGCTCATACATCATTGATTGTGCCAATTTTGTCTTTCTTTTTCTTAGTTACAGTAATCCTATAGCCCTAGAGCCCACTGCAGAAAAGTCGAGTGTATAGGATTACAGAGTAAGATATACGGGAAAGATTGTAATGCATTAGGGTGAATCTAACCAATGAGGGTTGCCTTGCCAAAGACCGTCCCAGTGCCTGAAAATAACCGAATTTCGCGTAATTTTGTTGTTTTAATTTAAAATGTATAATATTACAGCTCTAAATGTATGCCAAATGATAGAACTCGAAGAGGCCTAAGTATAATATAGGAGCTTGCATTGTCTAGACTTGTCCCAAAAATGAGTTTCCATCGGTTTATTGGGTCATTTTTATTAACATATAATATTGCTTGAGATGTGTGCCAAACGATAAAGCACAAAGAGCCTAAAATGAATAGGCTTGTCTTGTCGAATCCTGTCTTAAACATGGGTTGCCATGTTTGAGACAGTGCCAACCCATGTTTGAGACAGGATTTGACAAGGGAACCCGATGTATTCTATTAAGACTTTTCGAGCTCTATCATTTGCCACACATTTCAAGCTGTAATATTACACAGTTTTAGTTTCAACTGCTAAATTGCTTAAAATTGGAACATTTTCGGGCATCGGTACATTCTTTGGCAAGGCAAGTGTGGTTCGTTAATTTCACCAAAATGCATTACCATCTTTCCTGTATATCTTATCTTGTAATCTTACACACTCGACTTTTTTTACAGCGGGCTCTCCGCCTATGATGTGCTCTGGCTAAATTTCAAATTTTTTGCTTAAACAAACGCTTTAAAAATTAGTTCAAGAAACACAGCTATAGTTATTAAGAATAACATCCCTGTTCGAAAGCAAAATCAGCTGATTGATCAGCTGCTTATTGTCAAAGAATAAAAAAGTTGCATGGAAACGTCAAAATTGTTGCGTCAACCAATTTTGGGGAATAAATTCACGGTCAGCGGGCTGACAGAAGGTCGAAACCTCGCGTTTCAGGAAATGAAGGTAGCTGTTGTATTTACGTAACATGTCAGCGGGAATAAGTTGACCAAAAAAACACTAAAATCGAACAAATAAGTTAGAAAAACTAAAACGAAATTTAAAGTAAATAGTGATAACATACCAAAGTAACAAAAATTACGCCACACACGTTAGTGGCTACACTAGAAAAAGAGGGTGAAAGCGTGAGGTTAAGCAGTCCATTCGGCAACGTTTCATCATGCTGTACAACAAAGTAGTTGCACGTTTAACGCTTATTACAGAACGCCAGTTGGTACTGAAAGTGGTTCCACTACAACATGGGATAGGATCACGTCGTTATGTTAGTCCAATGGCTGTTTACCAACGCAAAGTCCAATCGGGTGAACTGCTTCCGGATAAAGAACAAGAGAAGACTATGCAAAAGTTAGAGCAGCTGTATCAAAAAATACAAAACTACACTCCCTCACAAAGCAGTAGCGGCAGCAGTGGTGGTGGTGGTGGTGGATTTTTAAGCAAATTATTTGGAGGCGGCGGTGGTAGCGGCAGTAATGCACCACATGGTGTCTACTTGTATGGTGCTGTAGGCGGAGGCAAAACAACACTGATGGATTTGTTCTTCGATTGTTGCACATCGGTGAGTTGTTTAAATAATTGTTGCATAACGTTACAAATTTTATATCATGGCAAGATGACTTGCATAATATGAGCGATCACCCACTTGAGAGCTTATAACTTACATGAGTCGATTTTGTTTGATCTTTTTTTTTATACATTCGTATTTATAATTCAAGAAACGGAAACCTATAAAGTTGATTTCTGATTTCAAATTACATACACTCCTTAGACATTACAGTGTGATTACAATGTAGATTATTAATGTGTCATTATCTTACAATAGTTTTTATAAATATAACAGATTTGTAATGAAGGGCCAATATCGAATTTAAGACTACAGTTTTTAATATAACACATTACTTGGGTCCAAAACCAATCAATCTGTATAATTTAAGTGAAACCAATTTTTATCGATAAGCTTAGTCGATTGAACTGAATGGAACTTGCTTCGGTTTTGTTTAAAAAAGTTATTGAAGCTAGTCATATTTGAAAAAAATTTAATGTGCCTTAATTACCTATCCAATACATTTTTTAATGCAATTAAAGTTTTTTTCCAGATCGATAGAAAACAGCGTGTGCACTTCAACTCTTTTATGACAAAAGTACACTCCCGTGTTCACGAGGCTAAACAAGAGTTAGGTCCACGCGACCGCGCTTTTAATACAGAAAAGCCAGCGCCATTTGATCCAACACGTCCTGTGGCTGATATTATATTTCGCGAATCTTGGCTTATTTGCTTTGATGAATTTCAAGTTACTGATATCGCAGATGCAATGATTCTGAAGCGTCTGTTTACACATCTTTTTAATGATGGCGTTATTGTGGTCGCTACTAGTAATCGTCATCCGAATGACTTGTATAAAAACGGTCTGCAACGTAGTAATTTTGTGCCTTTTATCGGATTGTTGCTAAAAAGATGCAATGTAGTTGCACTTAACAGCGGCATTGATTATCGACGCATTGCTCAATCGGGTGATACAAACTATTTTGTGTATGTTTTGGAAAATGATTTTTTTTATGATTTTTCTCATCGATTTCATTAATTTTTAGGAAATCTCAAAATGCAGATGCAAATGCAGCAATGGACCGCATGTTCAAAATTCTTTGCTCGCAAGAGAATGATATCATACGTCCACGCACTGTTACCCATTTGGGACGTGATCTTACATTTCAAAAGACCTGTGGACAAGTGCTAAACAGTTCATTCGATGAGTTATGTGATAGGGTAATGATTTTATTAATGTTTTTGTTTAAACACAAAAAAAGTTATCTCAATATCTTTCTGTAGCCACTTGCCGGCAGTGACTACTTACAAATAGCGCAATATTTCCATACGATACTTATACACGATGTGCCTCAATTAACTCTGCAGAAAAAATCACAAATGCGTCGCTTTATTAATCTTATTGACACCTTGTACGATAATCGCATACGCGTTGTTATATCAGCGGAGGTACCACTGGATCGTTTATTTAATTTCAGCGATAAATCCAAAGATATAGCAGATGAGCATCGCATTTTAATGGATGATTTAAAAATTTCACATGGTTCGGTCAGTTTATTACAGAATAAATAAATTTTAAATTTCTCATAAGAAAAGCTTAACAAGTTAAACAATTTTTGTATTGCAGGAAAATGCTTCATCTAGCGTATTTACTGGTGAAGAAGAATTATTTGCTTTTGACCGCACAATTTCACGTCTATACGAAATGCAACAGAAAGACTACTGGGAAAAATGGGCAACACATCGTTAGGTAAAGGCATGGTGCAAATGTACTTAAAGTACAAATTATATTTTTTATAAATGACTATTTCAAATTTTATTTTATAACTTTTCTGTGTGACGTTTTGGCTTTATTCATAGAATAGGATAATCTGGAAAAATAAATTGTGACAAAATTTAGCTTAACTTGAAATGGTGCTTAAAATTCGCTACAGAATCTTTTAACTTAGTTAAAAGGATTGGTGTATAACTTATAAGATCTGCTCGCATAGTCTTGTTTTAGTGTTGTAGTTGTTTTATTATTTTAAAGTTATAAAACAGCATTATCTACTTTGTTACTGTAAATATTACCTCATAATTTATTTATTTCAAAAACTCGCAGGTGCAAATTAAAGTATTAGTGTACAAATGATGTACATATCTAAGTAGTAAACTTTTAGCCGAAAACATATTCACAGAAAGCAATAGATATTGCTTATTTGGAACGAATAAAATATTACTTAAAACTTGAACGTAACTTATGTTGTAACTTTACAATAAAATGTAAATTTTACAAGAAGTCAAAATATATTTTAAATTATTTAAAAAAATTAAATGTTTTATTATTATTTATACGTAACGTTATATGCCATAGATGAGATATCGTTGGTGTAATAATATTCTGAGATGCCACAAGCGTTTGTTGTACTTTATAGGGCTATATTTTCAAGCGCGCATATTGAAATCATTGTTTATATCTGGCAATGCATAGTAGTTGATATAAGCTACCTTGCAGCTTCTCAAATCGGTTTTTCAAAAACCTTTTTAATGCAATTTTCGTATGGGTATTATTAGAAATTTTGAAGAAACGATAACCACCAAATCCCAGACACGTTAAGTTTGGTCAAAGTGTGTGTGGTTTGAACGGGGAGTCCAGAGTCAACACATCTATATTCTATTTTTACTGGGTGGTATTGTTTTCGTGAGACTTACCATCTTCTATTGTTGATAATATGCGGTGGTTTAGATTTGTGTATTGGTGGTTTGTGCCGTCCAATTTTTGGTTTAGTAACAGCTGATTAGGAAAAATAGTAGTACACAGTGGTCAAGTTCAGCTATGGAAGGCGCAGATGGCAGTACGCTTCGTTTAGTGCGCGCAATTTTTCGAAACCGAAAAGTGAAACTGAAAACCGAAACCGAAAAACGATACCGCGAGAAACACCGTTATCTTTCGAAAGACCCTTCCCTCCTCGTCACAAACAGACATATTTCTCGAAAAGAGCGCTACGTAATACATTGTAATCTAACAATAATTCCGAGATCATAACATGTCACTTTTGGTCTTCGAAAATACTGCCTTAAAACTCTTATTTACGTTTCATACACGAATCACTTTCACGAGTCACAGCTCTTGGACAGTTTCTCCCGAACGAACTATCGCTTAACATCAGAATACCAATCCTCACGCGATTTAAACCACCTGCCTCAACGATTAATATAATACTTTTCCCCGATAAAAAATATGTGCTATATTCGCATACAACAGGGTTGCCAAGTTGCAAAAAACCAATTCCCGGTCTGCAAAAAAAAATAATTTATACAATTCAATTTTAAATTTTGACAGGGCGTCATGAAGTGAAGTTGGACCAGTTGCAAGAACTTTGTGTCTGGCAATTTGCTCTGACTTCACGAGACACGTGAGGCTTTTCACAAAAATTTGCTTATAACGAAAAAAGTTTTACGTTTAGCCATCACTGTAAATACAAACTGTCAGTCAAAGTATAGATAACGTTTATCAAAAACAGCTGTTCAGTCTGTTTATTAGAGATTACAGTGGGTTATTTTTAACAAAACTTGACAACGATCGAGAGAATCACGAATTACCAACAGATTTTGACATATGTATGTACATCACATAAATTAGATTGACTATCGCAGAGGCCAAAGACTTAAACATCTGGGCTATCGGTTAATTAGTTAATTGAGATAAATTTCCAATATTATCTATAGCAAAAATAAAGCGAAAAATGGAAGTTAACAAGATCTTACCCTTTGGTGAGTAAATTATTATCAACTGTTTCGTTTGGTAAAATATCTTGTCTATCTTTCAAATTATCAGATAGTAACCTGCTTAAAGTGTCCATATCACTGCGTCAATTAGAGGAAATTTCTAAAGAGATTTCAACACGTGGTCAAGTGACCGAACTTAATGAAGTTGCTTGGGCTCTCAAAGCTTTGACTCTTACCGATTTGACCACTCTCGCGGGTGATGATACAAAATCAAATGTAAATCGTTTATGTCATCGTGCAGCTTACCCTTTACCTTTGTCACTACTTGATGCTATCGATCCTACGTTGCACGCTCATATACACACTGGCGCTGTTTGCGTTTATCCAGCACGTGTAGCTGATGCACATGAAACCTTCACACAGCTTAAGAAATCAAATTGTATTCCAATAGCTTCCGTGGCCACTGGTTTCCCTTCGGGCCAATATTCTTTAAAATCACGTCTACAAGAGATTCATTATGCCATCGAAAGCGGCGCACGAGAAATTGATATTGTGATCAATCGTCAATTAGCTTTGCTAGAAGACTGGCGTGGTGTTTATGAGGAGACATGCGAAATGCGCAAAGCCTGTGGTAATCGCGCACACCTTAAAACTATTTTAGCCATTGGAGAATTAGGCTCAATGGAAAACGTAAGTAAATATATTTTAAAGTAAGGCTAGAATTAACTTTTTGGCGTTTAAAAGTAGAATCTGCTATCGAGTTTTGATTTTATTTACAAATTTTAGATGGAGACGAGACTTGCACCACAGTTAGAAGGAAACGAAGTCTGGCTCATGACAGACCTGAATGTTGCTATAATCTGTCATATTATTAATTCTTTACTACACAATCTGCACTACTGCTCCCAATATGAGTACCACCATTTAAGACGGGTTTTTAATTCTCTAGTGTCTAATGAATAAGATTGACGAGCCGGATGTAGCTTTCAAAGTCTTCCTTATGTTGAGCTTTCTATCCCAAACCAGAGTAACAAACCGTGTCTACACCACTCAAGTAGCACACCACATAGAAATCTTGTAGTAGGCCTTAGATCTGAATCAAAAAGTATAGACTTAAAATAATTAAACTGCTATATAAAAATGATTTTTCAAGTAATTTATGTGCAACCTCTATTCGTCACCCAGTACTTAAATTACATGATAATCAATTTGTGTATGGCTAAAACTGATGATGAATTAATAGGTTAAGCTAGGTGGCTTCGATTTTCGACTTTTCTGACTTGAAGCGAGAGTCAATATATCGGTTATCCAGGGTCCATACGAGTACATATATGTACTACTTTTTATTTATTTGTTATGTGTTTTTGTCACAACTTCAAAACTTTTCTTGTATTTTTAGGTCTACAAAGCGTCCATGGTTTGCATGTTAGCTGGTGCTGATTTTATTAAAACTTCTACAGGCAAAGAAGCTGTAAATGCTACTATTCCAGTTGGTTTGGTGATGATTTATGCAATACAAGACTTTTGGCGCAAAACTGGTAAAGAAATTGGTTTGAAGCCTGCTGGTGGTGTGCGTACAGTACGTGAAGCAATCACATGGATGACTTTGGTGAAAGAAACATTGGGTGTTTGCTGGTTGCAACCCAAACTGTTTCGTTTTGGTGCCTCTGGTCTACTAGATGACATTGAAAAAGTGGTGCGCAAAGGCTTAGCAGGTCAAGAAGTTACAGATGGGCCTGTTGCTGCTTATTAATACCGTAAACACAATGTTCCCATTACCTTTGCATTTATATTTTTAAAGCGATTAAAATGGCATGCATGTATATACATATGTTTGTACATATAAAAAATGATTTACATGCAAAATGATGCCAAAGAAAACTATTATATTTTTCTATTTATAAACATTTTCCAAAAAAAAATTATGAAAAACTATTTAAAAAAAACCTGAAAATGAAATAAAAATATATATATATTATTTTTTATATTTTTGTTGAAAATATTTTTAATGTTCACCAAATTGAAATTTCTTTTATAAACTTTTCCATTTAAACTAGTTAAGCTAATGCTCCACGTTCTTTATTTCCACTATAACCGATATTTATTTGTGATAATTGCGCTGTTGGCGCTGCCATCAAATCATCCTCTGCGCTAATTTCTTCACCTTGATTTAAAAAGTCATCGCTCTCTTTTATTTTATATGACCTTAACTTTTTGAATGGTTCATTGTCTGGCATTGCAACATGCATATCAACGCCAAAAAAGGTATCATCAAAATTAATACGATTTCGTTCATCATTAACTAAATACACAGCCTTTGGCAGCTCTCCGTTTTTATCGGCTAAGGCTTGCTTTTCTAAATCAATAATCCAATTTAAATTCAATTGTTTAGTGTCTGCATTAAATTTCTTTGGCAGTTTCTTTGGTTTTGCCGCATAGTAGTTAGTACTTTGTTGCGCCTTTGTAGGCACTGGTGGTGGTGCTAAATTCTCCAACTTGCGACTTTTTGCATCGAGTTTACCAATATTTGCATCATCATATTGAAAAACGGGTAAATAAAAGTTATACAGTTGCTCCGTAGGCGCTTGCATTTGTTGATATGGTATATTTTCTTGTTGTTGCTGTTGTGGTTGTTGCTCTTGTTTTTGTTGCTCTTGTTCCTGTCGATCTTGTTCTTGTTCCTCCTGTGGATCCGTTGTTTCAACAGCTTTTGCATCAACTAGTTGAAAATTGGCAGGATTAAAAATTTCACCCGCACGCTTCAAGAGACTTTCAAAATATTCAATTGATATAACTTGCGGATTAAAGTATTGCACATCAGCTCCAATTGGTTGCATTATTGGTGTGGCTGTGTTGGGAACTGTTGCTGGCGAAAGTTTTATATTTGTTGGTAATGCCACAATGTAGTTTGCAAAGGTAAGGCAGAAAAACTGAAATAATTTGTAATTTTAATCAGAAATATTTCTTTTGTTAGGTAACAAGCTGTTAATAAATTTAGGGCTTGCCGAATCGTGGTGCATTTACTATAATACAAATACCAAGTGTGGCAAATAATTTTTCTAACATTCGGATCTTTACATAAAAAATTTCCATTATACTGCATAATTATTTATATTTTTTATTGAAAGAATTTTCCACCAGATTAAGAAAGTAGGAATCGACAAAAATATTTATATAAAGGAACTTAAAAGTTTTCGTGGCGCTCATCTGGATTGTGCGCAGAATATCACAAAAGAAATCAAAAATCGTATAAAAACGCAAAATCATTAATTAAAATGTGATTTTTAAAATAAAAAATAAATATTATTATTAAAATTTATTTTTGAATTAGTTCGCGGTTTAAATGAATTTTTATGGTTTTTGTATAAGATTTTACACCGTATACACCGTCTTAAATAATGCAATATTATTATTATTAAAGGCTTCGATTATCCTCTTATATTATTCAAATCTCTAAATGTTATTTATACATTTTTAGACGCTACGTTAAAAAAAAAATTATGCTAGCCAGTAACTGATATATATTTTTATTTATATGGCATTAATTCCCATACTCACAATTAACAATTTACACATTTTGACTAATAAAAATTTTTACACAAAATATTAACTGACTTATTTTTAATCGCGTAATCCACATGCAACGTTTGGTCAAAGAGTAAGCACCATTAATTCAAACTCAGGCATTTATACACTACCAACAAAATATAGATTTCCTACCACCTAAAACGGAAGCACGGAAATCCAAATAAAAAAAGTCAAAACAATTAAATACGTTGTTTCAAACGAGATTTTGTTATGGCCACTAAAGTACATTCATAGCTAGGTTGTTGAAATACAAAATCAGTGCATCTTATAGCTTTTATTTTTGTGCGCAACAACATTGAGTCGTCAACGACAGCAACGCTAACATCATAGTAATGTTAATGTAACAGAAAAGAAAACTTGTCTTCATCATAAGATAAATGCGCAACACATCATCTTTTAGTTATAAAAAACAGGAATTATATATGCCTGCATTTTACTCTCATTTTCATTTGGTTGACTTGAAGAAGTTAGTGTCTCAAGGAAGAGCACTGCAGAAACACGTTTGCAAAGTAAGCGCTGTTTCAGCAAACCTCTTCGCTGTTATGTTTATTTATTTTTTTTTTTTTTTTCAACTTTACGAGAGCAGTTAACAACACAAGCACAGAAGTAAAATGTTTCCCGACAAAAAAAAATCGGTTATCTTGTTTTAAAAGAAAGTGAAATTTTGCAATAAAAATATATCGCAATAAAAACAAATTGCTGCATCTAGTGCAATGACATGTCATTGGTGGGAAGTTATTTTAATTGTTACAAGTTTAAAATGCATGCGCTTTATATAAAAAAATATTAAAATAACATGCAACTTTTTTAAATTTAATTGGAATTTAAGATACTTTAGGCCAGATACCTATTGGACTTTTAAAGCTACATAGGTAAAATCTTCATCATTTTTCAAATTAATTTAAAACTTAGATGAGAAACAAATGAATTTGTTTTCATAATTTTTAGTTTTGCTGATTTTTTTGTTGATGTACTGGTATGCATGATTGAGTCCAACCAAATTTTACATATTTTTTCGAAAGTAAAGTTATAAATGTCCATTTTGAGCACATCTCGGCATATCTTTGAATTTTTTAATTTCATACTTGAAAGTAAAGTGGGTAGTGTCGCATTAGTTTGTTGATTTAAATTTTGTTGAAACATATTTTCTCGATGGTATAGTGCTTAATAGTCTTTTCTGATTACTTCGACATGGCTTTTAATCAGAGCTTTAAATACTTTAGTGTTTCAGTTAATCAATCTAAGCACGTACGAACTGACATACATTTTTCGACTTTAACTTTATTTCTTTCACAGTAAAACAATTTTGTTTCACAGCATTATAAAAAAAAACACTTCATTTCATTTAACTTTGAAAATTCTAATACAAAAATTTTTAAACATAAACTACGGTTTAACCTCGCATTAGCTCTGGCATGCCTTCGATAATAATTTGCAAAGCTTTAAAATCTTTTGTAACAGTATCGGTAAGAACTTCCATAGCTTTTTGTTGCATTCCTAAAAATGTTTTCATTTCATCTTCACAATCCTTGTCAATCGTGTATTCACTACCACCTGTCAAGGCATATTGGTTACGTTGCATACGCATTTGTGAAAGTAACTCACTGAGGCGACCCTATAATGCGAAACAACATTAATTAGAAATATTTTTTGGAGGAATTTTGATTTTTGTTATGTTACCTTGAATTGTGTTGGTGCTGAAACTAAAGCTTGCATATTTTCCAACTTGCTACGAAGCGCCTCTTCTTCTGGTGTCAATGCCAATCCAACTTTACGAGTACATTCTTGTTTGACAATAACCTGCAGAAACAAAACATTTTGGTTTTATAACGTTTATGATTGTTACAAATAATTTACTTACCTTTAAAATTTTATGACTTAATTCAGCCAACTTGCGTTTGTGTTCCATTATTTTGGCTGTTGCTGATGCATGTCGCTGCCTTAATTCAGCTAAATCGCGCCCAACTTTATGCAGATAAAGCGAATGTGTTTCAGTTTCTTGCTCTTGGCATTTGATGCGCCATTTAAGATCATTAAAACCAATCATTGGAACAGGTATAAACTTTGTTGGGTCAGGATTGTCTAATTTCGCTTGGCGCCACATCCTAGGATCAATACCTTTTGGAGGATTTTCCAAGTATTCTTTAAGCTGATCTTCATCCGGTAAAACAAGCGCTAAAACTTCATAGACACCAAGATTTCCAAGCTGAGGTTTTACATTAGCTTGGTTTAAATAGTTAGCTAGATCTGTTGCTAGTATGCGTTTTGTTTCATTAGGAACAAATTGTGATTTCTCTGCAACATAAATGACGAGTTGTGACTTTTTGTCCTCATGTTCTTTACTCCATTCAATGTTAATAATGAAATTTGGTTTGTTACCAAACACGGCATTGAGTGTATTTAGTATTTGTTGTTGTTGAGCTCTACAAAACAAATAAATAGCTAAGTAAAACAAGTTATGTAGTTGCTCTTTAAACAAACTTACTTTACAACCGAAAGAGGTTTATTCAAATTTAGCGCTACCAGTCCCATCTTATTATCTTTTCCAGGCAGTCGACTATAACCCATTGCCTTAAATCGACACAAATAATTTTGTGGTGTTATTTCAACGGGTGCAGCATTTTGTGAATAGAATGATTTTCCAGTGCCCCACATTGCTTGCAAATAGTTCCATTTAGCAATAATTGTATCCCGTTCATCTCCATAAATTGACACATTGAAAATCGATTGAGCAAAAGCTTCATCAGGTGTAATCTGCGGAGACTGCTGTTGTGGCTGTCCAAGCATAAAATTAGTATTACCACCGAAACCACCGAAGCCTGGCGTAGTTGTATTTACAGCTTGTTTCCCAAAACCTTAAAATAAACATACAAGCTTAAAAACTATAATCAATAAAAAAATAGATCAAAGCAACGCTATTTACCCATTCCAGTGTTAAAACCAGAAGAATTGAAGGCATTAAGACCCGTATTTTGTGTTCCAAATCCGCCAAAAGCTGGAGCTGTTGAAATAGTCGCTGTTGTGCCGAAACCACCAAATCCACCAGCGCTACTTGCAGCCGTTGTACCAAAACCACCAAAAGCAGGTGCTGCCATGGGCTGTCCTTGTGCCTGTCCTTGACCTTGTCCTGTACCAAAGCCACCAAAGTTTGTTGTTGCCTGCATAGCACTTCCAAATAGACTTGGTGCAGCCGATGTTGCCGTATTTGTTCCAAAACCACCAAAACCACCAAGTGTAGGTGCAGCGGTTGTAGCTTGTGCACCAAAAGGACCAAATCCACCTAATGTTGGTGCTGACGTTGCGGCAGGCGTACCAAAAGCTAAGGTCAAAAGATTAAATTAATGTATCAAATTATTTTAATTTTATTGAAAAATCGAATTGTACTTACTGTTGGTGCCAAATGCAGGTGCGGTACCAAACGCGGGTGTATTACTAAAAGCAGGAGCTGCAGATGTAGCTGTTTGAGTTCCAAATGCAGGTGCCGATGTAGCCGCACCTGTGCCGAATGTCGAGAAAAGACCACCAGCTAATAGTAAATTAAAAACAAAGCATTTTGTTATCCTTGGGCACAAATATTTACCAAAAAAGGATCATTTTTTTAATAAAAGCAACAATAACAAAAGATGTCGTTTGGCGCAAAACTAGAAATTAATTTTTCCAAATTCGAGTCCAGTAGTCATTTTGCACTATCGCGTGAGCTTTTTCTTTTGTTTTAAAAAGTTTGTTTTTAATTAAAGAAAAACCTAAAACCCTGTCGGGATAGCGTTTAAAAAATCGTAGCGTCTGAGGGCAAGTCGGAAGTAAAAATCAAACTATTTCCAGATTTTCATACGACCTGGTAGTACGACCGTAGTATGAGCAGTCATGTCTTCTGAGGCACCATATGTTTTTCGTAGGGAGGAAGGATTAAAGAGACATTCCACTCACTGTGAATAAATATCACATTCTGGACGTCAGAGTGATTAAACATTTTAACCCAACGATATTTCATTTTCATTTTCATATCTTGTAGACATTCTCTTGTCCTTGCATTCTTTCGGCTTTTAGCCGGAAAACTATATCCAAACGCATACAGTATCTATGTCCGAAAATCAATATGATACTGATTAAATCAGTATGATACTGCTTATATCAGTATAATTGATATCATTATATACAATAGAGATTTCCACATAAAATTGAATTTTTTTATTCTTCAAAAATTACCTCTAAATAATCACTTTATTTTATTGCAATGCTATTATTCTCATTTGCAATACACATAAGAAAAAAATTGAGAGAATTCAAAAAAAATTTATTCGATTTGCTCTCAAGCTTTGCGAAAATAACACAGCTCAAGAAATATGTAGAATTATTTTTACTTCAGCCAACATCTAGCGCTGCTCGGCAACATTTACAATATGTATATCGTGTCCATTAACAAACTTCTCCCAATTTATGAGTATTTCACGATAAAAAAACTAGCTTTATTATGGCAATTATGTATACCTTCTATGCGAATTTTAGAAGAATCTTTTGGGATCAAGCTGCAAGCTAAACTGGGTTTGTGTATAAAACTTTTTGTGATATTAAAAATTATATTAGCACTTGTATTTTCATTCGGTAGAGATAAACAAATAAATTAAGAACAAAATAGATTATAGTTGGCATTTAAAAAAAGAAAGAATTGAAATTTTAATGGGAATCGAAAATTTATACTTAAAATTCCCTGGAGTTTGATTTAAGAGGAATTTGGTTCGTTAGTTTTAGTCTGGAGTTTTCTCAATTCGCTTTAATTCTCACAATGAAATATCAGTTTATGAGAATTGAATTCTAAGAACATAAGTTTGTTTATGGTAACATACAAATTTGGTAACAATCGAAATAGAAATTTTATATCACGTTAATTTTTAATTGATATCCTCATAGATGAAACGTATGTTGCCTTTTGCTACCGTCAAAACTAACTCATAACTTAACCTCAACTGTAAGTAATGTTTTGTAAAATTCACTCGATATAATAAAGTTTTTAAATCTTTGAAAGTTTGATTTCATTTTTATTGAAAATTTGGCATTTTTCTTATTTGAAAGTCTTTTACGGTGTATGTAATATCAGTATCAAAATTGTTTTGCAACTTATTATTTGGCATATTTCCATACAATTTATAATTTGTATTGGTTTTCCATACAATTTTTTCTTAAGAAAGAATAATATACATAGGCTATAAAACTCAATTCTCTTTATATCATTTTTTCTTTGGATTATGTGCTTACGGACAAAAGATTTTGAACTAGATAATTGTTGAGATCAGAAAGATTCTAGCAATGTACATTATTCATTATTGCACCATAAATTGCAATTAATTTAAAATTGGTCCATTATAAAGTTTACTTTACTGATCTTTCAAAATCAAATCTTATCTACAGAATTTACTTAAAAACATCTTTAATAACTAAGTTAGGGTTGAAACTTTGGCTCAAGAAACATAAACTTTCGATGTCTTATCTCATATTTTAGCATTTTTAAATCTATGCTACAACACAGAAGTTCTGCCGAGAGAAATATGGAAAAATACTTTTAGTTTGGTTTGCTTATCCATAAAGCGTGTTTGTGTAAAATAGAAATCAGAAATAAATTGATCAAAATGGGCGCAATTATTATCTTACTTGGAATCACAGCGCTGGCAGCTATTAGTTATGTAGGATTTGTAATGCACAAGAAGAAGTAAGTGAATTATGTAGAATTGTCAAATGGATAGTGGGTCCACTTAATTAGTATATTAAACCTCTTGTTAAAACAATATTGTTTCGCTATTTTGCAATTTCCTTATATTTCATTAACAGAATTCACATTAAGGACATAAAAGTATGCAGTGTGGAAGATGCTTTGAAGCTACTAACGTTACCGAACGCCAGCAGCCCACAAAATTATCTGTCGAAGATGGCATAGTGAATAATTTAAGCGATTAATAAGATTAATTTAAGTTTTTAATAAACAAAAATTTCTTTAATGCAATATCATAGTAATTTACTTACGTTTAGCTGGTGTGCTGGTTCCTCCCATTGGTGTGTTACTGCCGAAAAATGACATTTTTGCTCAATTTTCCAAAGATTGTGAAATTATTTTTACTCTATTGTATTTTCACTTTTCCAATTTTTCCTCAATATATCAATATTTATTTTAATTTGCACTTTAACACTATAATTTTTGTCATCATATTTACTTAAAAATATTAATAAAATTAAAAAACTGGCGGTCTGAAGAACAAAATAAAACGCTTTATATTTTTTTTCCAGAAGTGGTGTACTGTCAAATGTCACAACAAAAGCTACGAAGCTATATGACGGTTGCAAATGAGTTTTGCAAGGAGTACCTTTTAAAGCAATACATGTGCGAACGTTCTATAACGGTTTCACATTATCACAACGCAATTATTGTACGTCTTGTATTTATGTAGCAAGTACGGAACATGTGTATCAGCATTTTTGTTTTAATTGATATATACTTCTACAGGAGCAATATATTTTGAAAATTAATACTTCTAAGACTTTAAAAGCAAAAATAAAAACTAACTTTTGTCAAACTTTGACGGAAGCTATGCACTTTTAAATGAAAAAATTGTTTGCTACGTTTTTTGGCACTGGTGCTAAAGTCACACGTCGTGATTTAAGCGTAGTTCCAAAATTATTATACACAAAGCGCGTTGCTCTTGTGTCCTATTGTTTGGAATTTTGTAGAATGCTGAATTATTATTATAAATATTGTCTATGCTTGAAAACATCAATGTTTGATCATGCAAGCCAGTGATAGTTTCTTAGTTTATTATTTTGCTTCGCTATTGAAACTTTTCTAACTTATTGAAAATATTTCCAAAGTGGTTCATCAGTCAATATAATGGTACAATTGTTATGGTAGCAGCAATTCTAAGTGACCATTCACCTTGTTTATATAGAACTCCACGCTATCTGTGAAAATCAGCTTAGAAAATCCACCGACATTTCCATATTACACCCATAACTAAAAGCGCGCGTTGATATACAAATTTCTTAGCTTTGTTACTACCACATTCGTTCGTAGCTCTATCCACCAACAATCACCATCGCGGTAGCTAAACAATAATTTCATTGAACTTAAGTTCGGGCGATATTTGCAGCTGTTTAGTAATATTTGCAAGCAATTCATCAATCGCTAATGCTGTCTGAATGGGCAACAAAAAAAAAAAAAACCGGATAGTCTACCTCTGTATTTCAAAAGTGAATTATTTTAAATTTTGCCTTAAAGCTAAGAAAAGAACGAGAACAGAAATTTGCATGAATTGAGCGATACAGTCTAACAAATTAAAAAAATATTTACATAAGAATTACCAGTTTCGCAACTTTCAGACAGAAAATTTTATCAAATCACATAATCCCAACATTTGTTTTGCCAACGTGAAATGAGCAAGTATAACACAAAACAACTGGAAGACAAACTCACTGAGAAACTCTCCGCCAGTTACGTTCAAGCTTGTGACGAATCTGATGGTTGTGGTGGCAAATTTAGTGTTATTATTGTAGCTGAAGCATTCAGGGGGAAAACTTTGCTTCAGAAACATCGTTTGGTAAATACTGCTCTCGCTGAAGAACTAAAGGAGATACATGCTTTCTCACAAAAAGCATATACGCCCGAAGAGTGGGAGAAAGTGCAGCAACAACAGTAACAACAACTATAACTCTGGGGGCAGTAGTTCATTGCGCAGTCAGCTGAACAGACACAGTCAGCAACAGTTGAAACAAAGAAAGTGAAAGGAAATCAATGCAAATACATTTAGAAAACAACAATTTTTTTTTTTTAATTGAAGTCAAATTTTTTTAACTTTAATTTATGTGCTAATTTTATTTCCGATAATTGTGAATCAACATCTTCATTTATAATGTCAAATTTCCAAATTAAATCTCCGGGCAAAGTTATACTTCATGGCGAACATGCTGTGGTCTATCAAAAACCTGCTATTGCTACTGTTATAGGACTCGCTACTACATTGAAATATCGCGCTCAACCCGACACTAAAGTAGCCAGTTTTCATCTTGAAGTACTCAACTGCACGCTAGAAATACAAATACAAGAGTTCAATAACTTCCTTGCAGATTTTCGTAGCAAGTATCCAGTGGAAAAGTTGGATAGCACTACTAAAATTTTGGAGGAAGCTCGTCTAGAAGTTGCTCGACAACTAGAAATCGGACATGCAATCAGCTCATCGAGACAACAGCAGCATACACATAAAGCTTTTATTTCAAGTTATTATTTGCTTGCAGGCGCTTTTCTCTCAGCCTCAGAACCCGAACGCACTCTACAACATGGTTTCCAAGTGCACATTGATTCAGAATTGAATATGGGTGCTGGTCTTGGCTCGTCAGGAGCTCTTGGTGCAGCTCTTGCGACAACTTTTCTAATACTTGCAGGTCATTTTGATTGTGATACCTATTTACAGCCTGAAAATCAAGCGCTCATCTCGCATTGGGCTTTTGAATCGGAACGTGTTATGCATGGCACTCCTTCAGGTATCGACAACACAGTTTGCACCTATGGTGGCATGTTACGTTTTGTTAAAGGTCAAGGTTTCCAGTCGTTGAACATTCAGCGTCCGTTGAGTATTTTACTCGTTGATAGTCATGTAAACCGCAGCACTGCAGATATTGTGGCTAATGTACGGCACCTTTGCGAAACATTTCCTAGGATTTTGGACTCCATATGGAATGCATGCGAAGAGTTGGTGCATGATGCCATACCGTTATATGAAAGTTTTGGGAATGGTCAAGATGATAGTGAGAAATTTGAAAAACTTGAGCGTCTCTTTCAAATCAACAATGATTTAATGAAGGCTATTGGCGTTACCCATCCAAAGTTGGAGCAAATTTTTGCGATTGCATTCAAACGTGGATTCTTTAGTAAACTGACTGGAGCTGGTGCGGGTGGTTATGCTATCGTTCTGCTGCCTGAGAATTATGAGAGCAATGAAGTTTACGGTAAATTAAAGGAGGAACTGGAGTCTGCTGGATTTGGCGTACATCCAACCACGGCTGGTGGCGTTGGCTTGCGTTTGGAGCGATTGGAATAGTGATGATAAAATTTAAAATTAAAACTTTTATTTGAATATATTATGTATATGAAGTACATTTTTTTATTTTATGTTTTTTATTAGTATTCATCGTATTTTGTTGGCGTCTGTATTTAATAAAGTTAATTTATTTTTTACTAAATTAAAAAGTTTTTTTGTAAAAAAAAAAAATAATATTTATTAACGTTGGCTGGTGTCTCTAGGCCTGTACGGTATACCGCGGTTTTTCATTTCCCGAACAGTGGTCTGTGGCAGACTTCCTGAGACTGAAATTGCATAAATGCCGCGTGTGAAGCGTCCTGAAATGAAAAAAAAAAACAAATATATTTTTAAAAATATTTGCTTCTAAAATAGAAATTTGTTTTGTTGGCTGTTTTTTGACAGTAAATTATAACTCAAATTTTGGTTTCTTTTACATAAGACTTAAGTACAGTTCATATTATTGGGTTACCTTTTTTGTTGTCTGCTTTAAATGTTTTGGGTAATTTTGGTTCAGGTTACTTTTTTTGCAATGCGTTTTCGTTTCTTTATTCAGACTATTATTGCACTGTCCGAAAATAAGACTGAAATTCTGGAGGAAAATCGACTGATATCAAGATATCGGTATATGCTTTTCTACGACTTTTGATTTGAAGTCTGAGACCATGAGACTAGCCAACGTCCAGCGTTTATCCTCGGCCTTATATCAAAAAAAGTGGTCTATGTGAAACTTTTTCGCTCCTTTAGAAAATCGTACAATCTACAATTTTTAACCTTTTTACATTTGACTTCGTGACGAATTTCATTATAACTGCTTACATTAAGCTGACCTTATACTAAAGTTGTGTTTTTGCCAAAAAATAAATAATGCACATCTTCCTGAGCTGAGCTTCTGCATCGGGAGTTTAATTTTTAGTTTTCTTTTTTTTTAATTAAGTTTTTTATGTTTAGATTCAATTTTTAGCATATGTGTTTCTCTGTGTTTGTTTGCTAATTTTTTTATGATGTACTATATTTGCCAAAGATCAACCTTGAATTCACATATAATAATTAAGTCGTTCGTTCTATGATATTATTCAGCTATTTTTATGTAAAATATTTTACACAGATTCGCAAAAAAAAAATTCTGGAAGTCTAGCAAATTCTCTTTTATTTGTTAAAAGTGTTTACTAAAATTTTATTTAGGGACAAAAGTTCCATAAAAATTAATTGAATGAATCGGTAGCAAGTGAAAATTTACGCATCTACTTAGTTTGATATACATATATCAAAGTATCTAATAGCTATAGAAAATCTGGAGATAAAACGGGTTCTAGTATTTTTGAAAAATATTCTAGGCACTTGTGATTTCCTTGCAATGACTTCTGTCCTTGCGAAGAAAGGGGAGGAGGAAAGCGTTAAAGACCTCCCTTTTAATCGTGGTGCTCCTTGTAGGAGCAGATTTCGAAGGTTGTGGTTAATTTTTTAACCTAGCTTAATTAATAAACACTTTAAATATGAAATCTCTTTTTTATATAAAATCCAAATGGATATGGATGTCTCGGGCCTGACTTGTCTATTTGTGTCCGTAAATTATTTTACTGAACAGTTTGATTTAAATTCTTTGATTTTTTTTTTTGGAGTGTTACAAGTAGATTTTGGAATGTTGCCTTGTTACAAACAAGCAGTCCATTGCTAGGTCGAGCTTTAAAAAGAAGTCTCATTACCAATGTTTTGGTTTTGACGCCAAAAATAGGGTGTACAAGCTAAATTTAAAGCACAAAACACTTTCTCAATATAATGTCATGTCGCGAAATAAAAATAATTACTATTATCTTTGCTTATACTCGTAAGTTTGGCATTGATTTGGTTGGTTAAAAATTTGATCTACAGCAATTTACTTATTTTTTAATACAATAATTAGTTTTCCTTTGTTATGATATAAGTTTACTGCGTGAACTCATGTAGTGCACTGACTCTAGTTAAATATTAATTTCAAGCCACGACGCTTAAGGTCTCAACTCTGCAAGCAAACAGAAATTCAAATAAAGAGGAATGAAATTGCCGTAGCGCAACCGACCACACTTAAACCGCCTAGCGCCGATATCAAAGTTATATTACAGAAAGTGCAAGCGTAACTAATCAAAGCCTTTACAATTTCACTACACATGACATACTTGTGAAGTAAATGAGACTTTACTACGCAAGTGACGATACATAGACTTCTTGAACTAGACCTTAAGACATAGAAATAAACTAACAAATACCTATCGTGTTAAGTACAAATACACAACTTAAATGGCGCGCAAAAAACTGATTTTTGATGATAATTTTTTGTCTACCTAACTTTGAAAATAAATGGAATCTTAAATTTTTTGTTCCAGTATTTAATAGCTCGTTTTTTGCACAGTTTAAAACAATAATTAGTGTCAATTGCAAAAACACACAACTTAACAATATTAAACTTTACACTATTATTAATGAACGTAATATCTTAACAAATAATATTTTAATAAATTATTCGCACAGTATAAAAACAAAACATTTTATACACAAGATTCAAGCAAATCATATATAACTGAAAAACGCCAAACAACAAAAAGGACATAGAATATTTCACGAAGATATTGCACTTTCTTTCTAGCCCTACAGCTGTAGGGTTATTAATAAGTTGTACATATGTAATGTAATGCAAAACCGCATATGTAATGTAATGCAAAATCGCATAATAAAATGAATTAAAAAATTTAAAAAGATTCAACAAGATATGCAGACTGAAATACTGGTAGTTGTAGATGTACAGATAGAAATAGAAAGAAAGAAATAAAACAAAAAATACATATGTTATTAATAAAAAAGCTTTACAACAATATGGTAATGTTTCGACACAGCATTTCCCCTAATAACCATATATGTAGCCACATAAGTTTGTGCTCATCAGAAAACTGTTATAATTATTGATGGGGAAATTGACATTCAATTTACATAAATGTAGAAGCGATAAAGTTCAAATAAATTGCAATGTATTACAAAAACAAACTATGATGCGTCGTGTACTTTTGATAAGATAGAATCTAAAGTGGTATGCAGCACACGATGCACGATGTTGCTGTATTTCTATATTATACATTGCTTTATACGACTATCTCTAGCAGTTCTTTGATGAAATGTAACGAATTGTCTTTTGTATTTAATTTTTTCAAAAAAGTATGCTATGGTTAATTTTAATCGCAGATTTTTGTTTTAGTTATGCTAAATACATTGTATTTAAGAAGCGTTTAAAGCTCTTATAAATACTATATGGCCCTACCATTGGCGTTAAGTTTATTGATTAATTGAATGAATAGTGAAAATTGTATAAAAAGACTTGCCTAGAATATTAATATTTCTAAGATTTTATTTGCAAACTTGCGAACCTTGAACAACTCATTAAAAAGTAATCGGCTCGGTTCATACGAGGGTTTTTTAACGCTCCAATTGTGTTCCGAACATTAGTTACATATTTGGTTACATGACTTAAGTGTCAAAACGAAAAATATACTCGTATTTTATTACGATCCCCAAAATTTCGATTTTCAAAACAAACGATCGTCAAAATTTCGATTTTCAAAACAAATTGAAATTCGCTATAAACAATATACACAAGTATCAGTTGATATGTAATTTACTGAGCTATAATATTAGTGCGAAAAAGTTTAAAATCCGTATACATAATTATAAGCAAGAGGAAACACTTGGGGTTTTTGCGAAAATTAGATTTATTTTTTTTTCACCAAAAAGCGCTACAACTGCGCCAATTTTCAACAATTTTCAAAATTTCTTAAAGATTCTGACAAAACATAAGAAATTCTATTAGAATCAAAAGACCAAAAATGCCACTTATGAAAAAATTTTCAGCGGTTTTTCAATTTTCGACTTCAAAACTTTAAATACGCATAACTTCGTTAAAAATGTTTTTCCATCAAATCAGAGGAATACGTGTTCTCATATTTCCTCTGAAAAGCAACATATTTAATCGTCAACCAATTACAAAATTTTAAGTTAGTCCCACTGCGTAATTTGAAATGGATTTGCTAACTGATTTTTTATTTGAAGTAAAATAGTTAAAATTTTTAAGGTATCCTTTAGTGGCCGAAATACTGTTTCCTCAAAATCGATTTCAAGTAGTGGAATTTTCGAAAATATTTCAACTTTTTTAATTGTAATTTTGAGCATCTTATACAAAATCTTAAGCATTATTTTATTTTCACTATCAATTTAGATAGTTATAAATGAAAATACGTGTAATATGAAATATGAGGAAAAAATTGTGAGTATCGACAACATAAAAATTTACGGATAAACATAAATTTTGAATATTTTACAATAAATCAAATCTGAATGCATTTAGCGCATTCCTTATAGTGAGGGATTCATTTTTATTTCAGTTGACTAGTACCACGCTTTTTTTTCATTATAAAACATATAATTTTATATCAGAATTTCAATATCTAGTGACTAGTGTGCCATATTATAAGACACACTTATTCCATATTTAGGTGGACCTCATCACATTTTTTCGAAGATCGCTTTATTGATTCACATGGACTTAACACCACGTAGCACTTATCTTCAGAGGCGCATATTAAGTTATGTTACATACAAAAACATTTTTAAAACCGCATTTTTTTACGGATCTCTTCATTGATTCACATGGAATTAAAGACATGTGGTCTACGATATAAATTTCAAACATATCTAGAATGCGTTTGAAAACCTGAGAAATATTAGAGAAGCTGGGTTTTTTATATGAGAGAATAGTACAGACCTGGGAACTTTTTTAAGTTGAGATTAGCAAAACGAAATATATATCGTTGTCAAAATGAATTCACATTACCAAACATTTAAACTTAACTAAGTACATAAAGGGTGTTTTTTTTAGAGGTTTGTTTTTCGAATAGAGATAAATCTGGCATTTTATGGTCAAATCTGGCAACTCTAATGTCATTTATGTTCAGTTTGGTTTGCCATTTCATCATGAACAGGTTGACAAAAGAACAACGCTTGCAAATCGTGCAAATTTATTTCGAAAATAATGGTTCAGTTCGCGAAGTTTACCGCAAGCTCCGTCCATTTTATGGTCGACATAATCGTCCATCAGAGCAATTAATTCGGTTAACCATGGATCGTTTTCGCACTACGTTTACTCTATGTGATAATACGCATCCGCAGAGACGTCGAACAGTGCGCACCGAAGAAACAATTGCCGCTGTAGAGCAAAATGTTGAAGAGGACCCGAATGAATCGATTCGCCACCGTGCACAGCAATTGGAGCTTTGTCCATCAACTTTATGGAAGATTTTGCGCAAAGATCTTGGCTTGCGACCTTACAAGATCCAGCTTGTGCAAGAATTAAAGCCGTGAGACCATGCAATGCGTCGTGATTTTGGTGTATGGGCCGAAAATGAGATTGATCTCGATGCTGATTTTCATCGCAAAATTTTGTTCAGTGATGAGGCTCATTTTTGGTTGAATGGCTACGTCAACAAGCAAAATTGCCGCATTTGGAGTGAAGAGAATCCACATGAGACCCTTGAGACGCCATTACATCCACAAAAACTGACTGTTTGGTGTGCTCTATGGGCTGGTGGAGTCATTGGGCCATACTTCTTCCGAAATAATGCTGGAGAGTCAGTTACCGTTAATGGAGACCGGTATAGAGCCATGATAACCGACTATTTTGTTCCCGAATTGGATGGCATGAATGTGGATGAGTTGTGGTTCCAACAAGACGGCGCTACATGCCACACAGCGCACGTCACAATCGATTTATTGAAGGAAACATTCGATGAGCGCATAATTTCGCGGAATGGACCTGTCAATTGGCCACCAAGATCGTGTGATTTGACACCATTGGATTATTTTCTTTGGGGATATGTGAAGTCGCTCGTCTACGCCAACAAACCAGAAACGTTAGGGGACTTGGAAGCCAACATTCGTGGCGTTATTGCCGACATACGGCCCCATATGCTCGAAAAAGTGGTTCAAAATTGGACCTGTAGAATTGGCTTTATTTGAGCCAGCCGCGGCGGCCACATGCCCGAAATCATATTTAAACATTAATGGCATAAAATTATCCTTCCAATAAAGCCAAATTGATGGACATTAAAACGATTTTCTTGTGTTTTATTTCAATTCGAAGCTCTATACCTCTAAAAAAACACCCTTTACCATAACTGCTACTTGAGATGATTTATAAGTAAACAGAATCGTCATTTGAACGAGTTTAAATTAATAAAAAGATAGAAAACTAATAAATCACCCTTTCTTTGAGACCAAGTTCTTTAACATGTATCAAAAGATTTTATTTTGCCTCTTATAAGGTTCGCATTGAACGAGATTGTAGTAATTTCTGGCCTGAATGCATTTCAGGCATCATAATCACAAAAATCTGATTAAACTAGGATATTGATAACAAGCAAACTGCCTTACCAATTCTTTGCCATTTCGCCACCCAGCTATCTTCAGGACTCATTAGTGCAATTAATCCATCAAAGTTGTTACTGGTGTGATCGTAAACATTGTCCTTATTGTTTTTCATACGAAGAAATTCATCGCAATTGTCGCAGCCATCGTATTCGAATTGATCAAAAGTCTATCGATCGTATAGTAAGTTTAACATAAAATTAATAGTTGGAAATATAGACTCACTCACCTTGACTAAAGAGCACACCAGGCAGGCTCGCAACCCTCTCAAATCTTTTGGTATGGTTTCAAATGACATTTTATTTCGATTTAAATGCTAAAAGTTAAATTTGATGGAAACTTAAAATAATTATTGTTGAAATAATATTTTTGACGTCCCGATTGGTTCGATAGGCCACTTCACATGCCCAAACGTGTTGTGCAGCATGCCTCGATAACACCGTTCACATTGACAAAAAAGTTAGCTTTTGATTTAGGTTCAGTTCACACGAGCGTTGTTTCAACGCGCGTTTCAGCACAACACAAGAGTATATGCAATAAGCCACACATAATGTTGTGTCTTCTTTCATATAGCTTTGTGTTATGCTAAAACGCGCATTAGTTAAGCTTCAAAATATCAGTGTTGCAATCAAGCTGTTATATGATGAAAATGTATGCTTTTATTAATATTTTTAATTAATGAAGTTTACATCAACAACTTTCTGTTTATATATAGCAAAACATTTTATTTTGGTTAGTTTGCTTACAGTTTTTAAAGTTTTGACAGACTTCGTTGCTGCTGCTTTTATTATGTTCCACTTCACATATTGCTGCTGCTGCTTTGACACGCAACGTCGACTTGTAACGCCGACTCACAAGTTCGCTGATGTTAACGCTCTTAAACGCTCATATGTCAGCGTTCAAAAATCATTCATAGTTGTGAAAACAAACATGTAAAGAATTTGCTATGACGTAGTCTAAAAATATAAAAAATGAATAATGATGGATGGTTACTCTTATTTTGCTCTATATATATATATTTTAAAATATTTATATGTTAAATTTTTAACATTTATTTCACTTAAATTTTCAAATATGATTTTTGATATGTCAACGCTGGCGTACAAAATCCTACTCAGAAAAAGTTTTTTGTATAGATTTTTCGAGCATAATAATGGTATTTGATTTAGTCCTGGAGTAATGCATTATTGTACGGGAACTCAATTATTATTTTAAAATGGTTTTTCACAATAAGCAGATATAGGGTATTACCAAAGCCAAGTTTTTGTTTAGAAAAGTCAGAAAACTTATGAGTCAACCCTGAACTTTCAAGACTCCAAAACAGCTGTTTCTGAAATCTAAAAACTTAGAAAAAGTAGCCAATAATCAACAACCGAGGCTTTGCATTTAAAAGTCACAAGGCCCTTTGTATAATGCTACTTCTACGTCAATTCACGCCGCCAAAGCTTACAAGATTTACCCAGCGTTTCTATGCGCACAAAAATCCAACGACGAAAATAAAACGTTCATCTGCAGGTGCCATTACAATGAAGCAAGTGCATAAGGAGCAGCTGCGTTATGTGGATCGAAATGCAAAAATTACTATACGCTCTGATATAAGCATGAAGATTACTGCTGCTGATGTGCACCAATATCCAGATGGAAACGCACTACTGGCGGAGCTTTACGGAGGCCCTGTGAAGAATTGTACAGCAGATATGAAAATCAACGTAGATGAAAATGAGCATAATGTGGAGATCGTTTGTAAGAAACTATCAGATGATAGCGATTTCTATTGTGTGCTTGCCGTACCAATACAGGCTGATTTGGATATTGAATCAAAGGATTCGGTAAGTGTAAATAACATGTACAGCCAGATGATAAATGTGCGGTCTCAGAAAAATATCAAAACGAAGGATATTAAGTGCAAGGAAGTTTCATTGATAAGCGAGGAAGGAGATATTACCTGTGATGGCGTGCTGCTGGCAGAAACTACATCAATTGAAACCAAAGGAGCTGGCGTAAGTTAAATTTAATTTGTTGATTAATAGGAGAAATCCCACAGTTCTAAAATTTTTGTTTTCTTTTACATTGTTATCGGTTACAAAACTGTTTCTAGATAAACGTCGTTAGAGCTTTTTAGAAAAAAAGTTGAGAAATTTAGAATTTAATAACAATTTTGTTTTTACATTTCACCGGTTTAATAAATGCACGTGAATCGGCTGAAACACTACGACTCACGCGGACGACGACTTCATCTGTACTCTTTTTCTTCACAAAACGTTATTTCTTCAAAATGTAAAAATTTTGTATGATTGATTTTTTAAAAAACTCTAAATTTATACGCTTTCAATCGATGTCATTCGGTCCCGAATTTTCTTTACTAACACAATTTTTTTCAACCGAAAAAACGAACTCAAATGTTTTTTACAGATTTGGAATTTTTTGTGGTGTAATTTTTCGTAAAAGAAATAAAAATTAATTGAAAAATCACACGACAGCAACTTTTTTGTCTGCGTTGGCATTTTTCATAAAATAATTTTCAAATTGTGTTAAATTTTTTTTTCTTAGCGTAAAACAAAACTTTATTACCAAAATTTTACTTAATTTTCTTTCAATTTATAATTTTTTTGTTTATGAAAACAATTACACAGCATTTAACTTGACTGTATGGATGCAGTAGGACTTAAACTCTGAAATTGTGACCCTCGCTTCATTTAAAAAATTGAATTATTTCATTGTGGTTTAATAAGTTACATTTTATATTTTAGAGTGTGTTTTTGGACAAACCACAAGGCGCTCTGTTGGAATGTAAAACTACAATTGGTGGCATCAAAACTGCCTCTTGCTACGCAGATTCATCCAAATTTAGTACAGATAGTGGTACTCTAGACTTAAAGAATGTGCATAAAAATACACAAGTTATTGTTAATAAAACCGGTGATATAAATATGAGTAAGTAGAAAATATTTTGCTAATTTTCGTGAATATTCTTAGAAATATAAATAAGTTTAAATTAGAAAGTAGTGTCTGTTCCATATTTGAACCCGTGTGTTCAGCGTCCCAGATTTAGACAACTGTTATAAAAAAATCTTTTATAAAATTCTAATATATAAATCAATAAGCATAAAATTGGTTGTATGCTTATTGATTCTTATAATTTTTTTATTGATTTTGTGAAGGAAATCGTTAAGAGTTCTGTGTTGTTTTATGTTAGAAAGTTCAACTGAGACTGAGAATAAGTTTATTTTCACATAACTTCTAACGTACACGTTCATAACATGTTACAAAAATCCCAAGTTAAGGTTTTAAGTAAAGCAAAATCGCATACGACAATATTTGAGCGAGGTAAAATGCTTTAAAGCTGAAATTTAGACATTCATTTAATAACTAATTACACTAGAAGTTATCTTTAATTTTTATACACCTATAGTATCCCAGTAGGCAAGGGCAGTAGCAAGCAGCGCTTCTCCTCCTTTCAAACGTACAGGCCTTCCTAAGCAGGCCTTCTAAGACATTTTGCCGAAGCAGGGCTCATAGGAGTACTTGGAAAAAATGAAATTTAATGCGTCGATACGTCGTGAAAGACTTTGAATTAATTGTATCTTTTTTTATCCGCGTCTTCTCACATGCGTTTCTTAATTTATAATTTGACAATGAATACGCACAAAGCTCTACCACCTTAACATAGCGAGAAACAGAGGGCCAAATAGGCAACACACACTGTTCTTTACTTCGAACCATTTATCTACTTTTCATGTCATATATGTACAATACAGATGACAAGAGAAGACCTCACATAATCGCAGCAGTGCTAGCAGACCTTCTCCGAGGCAAGCCTTGCTCAATTTCCTGCTAGGAAGACTAGCCAGACAACATACACACCGTTTTTTACTTCTAACCATTTATCTACATTTCATGTCATATATTGTATGTATAAACAATGAAGATGACAAGAGAAGGCCTCAAAGTATATTTAAATCGGTATTTTCTTCATTTATGTACTTGCAAGTACTACGACGTTAAAATTCACATCGAAATGGAAGCCCATATGAAACAAATGTTAGCTATTTTTTTTTTACTAAAATTCATCTACGAAACTCGTTTCTTTAATGTTGTACTCGTAGCTTGAATTCTTTTTCGTTGTTTTAAATTATTTGCTCTAAAAATTACTGGTCATCTGGTTTTCAGTCAAAGTTCATTAAAATTTACAAATAAATTTTTATTCTGCAGGTGGATTTAATGGAAATCTTTATGTACACAGCAATGGCGGGAACATCAATTTGCAACTTTCTGAAATCACGGGTGAAAATATTATTATGGCCGATAAAGTACCACTGGCAACAGTAAATATATCTGATACGATTGAAGAAAAATCTTACATTGAGATTACAGCAACAGAAATAACGTTAGATGATCCACTTTCACATTTATCTGATGGATTGACAGAAGAGCGCGGAGTATTTCGCATGTCAACTGAGCCAGAAAATTATAATAAATTAATGATTTGTACAAAAGGCAAAGTCAAATTAGGAAAACTTTCATGGGCTGATAGTATGAAACAAGCTATGGGCATAAATGAAAAGTAGAATCTTGTATTTGCATTTTATGTATTCAGAGATGTGTTTTGATTTGTTGGTATTGAAAGAAATGTAGAGCTAAAAATAACGTTGAACCTAAGCTTATTTAGAATACACTTAATAATGTGCTTCTAATAAACACGTATTTGAATTTTAGAGTTGTCTTTCATTGGGTCACAACTAAACCATTTTCCTCGTTTGCCACTCTATTAAGACGTTCAAATGTTTCATTTAATTTTTGGCAGCATTCTTTTATATCTTCTTCAGTGTCGTTAGCGTTGAGCGCATCAATCAATTTTACTATTGTGTGTGGACTTTGTTTATGTAGCGTTTCATCTAACTGTTTATCTGTCGCCTTACGCACTATGCGTGTAATAAAGTATAAAATCGACATGCACGTATCCTCTGCAAATGAGACTGCTTCATTTATAGCTTCTGTATCGTCTTCATCGGCTTCGAAATCATTTGCTGGTGGTGGCCGCTTTTGAGATTCTTCAAGCCAATCCTGGGCTAACTCCCAGATAGTTATCATTTGAGTTAGGCAATTGTCATCAAAGGGATCGTCTAGAGCCTACATAGAATAATATACAAGATGAAAAAAGTATTAACTATTTTAGGTAAACTAATTTTTTCTACTAAATATTTTTGATTTTTTACTAAAAACTTATATAGTAAATAATACAGAACCGACTGGAACATTCATACAGTTTATTGCTCTAGACAATGTAGAATAGACGAGAAATATGCAATTTCATAGGTTAGGAGGTGTTAAACATTGGTGCTTACAAGCTGCTGCATCTTTTCTCATTGTACAAGGTGGTGTGTATATGCAAAACTAAAATTTTTTAAATAATTGATAAAAATTTCGCAAAATGTATGAGATTTTATAGCAAAAAAGAGCTACATCGTCAGGTTTAACGAAGAGGTTATGGGGTTATTGATTGCTTGAATAGTTATATTAACTACTGAGTGATTTTGTGAAAAGCACTTTCGATAGTTGCCAAACGACATTTTGTTTTTGGTATCCAGAAACAAAAAGCTATAAACGCCATCACCTATATAGATATACATACATATAACGGATTATATGCTGGATTAAAATGCTTCGCGAACATGAGCAAGCGCAGACTTAGGTTGCGTTGTGCTAAGTACTGATAAAGGAGGTTTTTTAAATGTTTTACAAACTAGGGATAGGGACAAGTACAAAAACAAGCACAAGTGAAAAATTAAATGACAATACATAACATACAAAGTTAAAAATAGGTACGGAATACTTCAAAATTAATTTTTTCTTACCAAAAATATTTCGTTCACATTATCGACCACATCCTGTTCGTTACTGTTTATTGGAAGTAAGTAATCTGACAAGCAAAGCGGCGCCAATATCTGGGTCAAAATACCTAAAAGTTGCGTCAGATGAGGGCCATATGCCTCTTTTGCAGCTTCCTTAAATTGTACCAGTATAACATGTGCATTCAAAAAGGTTTGCATTGTCTTTCTTGTGGCTTGCGGTGGCAACACAGACTCTACGGTTTGGTTAGTGGAATCAGAGCGTTGATTTTTTGCACTTTTCGGTACTAAAAGCTTGAATGCTTCCAGAGTACCACCAACGATTGGTTCGCATACAAATATATCAGCAAAAGTAAGCGATGAATCCACTACAGTATCGATCACAGCAAATTTAGCTAGAATAGCATTTAGCGCTTCTAATGCATGCGTAAGCAAGGTGACATTTACAGAATTCTGTAGTATAAAGGCAAACTGCTCTACAAATGTGGGTATTAAGTGAATTTGCTTATACCACAACTCAGCCGCACCAGAATCATCATACACATGCACCACAGCTAGTAGGCGCATTAGCTGTACCAAAGTCAGTGAATCGCTGCACGAGATAAGTTGCAACAGTGTCGCAATAATTTCAGTACGAGCACAGAGTTCCTTACGTGTGCGTGCTACATTGCACATGTTTCCCATAATACCCACTAGTATTTCGGTCAAACGTTTATCCTGCGTTGCTTCAATACATTGAGCGAATAATTCTAGCACATTATGCTCTAACAGCATCCGTACCACATCCTCTTCAATCGTCATATCCCACAGGGCGCACAGATCCTTTTCGAATGCTTCGTCCACTGCGGAGTCGCTTTCAAGTTTAGTCAACTTTAGTAGCGCGGAGAGTACAAAACGTTCACTGTATAGTGTATCACCAATAGCATCTCCCTTGATACGGGTCAATTCACCGATGTTGTCTTCATCATCAGAGACGCTAGGGTTATAACAGGGTGTTGGAGAACTTTCAGAGGCCGGCTCTGTCGTGGGACTTGCCGCACCGACTTCTTCCGATTCACTTTCGGCAGTGTTGTTTTGAGTTTCTTTCGGTGTTGTTTCATAGCCATCGTTATTCTTTGGAGAGGACATGAAAAATGCTTTTATAGATAGAATGTAAAGAATCCTGAATTAGCGTCCGTCTGAATTTGGAAATTGACGATGTAAATAAAACTGAAGTAGGCAATAGTTCACAATTTGTTATTATCACAATTGTACCAGAGATGCTCAACACGGATATAACAAAATTATGTAAGCTGCACAAATAATTTTACTAAAATGTTGTGTGTGTGAAAATAGATTCACATTGATTGATAACGATTTCAGCCTAATTTAATTAAAATTATTAGTCTATGATATTACTTGATTTTTTTGTCTAACCTACATAGTTAGATTTTTGTTGTCTCCCCTGTTATTCGGACATTTTTTCGCACATACGTCAAAGTTCAAGTGTTATTATTAGTTGTCAAAACAACAAAATACAATAATTTGCAACGAACATTTTACTGCCTTCCCTTCGTAGAAATTATAAAACAGCTTTCATTTGCTCAGCTAAAAGATTTGCTATCTGCCCTTTTTTCTCCCACATTATTGTTTATTGGTTTTAAGTTGACAAAGTGAAAGTAAAATTTTTCGTTTCTTGGCCGTTTTTGCTCTCGGGTCAATCCCAGTAACTTGGCAGCCCTGTTTTATTGGAATTTTTAATATAACCAAAAGTATTTTTTACTATATTAAGTTTAAAATTTGGAACCTTCTTTTTTCAAGCACAAGATCATTTCTACCATTTAAAGCAGCAATAAATTTTTAGTAAAGTCCTTAGTTACACACCCAAAAAAATATTTAAAAAATTAGTGAAATTTAGCTGTGCAAACATAAACACGCGTACATAAGCCTATTAATTTTTGAACTTTAAATTTGAATGGTCGACTTTGTCGCCATCTATATAATGCACGCAAAGTTTTACATGAAACAACAGTACTTTATTTATGTGTAGTGAAAAAATGGAGCTTTAATTTTAATTTAATCGATTGTGTCGGCCATCGTTGCATATTAAAAAATAAACTGCTTTGTCATCATCCTTCATCATCATTCGGTTTGTAGAAGCATTCGAATACAGAAATGCTTGTGGCTTCACCTTATATCTCAACTGGCTCCTCAGCATGGTATTCTGCTGCAATTACTCCTCCTTTTTTCGATATTTTGTGCCTTACTATGAGAGAAATCCGATGCAGATTAACAACTTTTTCTCAACTGAGACCGTTTTTACGTCCTTGCAAATTTGGATACAAGAGATCATACGGTAATTGGCTACCTCTATGATCAATAATAATAGCCAAAGCATGGAATGGGAAGCGTTTGGGTAAATTAAATCTCCGCATTTTTCAACAGCAAGCTGTGGTGGCGTATCTTTGAATTTCAACAAGACACTGACTTATAGGTACGTACAAACTATGTCATTCGCTAAATGGTATAATTATGATATTAAAACATATGTAAGTGATTTTCGTTAATTCTCCCTCCTCATGCGAGGCTTTGAGTGATATTTTGGTTAACCTCTTTTCCTCGTAATATCACGTGGTGCGCTGAGCTATTCAGTTGCCCTTTTTGTGTAGAAAAACTTTAAAATAGAAGTAAGCTAACGAAATTACCAATAGACAAATCGAGGACGACGGCTAAAAGCTACAACTGGGTTGAATAAAAGTCCAGTTTTCCGATGAAGTGAAAGGTATTTAATTTTCAATGTTTTAATCGAGGACATTTTGCAGAATTTAGGGGACGTCTGAGGACACTTTCTCAAATTCGAAGACATATGATAACCAAAGTAGAAAAGTACAAAAGAAAATCACTTTGCTGCGCTAGATTTGATGTGGAAAAACGTAGTCTGTTCTCTCATCAGCAAGCAAAATAAATTATTTATTTCAGTAGAAACAAGCACTGGACAAAACGGCAATTGCAGGACTGACCTGCAAAGTAAAGGACGATTGGGCTCCCTGATAAAATACGTCAGAGCTTTCTCTTGAAACCTAATCCATATATTCATTTCTAGAACTCTAACCTTGAGTCCTTACTAAGCAATCAGTTTTCACAAGAATATCTAAGCAAAATGTGGTTCAGTGAATGATTTATGACTTGAGTTTATCTGGAGATTTCATTTCTTCGGAGGTTTCTACGACAATTTGCCTTATGACTTACTTCTAATGTTGAATTCCGTATCTAGAAAAAATCTTTTATATAAACTACACATAAAATAGATGTTTTTAATTTGATTTAGATATTATGAAATTTTTATTATTGGATGTCAATTTCCATAAAGCCATCTGCATTTGTCAGATGTTGCATTTGTTTCTTCGAGCCTTCTTCTACAATAAAATTGGAACCAATTATGCAGCTTTTAAGAACAGAACCTTTTTTCACGATCGCTTTGCTACCAACAATACAGTTTTCAATATTGCAGCTGAAAAAAATTATTAAAATAAAAATTGTAAAGTTTCAAATAGATAGGCAGCGTACCCTTCCTCTATGAAGGCATTAGACATAATAATCGTCTTGTTAATAATGTTTTTCGGATTAACAGTGCAACTTGGGCCAAAAACACTAAAGTTAAGTGAAGTTTTTTCCGACAATTTAGCATTATCTGCAGCAACTATTTCTTTGATTTGTGTTGAGTTCACGACGGCGCTTGGCGATATAAGCGGATGTAACTGTTCATCACACATTTGAGACCAGATTGTAGACAACTAATTGAAAAAAAGATTGTAGATAGCTGATTAAAAGGAAGATATTGAATAAATAAAGAATTTCCTACTAAAGGTCGATATTTATATATTCAGTTTTTTTAAACTAGTTCAACTAGATATTGAGAGAATTACCATAATTGTTAGTTAAAATTAAAACCCTTTGACAATTTTGTAAGGTTATGAACTATTTATACCATTGCATTACTTGAATAGTATTCAGGCTAAAATGGACCGAATAAGCAATTTTTTTCTAAATTTCCAAGTAAGAAAGTCATTGTCCCGTGCAGTAAAATTGAGCTTACAAAAGAGTCGAATCATTTTAAACGTTTTAAATTGAGTTTTAATTTTAACACAATCAAATGATCAATTTATTATGTTGTATTAAAACTAGTAACGAACCTTTTGATTTATAGCAAAGAAACTTAGCGTCGTATTCACTCGTACGCCAATTGTGTCCTTAGGCGCCTGAATAGCATAGCAACGTATGAGATCACCGTGATAGGGCTCTGTAGTGCGTGAATCGTTAAAAAGTGAAGTTTTTATAATTTGTTGTTCCAAAGCGGTTTGTCCAACATACTAGATAAAAATAAAATGTTTTAATAATAATTACGCTGTAAGGAATATGAAAGTTTACATTCAAGATATTATCCTCCGGTTTTAAGTTCACAGCAGTATCAGAATTCGAACTCTCCTGAGTTGTAGTAGAGTTCTTAAACATTTGCTTTTTAATGATGTAAGGCAAAAATTCCCCCTTTAAAGTAGAAAAGTGCTCTTTCTGCAAATTAAAACAAAGTTAGAAAAAACACGACACTTATATCAACTCAAACCTTTTTTAAAAAGTCCAGTACCCATTTCTTCATAACATAAATATGTGAATCTGTTAAACGACTATGAATGGTCATTTTACCATTTTTACGCAGTAAATGCGCGTTTATTGACATTACTTCTTCGAAATCACTTATAGCGGCAAGGAATAACAAACGCTGTGATTCTGGATGTATGCCAATCAAATCACGTTCCAGCTTTTGTTTCGTTTTGGGTCCTGGCAAAGTGTAATCACTTTCAAAGCCACTCTTAAATAATAATGCGGCCATGGAAGCATCATGTTGACGAAATTTATTAAACAGCGGGTAGAGGCTGACGTTGGTTATAATGTCACAGGAGACAATTATAAAATCGGATTTTATTCTGCAAATAAATTTAAATGTTTGAACTTTAAATGTGAACAAAATAATTAAGTTTTAACGTTAGGAATTAATATAAATGTTTCCAAGTTAGGGCAAAAAAAAAAAATACGTCACTAACATTTTTTCTTTTTGCGACCTTTTTTGAAAATACGATTTCGTTTTGTATTTTATTCATTGTGGCGTTCAGTAACCGGTAGTACATGAAAAGCAGAAGTCGAGGCCAAAACAATACATGAAAGGGCTCCTTAGCATATGAGTTTTCAGACTTACTTATCATGTATGAAACGTAAACTATCCGCTGTACCAAAATCGCTGTCTGCCGGTATGGGCACTAAATCCAGTTTTAATTTGAGTGGTGTGCGCTCAAGCGCTTGCTGTATTTCAGACCTTTCATTTTCCAGCACTATGACTATAGCATCTGTAAAATATATATTAACACAAAGGTTAGCTTTCAAGATGCCTGACTTTTTCTCAGTTACCTGGAAAGTTATGATGTTGCAGCATGTTAAGCGGATACCATAGCAGCGGATAGGGTCCGATGGGTAACAGACATTTGGGCGAATCACCGATTACTTCAGGCAGGCGTGTGCCACGTCCAGCAGCTAGCACTACAGCTTGAAATTCTTGAAAAACCATTTGATAATATTGAAAATTTAATTTTTAATTAATATTAGAAAAACTAAAATGTATGCAAGAACTCGCGTTTTGCACGAAATACGTGTTTTGTTGGAAAATTATTTTGAATTGTCAATATCAGCTGTTTGATTTGACGTTGTGTGCCTGATTGCCATCTCTGCAGTTAAATATCGTTGGACTGCAGTGATGGCATTTTTAAATGAATTGTACATTTTTTGAGTACCTTCGTAAACGCGGCGAAGACCTTCAGAGTAGAATTCATGTAATACTCCGGAAGGCAGCGTTGCATTTTTCGAAGTAATTTCCCACGCTTAATTTTCTTTGCCAATTATAGCATAAGCATAGTAGATAATCGATATAGGCGTCAGTCGCCAGAAGAGTGGTTGTGACTGGCCGACAAAAATAAAATTTTGATCAACAACTCGGAAAGTAAGCCACAAGTAGAAAAATATGTTTTGATTAATTTTATGGAGGAGATGAAAACACATCGATTTCATGCATGAAAAATTTCCGAAGACAAGATTTTGCCTACTTTTCATAATTCTTAATTTACTGATGACCATATCCATTTTCGAATAAATTATGGTTTTTATTGAATTTTTTAAACTAATATACTCACTCAGATCTGAAAACCGTATTTTTCGCTCAAAGCAACTTATTTTGCTTAAAATTACAGCATTTAATGGGAACTTCAAATCGGTGAAAGGTGGATCAAATGTTGTCGAATAAGGATGAAATCGATATAATTTTATCTCCTCTACAACATTGGTCCAAACATATTTTTCTACTTGTGACTTGCTTTCCGAATTATTGAGCAAACTTTTTTTTTGTCGACCTCTCACAACCAGGCCCACCACGATTCTGACGACTGACGCTTAATTCTTAGACTATAATTATTTAAACTGTAATTGGCAAAGAAAATTAAGCGGCAGAAAATGACCTCGAAAATGCAACGTTACCTCTCAGACTATAATCATATGGAGCAAACCCAGTGAATATATAGGTGCCACATATAAGCGTGTAGAAAGTAGACTAATTTATTTTTTGCGAGTGCGGATTATGTCATTGTTGCCATATTGGAATTTAAATTTTGGCACATAAAGTCTTATTCGTTTATATATATTGACCCTCTACTATAATAAGACCTACACATTGCACAGTCGATAAACGTCATTTGCCGTCAGATGAAAATCAAAATAATTTGATTTTCTGTCGATTTTTGTTGCAGATCATATAGTGAATGTGGTTGTTTGACAAATTTTGCTTTATTAGTTGCTTAGTGATCACTGTAAGAGAAGAACATAAGAGGATATAAAATATTTCTTTATGAGTTTTAATGCCTGTTTTTTTTTTCAAGATTGAGAATCCGTTGTGAGATATTAGCACTGCCTGATGAATAAATTGGCAGATTTCAAGATAGCACGAGAATGACCTTAGGTTTTGCATAAAGTAGCTTAGGGATGTTCAACTTCGTTGCCCAAAAGTCGACAGCGCGTTGACGTTTTTAACATAAACTTCGCACTAGTATTTGTACAAATGTGTGTGTAGAAATTCAAACGGAAAGAGAACATTACCCAGTAGGAATTCGTGCATCTCTGATGTAAATACACAAAAAATTTTTAAACTCAAAATTCATCAACAAAAATAAAAAGTACTTTTTCTTTTTCGAGAACTAAAACTATTGTTCCATGAATATGAATTTTTTTTCACAGCAATGATGCACACGGGTGCAGTTTTTTTGGTCTCTCATTTTTTTTAGAAGTCAATAAAACATGCGAAAAAAATTGCCGTCCTTAGAGAATCTTGCGCTGTGCATTTCTCCTACATCCACTTGGGAAAATATTCAAAACTATATGTATTTATATATCAGGATTTTTTTTGTTTTATTTAATATTTAACATGGTTAAATTTGCTTTCTTTACAAAAAAGTAAAATTTTAAGAATAAAATAAAATAGTACACAAAATAATAAGGTTAAATTGAACACAAAAAATTTAAATTAACAACATAAAAATGTACACTAAACTACAAATTAAAAAGTTACATTAAGTTTGGGACTATGATTTCAAATAAAATATTATACATACATACGAGTACGAGTGTAATGAAAAACTTTCATTACATAACTAAATGACAATGATCCTTTCATTTGTATTATTACACAAAAAACTTGGCAATGGAAAATATGATAGTAGTAATTTATCTTTAATTTTTTTACTTTTTCAATTACAAATTGAAATGCAATCAAAAAACTGCTTTATTTATTGTATCCGTAAAATATTTCACATTTTGTATTTAAACTAAATTTCTCGCTTATGATTTTTGAGTTACTTTCTCCGCTCGTACAAATACTCGTCCTCGTAATAACGCGGTGTCGTCGATGCAACAAACAGCTGGGGACGACGTTGTTGTAACGATATATTAATCTCCTCTGGAGAGCGATAGACCTGATGTTGTTGCTGTTGCAATTGCTGCAACGGTGAAGTGGTATAGAATCTGTATGGTGACGGTGTTGCTGAGGGTGCAATGGTCTGTGGACGATGTTGTTGAATTTGAGGTGTCAATTGTGGTTGAATTGTTGTGACGACAGGAACTGGTTTACGATAAACGGTAGTTTGTTGTACTACCGGCTGATGACGCTGGACTTGCTGTTGTGGCTGTTGTCGATGTTGTTGTTGCTGTGGTTGTGGTTGAGGCTGTTGTTGGTATATCGGTTGTTGTTGTTGTTGCTGCTGAGTGTTGAAGCCAACTTGAACCTGTGTTTATAGAAAGAATATTATTAGTTTGAATATAAATTGGAAAAAATATATAAATTGTTACAACAATAATAATATTGCCCTTGGATAGTTATTGGAGTTGAGAAGTTGGTCAGAGTTATAGGTCACGGAAGCAAGTTATTCATAGTTTGATTCCACATGTTATGCTAAAAGCCGCTGTACACAATTTTAAACTATTTATGCATTAATATTCTGAGTGTCGGTAGAACTATGTAAAATTGTCTGTGGTAGATGAATTAATAGACTAATTTATTTCCCAATGTGATGTATAGTATATTTCACGCTGGTCGGTGACGGGCAAAATCAGCTTGCTATTCTGAAGGAATACCAACTGAACTAAACTATCCAGCGCAGTATTAAGGTAGGGGCTAGACGTAATGTGGCCGTTTTTCGAAATGGACAAAAAAGTTCTTCGAGTGTAGAGAGTTTTTGTTTAATTTGTTAAAAACACAATACTCAATTGAATCTACTTCGTCCTAACAGATCACCAATGAGGTTAACATTTTTAATAAATTGAAGTTCGCGATTACGTGCAATGTCTGAAAATACGCTGTCAAGTACTTGCTGAAACCAGATCGATTTCCTCAATTATTTAATTTTATAGAAGCAAATGTCACTTACAACAAAAGCCGACCATAAATTCAATCTCAGCAGCAAAAAAGAATTCGAGAATAAACCAAAAGCCAATTCCAAGAATAAAACAAGAACAACATGAGTGTAGAAATAAAACTACACTGATAAATCGAAACGAGAGAAGCTATCCTCCAGGGCCACATGTAAGCATAGACTACATAACCTGCAGCCTAGATGCACGCGCCACAAAAACGGGCCTACATTACAAAAATTATGACCTTTTATTTTAATAATTAATATTGTATTCCATACTGCTGAAAAAAATTTCTTTGCGTCTCCCGGTAGGGCCCGCACCACATGTTCAGCCTACGGCACCGTAGATCGTAGACACGGGCCTGTTTTCCTCAATGTGCGCATTGTTGTTTGCTTGTTCGTTCACTTCTATGTTTTTTGAATGATGCAACAACAATGCAAATCCCAATGTAAATTCAATGTTAATATAGCGCGTATAAAAAAATCACAACAATAAAAATGTGCATAGCAGGGTAGAGTGTTTGTGTTTGTTGATTTGATTGTTTTTCTTAGGAAAAACAACGTGTTTGTTGTAAAGTGTCACAAATGGCTCATATTTCGTGGTTTGCCCATCGCTGATCTAGTTGCCAAAAATTATGCTACAAAATTTTTGCTTAACATTTCAGTATTAGTGTTAGGCACCAATCTTCAATAAGCACACGAAAACAGAGTTTTCAAAGACGAAGTTCTCAAGTCCAAAAATAATACTTAGATTTTTGTGGATTTCAACACTCACCGGTTGTCGCTGATGATGATGTATCCTTTGACGTGGTGCCTCCTCTTCATCTTCATAACGATCATTTTCATAATAGCTTTCAGGATAGTAACGATCTGAATAACGCAGTGTTACATTGGGTTTCGACTGATGCTCTTGCAAATTAATTGGCTTATAGAGATAATCATTCACGATATGATATTTAGACGATTGTTGACAAATATTTTCATTTGAAGGTGGCATACAAATTAAATGAATCTGATGGAAAGTGAAACCTTCTGGGCAGATCCATGAATGTTTTTGACTTTCTTGACAATAATGGAATACTTCACAGTTAAGCGATTCATCGGCGTAATAGCTAAAATAAAATATAGTTTTAATAAATATTTACTGTGTAAGATTTGAATTGCTGCTGCATCCTACCCCGAATTTTTCGCATCACAATTAAAAGTGGATTTCGCCAGTAGCAGTGATAGTCTATCAGGTTCCTCTTCTTCTTCTTCGGATTCTTCCTCACTTGACTTTTTCTTGTTATTGTTGTTATTCTTTAAGTAATTGTTCTGTTGCTGCTGTACATTGCGACTTTGATAGACTTGACGTGGCGCTTCTTCCTGATCCTCTTCTTGACTATAATCTGTGTATTGGGGGCGTTGCCGATAGGCGAGATGCGTTTGTGCCTGTGGTTCAAATTCGTCTTCTTCATTTTCATCTACTTCCACTGAACGTGCTGCAAATCCTTGTGGCTTTGCAGTGGTAGCAGCAGCAGCTGCACCAACATTTGTGGTCGCTGAGATTGCGGTGCCAATGAGGCAACTCGCAGAGACTAGTAAAATGAGGCGTAAACTGAAAGAGAGAAGCAACAATTGTCAGAGATATTATGTTAAAAAGTTCATGGGATATGTTCTAACAAAATAGGTTTTGAGCATGGTGATGCATTTTCTAAATCGACGAGTGTTGGACATATCAATGGCATTATCACAGAATATGTAAGAATTATGAGTTTCTGCCTTAGCTTATTATTAATAAAGCAATTTAGTATTAACTAATTTTTGTTTTAAAGCGGATTTAAGTCAAATGGTACATCTGCAAAAATTTCAAAAAGTAGCTGTAAAGTGAACCTCATCAGTTCTTTCAATACATGGGTACTTTAAACTTTTCATATATCGTACATATCTATATGCATTCCATATAATAGACGAATGAGTTTATATTCTTCATGTCATCTATTAACAAATAACAACAATAGCAACAATAGAAAAATTATAAGCTGCAACACTTCAACAACACTTCAATATGAAATTTCGTTTACAATATGAAACAAATGAACCACAACAACTTGCTACAAGAGCGTCAATTATACCGCAAAATACAAGCGGTATTACCATAAGATGCAAAAGTCTGTATGTATTTTATGTGTGTGTATGTATGCTGTAACATTTGTTAATACTCGTGCAATATGTAGATTGAATGCCAACAACCTTGCCAATATATGTTTTATGTCACGTCATTGTTTGTCGCCATTGTTGTTAGGAAGTGACACAACGAAAAATGGTAATCACATTGTCTGCACTGCCGCACTGTTGATGGATTTGGGTTGATATTGTTACTCCTTCATTACGAGCAAAATTTTTTTGAAATTTTACTTCCTTTGCTTTGCATTCATAAATGAAATTATTTTCTTGCAATAACAATTGCTTTAATTTTCGTTGTCTAATGAAGTTGTTTAACAACAGGATTGGATTAAAATCAAACTTAAAATTATCTCTAAAATAAGAAAAAAAAAAATTAAGTAGATAATGATGATATGAAATTTGTTAGAGACACTTGATTTCCTATGAAGTATATATTGAAATCATATATTATTGTACTTTTAAGTACGAATACACTTTCGCTATACTTAAAACTGTAGCATCAGTTCAATTTAACACTAGAAAAATTATATCTGTTTTGCGTGACAAAATTTTGGAGAGGTTACTAGTTTAATTGAACAGCTGGTGATTTGGCTTAAAAAATTGGGTAGTGATGGAAAATTGTGCTATCTTAAAATGTTTATAGAAAAGTTATTACATATATGGGATATCCAAGGTCAACCTGGACAGAAGTCTGGCCAAAAATGAGCGTTGCGGAAAAACGTTTTTAAGGTCTCAAAATGTTCGTATGCTCAAGAGCTTTTATATGCGAACGGGTGTTTTCGAATTTTAATATATCAGCTCCAATATGGCGCTCGGAAGCCGGAGAAAAATCTAATGTCCAGGAAAAAAAAGCTTGTAAAAATAAAAAGTCCCAACCGATCTTGCGTCAAATTGTAGCTGATGAACGTCCCAATAAGGCTAGGTTCTTAGGTTGACATAATCCTACATGGCGGATACAATATGGCGATCAAAAAACCAATATGGTGGCCGTATTTTTGAAAGTCAACCAATTTGCACCAAATTTGAAATACGGGTGTCACTGATTGCGAATCTGAAATCAGATTTGTCAAACTCAAGGTAGCAGATCCAAAACAGCTTACGTATTTTTTAAAAATCAACCGATTTGCACCAAATTTGTTATACGGGGTTTTCGGGTTCGCCGATTACGAATCTGAGGATATATTTTCAAAATTCTCAAATTCAAAATGGTGGACGAATTGTTTAAAATCAACCAATTTCCACCAAATTTGGTTTACGGGGGTCTTAAAGATCGTTGAATACGAATCTGAGGTCAGATTTTCAAAATCCAAGATAGCGGACCTAGTATAGTGGATTGGGTTATTGAGTTTCCGCCCCCATGACCTCAAAAACCTCCGTATAACAATTTTGGTTTATTGTTTTTTTTTTTTATTAAAAATACGGTCGTTACAGTGCGTGCCAGGAAAACAGGGCTCGAGATTAGGCATGTAGAGCTGCCATTTTGTAATAGTTTTTAATAAAAAAATTTTTGAATACTTTCTTAGTATAAATTTTAAGTGAAGGTGGGAACAGTGATGGCATTTGTGTTTTTTGAAATTGTACTGAATCCAGACTTCATGTACTTTTTTCTTTATCAAAACCTACTAAAATTTAGAACAATTGCTTAGTCCAGCAAACTGGAAAAAATTTTGTGGTATTCTTAAATATGAAAGTAAAAATTAGCATGGAACTGCCTCTTTGTTTTCCTTAATATTTTTTTTTTTGCATTTTAGTTGGAAGTTAATTGTAACAAAACCAAAACCTTCATGTTGAAAATTATCATGGTTGACTAAGTCACTCAATAGACCCTAAAAAGTAACAAACCGCATGATATTCACCTGTCTGTCCAACTTATTGCTTTCATAGCTGTTTCGCTGAATGTCTTTCGGTCCATCTCTAAATTTGTGCAATCAATGAAACACAGCTTTATGATATGGGAAAATCTGAAAAATTCATAGCAAAAAAAACAAAATCGAGTAAAAGCAAAGCAAAAAAAAAAAAAAGTCCGCGGGAAAAATTTTGATATTTTTTTTCATAGCTCAGATCTGCAAAATGCGAAAGAGACGACAAATGAAAAAATCAGACAAAATAGAAGAGTCACAAACGTGCATATTATGTAATATTAACCATGTTGTATTTTATTGTTTTTGTTGTTGTTGTAAGTTAAGCATGTTGCAAAAACACTGAAAAAGAGCAAATAATAATAAAAAGTCCAAAAGCAAAGAACGGCTGATGCTGCTGGTGCTCTTTTAAATGCAACTCTTGAGAGTTTTCTACTGACTTGTCTTAAGTCAAGTCTTCAGTTACTGTGTAAAACGTGGTACCATCTTCATTTTTTAAGTTTTCACTAGTTGTTGTAGTTTGCGTTATAAATTATTTGTATTTTTAGTTTTGTTTGCAACATATATGTGCGCATATTTTTTTGCATTTGTATTTGTGGGCAGTAAATTTTCATTCATTTGTGTCGCTATTTTCTTAAATTCATACTTAATCAGCATTAAGTATTCATCATTTATCTCTGTTTCTGTGTCTGTGTGTGTTGGTGTACTGTTAGTGTATTGGTGCTTTTGTCATTGTGAATGTTTATTTGGGAAATTTGTGGTGTGAATTATTTGTTTATAATTGTAATTCAGTGCTGATGTGCTGTTATGAATGACACAAAACGAAAGACTTAAGCAACAAACCCAATGAATTTTGCATATAGAAACTATGATGATTGATATAAATTTTAAATTTTTAAATTACTTTGTTCAAACAATTTGAACCACTTTAGAAAACTTGGTTAAGACTGAATTGCCGCGTTTGCTCAAGTAGCGATTCTCAGTGCCCTAATGGGCTATTCTACGGAATTCTGTTGATGTTCAAAAATGAAAGAAAAACTTCTGGATAATATGTATGTGAGTAAATAATGAAATGTTTACTGATTTTTTCGACACAACTTTTTTGTTTCAACTAGAATGTTGTTATGTTAAAAAACTTGAAAAAAGTCGAAAAATTTGAAAAAGTCGAAAAATTTTGAAAAAGCTGATGAAACTGATGAAATTATGCTACTTTTTAACTAATACACAGCATAAAATTTCTTCCATACCGGTTCTTATTTACCAGCCCGTAAAGATATTTAAACATAAGACAGTAAGCATATTCCTCAAAAGTTAGACTTGGACTATATATTTAATACATTCGGAAGATGTCCAAGTACCATCACAACTCTGGTTGTTTGCAGAAAAATTTTGTCACCTTTCTCCTACGATAAGTCCAATACAGTTTTTTACATAAGTGGCATCAATATGGCTTCTTCGAGAGGTCGGAAGCGCTCCTTCTCTAGTACAAATATTTTTCCAATTTTCCCCATTGATTGAAGCAATAAATTTTTGGTTTAACTAAATGAGGTCAACACAACAAGAACATTACCAAAAATTTTTCCTCGATAATTCCACATTTTCCAGTTACAAAAACAGCTTGGTCTGAAACATTGTTTTGGTAATCAAATACCTAAAATATTGCAGTTTCAAGGAATTGGAATTTGAAATCATTTTTTTCGATTCTACGAAAAAAGAAATGATTCCTTTCTCAATTTCATTGCAGTAATTGAAGTTTTGAATTGAAAAACCATACAGGTCAAGTAAGAAATTAAAGGTAATAACATCAGTTTAAGCAACAGATTGGCATTCTAATGCACTTTTCCTCAATATATAGTTGCTAAAATCATTAAAATGCATAAACATTTTCATAATTTTCAAATTAATAATTGCAAAATTTATCATGTAAAGCATGTAATTGAAGGGGAATTTTATACCCTTAACACTTTCACAATTTATTAATAAAAATTTTTTTGGCAAAAGAAAAAAATCAATTTAATTTGTATACATTTTAACCACATATCAACTTTTGTTAGCATTTACATCGGTGTTAGCTGCCAATTTCTTTGTTTTCTTTTTGGCCAACATTTGCAATTTTCATGATTTGTTTTTCTTGCGTGTTAATTGTTCACATTGTTTAAATTCATTGCTATTTAAAGCTATAACATGTAACATTACTTTAAATGGCTACAGTAATTAACGCTGTTAAATTAACAAGATAGTTAAATAAGCAACACTTTTTTAGATTATTAAGTAATTTTTTCAACAGTCACTTTTATGGTTATATGCTACGACAGTAGCAGCGGACCTAGGGAAGCTAAAGCTCACCATTTGATCAGTAATTTTATACAAGTATCTATTATGAAAAATACTAAATAGCCTCCCATGACTGAATCCTAGATCCGCTACTGTTTGCCGCAAAGATTTTATGTAGGTACATAAATCTACTGTAAATATATTTTCAAGCATATTGTCCTTGCAAGTGCCTGTAACTCAAAAAAGAAGTTAAAAAAATATTTGTTACGTCAGCACTCTGAGATATTCTATTCTACTGGAAAGTGAAGTTCTGAGACTTATAAGAGTTTTCACACACAAATATGAAATTTTTAAGCTGTTTTCTGTTTAGAACAACTGTTAAAGTAATCTGTTTCTTTAAGTTTTATCATTTGAAATTTTGATTGAAAAACTTACTTCCGAGAAATCCCACATTAAAACATTTCTAGTTCATGCAAGTATAGTTTTTGTAAGCATTTCCTGTTACAATGACTATATCTTGGACAAGAAGCGTTCTATTGAAATAGTATAGAAGGTATACTTTTAATAAAAAAATTGAAACAGCAATCAGCTAAGCAATGTCCTGAAAATGTAAGATATCGTGAAATATCACTCTTCTTTAAAACTCACACTCACAAACTAATTCTAAGCACGTCGGGTTTCGAGAATCACTTCAAGAGTTTGATATCTTTTAAATAGTCTTCTTTGCTGACGATGCTCTTAATTTCTGGGGTCTGAATATGAGGATAAGTATGAGAATAATTTTAGAGTAGATATATCTCGCCTATCTTACACCAATTGCTGCTGAGAACTGATTTTTTATGGATTGAATCTATAGTCATTAACAAAATTTTCGAATAATAAAAAAGGTAAAGTTCTCTATCAACTAAAAGCCATGGCTGTTACTACGATTAGAGCGGTACGCTGGTGCCTTCGTTTATAGGGGACAGTATCGTTTTTTGTCCATCAAAATTATTCTTCACTTGGAAAACTATTTCATTTTACTTAGGTTTTTTCTAAAAATTAATGAGAATGTTTCTTGTAACAGTTTTTGCGGTACTATGCCAAAAATTTGGAAATTTCCAAATGCAAACTTTATACCAATCAATGAAGTTAAGTTGTTTGCTGGTAGTTTAATAATGACAAATGGATGTATTTTGAAAAATGGAATTGAACCATTGATGCTCATCGATGGAATTATGCGCAAAAGACAGTATTCTGTAATCTTTCAACGAAATCTTCCAGATGTAGTTGGCAGTATGGGATTTTTTTGCTCAAAAACTAGTTTCTGAGCAAGACATTGACTCAAAACACACCTCAAGCTTGGTTTAAAAGACAGAAACTTTGTGTTTTGAAGTGGTCTCCATAGTCTCCGAACATAAATCCAATAGAGAGTTTGTAGAGCCACGTCAAATCACAGTTTGGAAAATATTCTAATCCAACAAAGGGAGTTCATGAGCTGTGGAAACGAATCAAGGAATTTGGGAGAATAATTTTGCCAAATTTTGTGTATATTAAATTGCATTAAGGACCTCGAAAAGACAAAAGGATTGTAGACTAAATACTTAAATTGTTTTTTCTTATGGGTAAAACAATAAATTTCCAAAAAAAATTTATCTAGATCTATACTCGTACTATTTATATAAATTTGTTTGTATAAAAATAGTTTGTAAAGTTTTGGCGCAAAATACACTGAACCGATTTTAAAAATTTATTTTTTCAAACAACATATTTGTGCTAACGACGGCTATTGCGTACTAATTTTTTTATTCTTTTAAAGTGAAACATAATTTTTTTTAGAATTAAGTTTTTGGAAAACCTCACACAAAAATTGTCGTTTTGATTTTTCTTTGCTAATGCTGCTCTTGAATTTCGTATGAATCTCATTACATTTGAAACATTGAAGATCAAAGGTCACAGAAATCAATTTTCTTTAACCTTATAGAAATGAAACCGACCTTTTTCAAAGTAGGTAATTTAAGAGCTTGTTGTGATACAAACGAAACATTTTGCACAAACAAAAAAAAAAAATATTTCGAACTATTTCTTTTTTATCAGCTCTTACGAGTTATTGAAAGGCCTACTGCTATATACGAGCAGGTATAATCCCTACAAGGAAATAAATTATTTTCCAATATCTTGCATAATTATCTTCTTATTTTTACTTTACAGCTGATAATTTTATTCATGTGACCTTTTCATATGACAGTTAACTGCGTTACAAGTTTGAAGTTAAAACGCTACTTAGCTGTACCTTCCCTTCCAACGCCAACAACAGCTTTCCTACGAACTATTATGAACAGCTTTAACTGCTAGCAAACTATCAGGGGACAGACAAACCGGCAATAATAAAAACAACTTTTGAGCGCGCATCTTCATTTAATAGTTTTGTCGACAGCATACATTTTGTAGCTACTTTTATTGTTGTTACTGCTATGCTTTAGTAAGAGAAGCTGTCAAGGAGCTTCTTCTTTTTTGTCGCTATCTACCATGACTCTTTGTAATTAGTTAAAAGTGCAAGCGGGATTTTACGCGGGGGAGCAAACCAACAAATTCAGCAATAGAAAGGAGTAGCTGGTGATTGAAGGGGGGAGTATTAAATGTAAAAATTTAGTTTTTTTCCCTACAAAAGCTTTAAGTTCAAAGGTAAGTAACAAAAATAAAGATAAAATAAAATAAATAAAATTTGCAGTGAATGTACGCTAGTACTTGATATATGAATTGTTTGTTTGTGTTTGTTGTCGTATATAAATTGTTGTTGTTGTTATAAATTGCTAACTGAAATTTATTGCATTAAGGCAAAACTAAAATAGTCAGATGAACATATTGGCAATGCGTGAGAATTTCATTTGCGATGGCACATCAACATTTTGTATGATCAAAACGAAAGACTTAAGCAACAAACTTGAAATGTAAAATTAATTATGCATAGTTTTTGCATTCACATGCAATTCTTTTTAAAATGATAAAATAATTAATTTCTTGTTGATCGGTGTTTTTTACATAATATTTCGAATATCAATTAATAAAAGTGTTAATGCACTTGTTGTTGTTGTTTTTTTTTTGTTGCTATAGCAAATTTTAAAATTACTCGCACGCCAATCGTTAAAATATTTATTTAAAAAGTTTTAGTGATTTTTTTTTTCTGCAATTCGTAATGAAAGTAAAAGTTTGCGTGTTACTTTCCTTATGGGTTTTAAAATTCAAAAAAAAGTTATATTTTTAAAATATTATAAAAAAAAAGTTTATAAACGTAACATGCTTAATTGGCAAGCGGCATTACAAATAACATTTGTTTAGCTTTTAAATATAAACGAGTTCAATTTATGTAGCTGCAGGTTGTTTATTTTGTTGTTTTATGTTGTTGTTGCAGTAGTTTTTTTTTTGTTGCTGTTATTTTTACTAACTGACTGGCGCTGATGCGCTTGAACAGTAGCAATATTTATTTATTTATTTCTTTTCATTATAGCTATGCGGTATGATTTAGTATGAGTATTTTTAATCTTTTCATGGCTTTAAATGCGTTTGGCATATTAAAAAATTTTTAAATGTTTTCAACATATCAACATGTCTTTCATATAATGCTTTAGAAAGAAATTTTAAATTATTTTTATGTATGGTATGTCAAATAAAAAACTTTATCATCAATTACATGATTTTCTAAAGTTGTGTCATATAATTTTAAAAATTCAAAGAAATTTTTGGAAAATTTTGTTTAAAAGTGAATTTTAAGACCCTAATTTCATGTAGTATTTTTGTATTATATACCTGGCTGACATATGTGCTTTACTTCTGTAATTAATATGGCCTTCATCTACACAAGTATAACTCAGCTACACTTTTATAATACAGTCTTGCAGAGCTTTTTCAAATAAAATCATTTGAAAAATGTTTTTTAAAAATAAAACCGAAATATTTATTTAAAGATTTTGAGTACACCCTGAAACAAAAATATTTGAAAAAATTAAATAAAAATTTAAATAAAATTAACTAGTGAGGGTGTTATCTTTAGCCACGCCAAAAAATCAATATCATACACCGCGTTAGGGTTTCTCTTCCACTTCGCTATGTGCTGTTTGATTAGACTGAACGTACCCACATCGAATTTGGTACCATTTACTTACGTAAATATCTCTCTATGTAGTGTTTTGAATCTTTTACTTATATGGGAGGTGCCACGGAAGGTTCGCCAAATTTTTGTCTGATACCATGCCGTACCATTTTTTATATTTGTTTCGTTCCAATACATTAAATAATTTACTTTTTTTATCGTTTAAAAATGTTCACTTGCATGGGAAGTGCCACACCCTCTCGTCGAAATTTACCTAATTCTTTTCTGAATCATTCCAATTGTTTATGTGAAATTTCGTTTTATTGCCTTAAATAGTTCTCTCAGCATAGCATTTTGAAGTTTTCGCTTGCATGGGAAGTGCTTTTCCAAGTAATTCCTACAGTTTGTGTGAAGTTCCTGTACCTTTAACGATATCGAACAGTATAGACTGTTGAAGTTTTTGCATGTGTAGGAATCGCCACGCCCTCACGTCAAAATAGGCCAACTTTTTTCCAGAATTTTTTCGTATTACTTGCCACGCCCTCTTGTCGAAGATTGAATTCTAGGTCTTATTCAGAGCTTTTCCAAGTAATTCCTACAGTTTGTGTGAAGTTCCATTACCTTGACCGATATCGAACAGTATAGACTGTTAAAGTTTTTGCATGTGTAGGAATCGCCACACCCTCACGTCGAAATAGGCCAACTTTTTTCCAGAATTTTTCTTATTTCTTGCCACGCCCTCTTGTCGAAGATTGAAGTTTAGGTCGTGTTCAGAGCTTTTCCAAGTAATTCCTACAGTTTGTGTGAAGTTCCATTACCTTGAACGATAACGAACAGTATAGACTGTTGAAATTTTTGCTTGTATAGGAAGTGCCCTCTTGTAAAAATTCGCCAATTCTTTTAAAGAACTTTTCTAAGTTTTTGTTAGTATTTTGGTTGCACTACCTCAAATAAATCTCTCCATACAAAATTTTAAATGTTTTATTTATATGGGGGTAGGTAGGCCTATCCTTGAACCGATTTCAATCCCAAAATGCTTGTTTGAGGGATATGGCTTGTGTGCCAAATTCTATACAATAAGCTTGCTTGCCTTTCCCGTAATCGTGATTTCCACAGACACACAAAGATATAGACGAACATGGCTAAATCAACTCAAGTGGTGACGCTGATTAAGAATATATATATACTTTTCCATAATTAACACGCTCTCTTCTATGCGTTACAAACGGAATGACAAAGTGAATTTACCCTACGTGTAGTACATAAAAAATATGTAAAAGTATGAAAAGTTAATAAGAACCTGGATAGCTAAAATCCGAACGTATTAGAGTCAAGTTAATATTTGGTTATTTTGACCCGGCATCTTATTAAAAAAACACCAATTATAAAATTGAAATACCATGTTTCTGATCGAACTCAAAGCATATTGCTTCCAAGCACATGTTTATGGCAACAGGTCATGATATTTTTTTACCACTTTCAACTTAAAAATGTAAATTTAAATTTATATCTACTGGCACTATTTTATTTAACTACATCCCTAGTTAGCTTAAAATGTTTTCACTTTGATTTCAAAATATCATTTTCAAAAAATTTCACCTGCGAAAATCCACAAACAACGGGGTGTCTGGTTCAAAATAACCACTCTTTTCCTAAGTGTAGTTTTAAAGAATAATTTGGTCTTTTAGCTAACCGATTTCCAAGAGCTAAAGCAATTACTGTTATATGTTTTATATATAATATCAGAGAATGTCCGACAAGCTTTGATTTTTCACTGTCTCATTTTTTTAGCTTGTTGTACTAACCCTTAGTTTTTTTTTTGACTTAAGCAAAAGTCCCAAAAACTATAGTCAGTCACTGCTATGTTATTATAGAAGAAAGCCCACACTTCACTTGCCAACCACTTTTATCGTCAACTTAGATAATTGACAGGTGCACAAATGTAATAAAGTGCACTATTTTTGCGTGGTTGTTTTGTTCGCATTTAGCAGACTCCTGCGCGATGACGTAAAACTGTTATCCACCCATTGAAAACGAGCACAACGGGTTTGATCAATTTTTCATAACTACGAGCGAATATTTTAGCTGCATAATTCTCATAACATTTTCTCATATTGCAAAGTAAGCCAACGAATGGTCTACAACTGTTAATGATGTCGACAGTTTGGCTGCATGTGCATAAAATACGAAATTTGAGCCAAAGAAAGTAAAGTGATTACACCAAAAGTAGCAACAACGATCATAGAGTAACAGCAAACATTTCCTAGTGAACCAAATAAAATGCGTCTGACGTTAGCTAGGTGGCAAAATGCCATAAATGAACGTTTATAAATTGCAATACTTCGTGGTTACACTATACCACTCAGAAATTACATCATTGCGAGCATGTGCGCTGATATTGTGTTTTAAAATAAAAAAAAAATCCTATTCATTATGCTCGTGCGCAGTATTTTTATTTACATTAATCCGATAGCAGTTGGGCTGGTGCGTTTTTATGATTTTTTCATTTGCTATAAAATATGTGTGCAATTTTTTTTCTCTTTTAATTTAGTTTGTATTAGCAAATATATCAAATTTTCAATCATTGATTTGTAATTAATGCGTGGTTTTATCAAAAAGTGTCATATTGACTTAGAGTTCCGCATTGTTGTGCGTAATCTGGTAACTCGTAATTTAAGTTTTTTTTTGGCAAGTAACAGTAAACTAATTTGTAATATAATATGATTGCTCAAGCTGCATTAGCAGCAAAAATATCTCTAGGGAGAAGGGGGGGGGGGGGGGAGAACTCATTCTAGAGTGTTTTTACCCCGTTAATTCCGACTGATCTCTAATTTTTTTCAATAAGAAACCTTAAAAACGCCATATTTGATAAAATTCATGCATATATTTCAAAGAAACCAAATATTGCTGATGATAAAGTGTAATTTTTTCAGCATAACAGAATTTTAAATTGAAATAAAACACAAAGTTAAAGTTAAGTTTGAATCCAAAATTCTTTTATTTTTGATGTTATGCGAAATTGTTGAAAATAATTTTCAGCGTATATCTACTTTGAATAGCTACAATAAATCGCATTCGATTAACCAATTTTGTAAAACACTTAAGACCTACTTTTAAATTTTGTTGATTTCCAAGACTGCTGCTGCAATTCTCGCTGGTCAGAATAAGCCAGTGACTTTACATATCCTCGTAGATTATAATGCTTTACGCAACATTAACACTTTAGGCTTCAATACTTTCTTCTGAATTTAAATAGCTTAGTCTTTTTTATAACCGACACACATTTCGTTTGTAGCGTATGCAACGGGGCGTGGCAGGTAAAGAAAAGTTTATATACTCTTTACTAACGTCACCAGCTGAGTCGGTTTAGTCATGCCCATCTTTCTGCGGAAATCAAGAATGGAGTAGTTTTCCTCTGATAATTAAATGAAATTTAATGCACAAGCTACAACTTGAAACATGGCTCTTAAGATTGAAAATGCATGAAATCGGCTTACGAACATGACTACCGTCCACACAAAAACCATATTAAAAACGAAATTACTCACAAATACTAAAAATAACTTAGAAAAACTCTAAGGGCAAATTTCGGTAAGATGGCGTGGCAGCTCCCATACAGCAAAAACTTCAAAATACTATACTGAGAGATTTATTCAAGGTAATGGAAACAAATTTCACACAAATAGTCGGAACGATTCGGAAAAGTTTTAGATAAGAACTTGGCGAGTTTCTACAAGTAGACGTGGCACTCTCCATACAAACGAAAACTTTAGAATGCTTTACTGAGTGTTTTATTAAAAGTAATGAAAGTAAATTTAACACCAATACAAGAAATGGATCGGTGTAGCAGGAGTAAAAAAGTTAGCGAATTTCGAAAAGAGGGCGTGGCTCCTCCCATGCACAAGCACAAGCTCAAGCTTCAAATCGCCAAATTCATTGTAGGTACGTTGGGTCAAACCAGCCAACACGTAGTATTTATATAGGATATTTAATTTTCGGCGAGGCCAAAGATAACACCTTACTAGTTGCTCTTGCACCAATAATATTTGGAAGCACACATGCCTTATGGTACAGTTAAAGACGCTCAAAATATGTACGAAAAGACGCACATGAAGTTTGGTAAAGTTTGATATCATCTAAGAATGATAACAAATTTGTCAGTTGTGTCTGTGTTTGTTTTTTTATTAACATTTCATAGTAAATTTTTTAAACTTAGTTGTTATTCTAAAATATTTTTTTTTAAACTAAATTTTATCTTAAACGTATATACAATAAGTTTCTTTCCCAAGTCTTTTGTTTTTAAATCCAAAATCTCTTAACAGTGATTACAATCAATACAGCTGTTTATGTGCTGTTAGCAAATACTCTGTAAGCCTCAATAGCATTTCATTTCTACACAGACCTCATTTAATCACCACACGTAGAAACCTCTGCGCAATTTTCCTTATGCGTTGTTACAAAGTAAATAAAATTGGATTAACTGCTAACACAACGCCTTGAAAACGACTTAAAAAAAAATCAGTAATAAACAGATTTTTTTTTAAATATTTTAATTGTTTGCAAAATAATAAGTTAAATGGAACTTCATTTAAAATTGTTATGAAAAATTAAGTACATTCAAAATAGAAGTAGAAAAAATCCATTTCATTGTTTAGCAAAAATTGCTATTTTACTGTGAAGTAATTTTTCTAAGCGCTACGCTTAGCAAAATAAAATTACAAAGAAAAAAAAATAGTTTTGACCCTGACTTTTAACACGCAAGCCGGCTTGCTGGCTGTCTGCAGCATTGACGAGGGTGTGGAATAAGACAACACACAAAAAAATTCAATTGTAGTGAAATAACCGAAATTGTTATTTTCTTAACCGCATTTAATTGAATTTGAACTTCTTTGATGATTTTGCTCTAATTTTGTTATTATAACTTAATTAATGATGGGCGTGTTGTCTAAATTGAAAATAAATTTACTTTTGTTTGCTTTATGTGAAAAAGAATAGGACGTGTGTGCACAATTGTATTGCTATTGCGCAATAAAGTTCGTTGCTGAAGTCTTTTGTTTTCTGTTGATTTGAAATTTTTTTGTGAAAAATATTGAAAAATATTCGACACAGTGAATTTAGATTTACTGCGCAGCTAAATTGAATTCATAAAATTCTTTACTTTTGTAAGAAATTCTTGGATTTTCGTTAAAAATTCATTGTTATTTACTAAGCTTTGATTGACACTTTTGCGCCTTGGATTTTAAAATTATTTTTTTTACATTTCAAAACCTTTATTAATTTGGTACTTTTGCATTAGAGCTGGAAATAAAATATTCAATGATCTATGTGTATATGACTTTCACGCTGAAATTTGATCAAAGTCACTCATAACACATGGAAAGCATCAAAAGTGATTATTGATATTTGGGACTCAAAAATTATAATGCAAAAATTGCTCAAAATAATTTGTGAAAAGGACTTGCGATTTTGTGTGATTTTTCATAAGGAGCTAAAACGCAAGCGTTAGTACTCCGCAGCAGATTTTTTCTTCTTCTCAATATCAGGATTTTTCAATGATTTCGCGAAAAGTCTTATGGACAATTTTTTATTGGCTATTTTGTCAGAGCCCTAATAATAAGCCAACGTATTTGGCCATTTTTGTATTATAGCTTAAAAAGAATTATTCATTTTGCAAAAGCAAAGCATTTATCTGTCATAACAAGCTAACCGTTAGAGCAAACACAATGAAATTTGATATAAAGGCAATTTGGAGAATAAGGAGCCTATAAAAAAAGTGCACTTTTTGTAGAAGCGATATATTAAATTTGTCATTTTAAGTAATAAGTCAAAGCAAATACTTTGAAATATACCAAACAAACGATTACATATTAAAAAAAATGGGTGGGATTGCAAAAAAAAAAGTGTGCCTCATTCCATAGAAGCAAACTAAGTTTATTTGATTAGAAAGTAAACCCTTAAAGCAAATGTAATGATTGCTTTTACTTTAAATATTCGCTCAGTCAATTTAATTTGTTTTTAAGCGTTGCTACGCTTTTTATTTCGATCCATCCTAATTTTTGTCCAGTAAGAGATTTGTGTTATAAACTGCCTGTATACTAAGTCACATTTTAATTGCTCAATGATGCACTCGATATGACGAATGCTATTTATTTTGCTCCTATAGGAGGTGCCACTCGCACTTGCGGAGAGTTTTAATTTTTTTTTCTATTCTGAATTTTATGTTTCCACGATGAACAGCTACTTCTTCTGTTAGTCAGAATCTGAACATTACTTCATTTTCTTTCTTTTTTTACAACAACAATTTCCTGCAATCAAAAACTAACGCCAATTTTTTAATGCATTTGTTTTTGGTATGAAAAAAATCCCCTATCACCAAAGCATGGTACCTAAGTGCATGCACTCGCAGAGTGGTGTGTTAAGCTAATGCTTTATAGAAGTGTTTTTTTTTTTATTTATTTTTTATTCGAGCGATAACACCGTTGACGATTTTTCTCAACATTCATAATTTCAAAACTAATAAATTTATTTTATTTTTACAATAAATTTTGAAAACAAAAACATTATGTATGCCACAAGCAATATTTTTGGTTCACAAAAATAAATAAACCGAAAATATTGTTATGAACTTAAAAACAAAATAATGCTGAACGCCGCGCCAAACTTAGCAATTTCAGTCTTCTGCTCATATATATTCACTGTTGACCAACGGCAGCATTGCATCCATTCAAAAATGCGAGGCGTAGTCGCTCTGTTGCTCTAAAATTGCAGTTACACGAATGGTATTTAATACGCATAAAAATGCGCAATCATTTATGAGCGTAATTTTTTTTTATATTTACGATAGCAACATAAATTGTGGAACGCACTTTTACTGCAAGTCATATGAAATAACATCACTATGTCACAGCAGACAAATAAATACACAATAGCATCAATGTATTGCAAGAGTATGAAGTGACAAAATGCAGCATTGAAATGCCAACAGCAATAAACAACAAAAGAAATCTACAATACAACAATCACACAAAAGGCGTTGTTTGCTTCTATTTGTGTTATTTTTGTGAAAAACTGGAGTATTTTTTGTAATTTGTTCAGTTTTATTTACATTCCTTTTCTTTTTATTCTTTTTGCAATTTTCTGATAGTTGCTGCAGTTATTTTTGCTGCTCCACTTTTTTTAATTTTTTTTTGCAATGTGTCTTATCAAATGCAGTTGATGTTGTTGTTATGTCCACACTTGTTGTCACTTGATATGGTTTAATATTACGTAATATACGTTGTATGTAATTTTATGTTTGTAAGTTACTTTGTTTGGTCAATTCAAGTTGAAGAAGTTAGGTTTCGTGTAATTATTTGTCATAACTAGCAGCGGACTGCTTAATTTTTCATATATTCCTTCTTATTAGAGTATGCTGATATAAAATTAATAAAGTTTGTTGCTTAAGTCTTTCGTTTTTACTAACGATATTCATGTTTATGTGCTACATATTCATTTTAAAATGAGAACATATAGTGAAATAGAGCTTGAATTATTTCACTAATATAATTGTCAGTCCAAGTGCAATGCGCGGCGCATTTTATTCGCACTAACATTTCGTCCCAGAACTGACAGTGGTAAGGAAATTCGTTCATTGTGAAAGAAAATTTTTTTTTAAATTTAATTTTGGTTTGCTGAATCCAAACCATAATATTAACCCATATGCACACAAAAATGGCATCGGTTGTCAGCAGTTTTCTCTTGGTTCTATAAAAAAAAGTGACCCGAGGTTACGTATGCATAAATCACCCTGGTAAATTTTGTTACATTTGTGGAAAATATGCGACAAAAAAAATACAGCGCAGATATATCGAAAACTGTGAAACAAAATTTACATGATTGTTTTCCAATACAAATTTCACACCTAGAAAAATCTTCTGCAATACACAAAGTACGAGTATGACTTGCTATGTGACATTGAGTTAATGCAAAATGTGGAAATCGTAAAGGCATGCCATTCTGTTCTCCGATATTATGTCGTGAGGCTCGCATTCACCATGAAGACTTACCACGGATGCAAGACTACAAATAAAGTGTCGATTGAGTGTACAAAACTTTCTTCGGCAACGAAACCTTCTACCCATGGGACCGATTTCTCTGTAGCATTTCACTAACTCAAATGGTCTCACTGAAGAGCTTGAGACTTGAAATCAGGTGAATAAAAATGAATGAAATTTTCAGAAATGGTGCTCCTGAATGTTCTGAAAATTTTAAGCCTAAAAAAGCTGAAATCAATTCAAATTTTATTCTCTCGCTTTCATTTTCAATGTTTTAATTTACATTGCAAATCATAAATCTCAACTTTAAATGCTTGTAAAATCAAATAGGGTGAAAAAACATAAATAAACTTTTCAGGGATGGTACTCCTGTATGTTCTAAAAATTTTGAGCCTATTAAGTCTGAAATCGGTGATTGAGTATTTGGGAAATTGAGGTTTTTTGAAAATGTAAATTTTTTTATATCTTCTACATGATATACTGAAAAAGTTTCAGCCTATTTAAAAAACATGAGGGTAATCATAGGCCCATTATGTAAAGATGGAATGAACCATATAGCAGATCCCTTTTTCTATGAGCCTATTTTAGATTCAGTCCAAATTTCTCATTTATCATAAGCATGTTGAATTAAAATTGAATGTTAGCCGATAGGATTTACAAGTTAACGTTACGCACTCTAAACTTAACCTGGCAGTGGACCCAATATCTCTAAAAATATATCTGAGATGAATACATATCATATTAACTTAAGCCTTAAGCCAATTGCACATGTCTCATCGTATATTTTTTCTTAAAGTCTTTATCTAAGCGCATACCTCATTTGTGTCATTGCCATTTGCATTGATTTCGTCGCTTGAAATTTTTGATTTGAATTGATCATCATGCGTCATAAGAAACGCTTGATAAAAATCTCTCTAAATAATTTGTTAAGTTATCCGCTTATATTCAACTGCTTCGATTAAACATTTGTAATTTGGTGTTTGTTTTGGTTCGACTCAAACACAATCACTTTTTTTTACTGAGCCATACAATTGATATATGTTTTATATTATGATTTCTTATTAAAATATTCAGAAAAAGTTTTGCGCAATTGATTTAAGCCCCTTAGGTAAGAAATATGTTGAAAATGACAATAAACGTTGATATGGAAATGCTTGAAAATTATTAAAAAAGGGGGAAAAACCAGCAAAAAGTATTGAATAACTCGAGTTAATAAGTCGAAGTGTATTGTTAAAATTAAAAAATGTTGGTCAGTTGATAAAAGTTGGAAAATTTAGAAAAAAATTAATAAAATTCTATATTGTAACATTAGCGCAACGTTTGCGAAAGCTTTTTACTTATTTACTTCAGTAGAGATATGCTTCCATAACCGCCAGTTAACATTGCAGGTATAAAAATACTTCAAATTGTATAAAATATTATGCAATTTAAAACAAATTAATGTTTTAGATAAATCAATATTTTGTTGAAGTTCGCAAAATAAAACTAGAGACTTAAGTAACAAACTTGCTTAAACGGTGTCAACGTTTTACTGAGTGCTTATCAAAAAATTAAAATTTTAACAATTTACACGCTGCCATCGATACAATACAAACAAAAGACTCAAGCAACAAACTTGATATAACATAATCGCGTTGTCAATATTTGGAAAAATTGCTATAAACAAATTTCATTCAATTTATTATCTTAAAATTAAGAGCAATCAATACTAAAAAAAATATTATTTTGATTTCATATTTCTTTTGCTTGAACGTATTATCTTAACACATTTTTTGTTCTTTTTTTTAAAAAATTTTTCCAAGTCGAAATGGTGCCATTTATAACAATGGTTTTTTTTAATTTCGCGCTGAAGGTCACAAAAAATATTTTGCCTTACTTTGTTGTTACTATCAATCCAATTATTTTTTGTAATAAATATTGTTATGTCGTTTCTTTCAATTATGATTTGTTGCAGCTCGAATTGCAGTTGTATTCATTTAATTTATGGTTCATAATTTTTCTTGTCTGCTGTTATTTTTATTTTTTTTTTGTGCCTATACCTAATTTAAAGGGCTTTGGCATTGCTGTAATTATGTACAGCATTTTTACTATTTAATTTTTTTGCGCATTCGCATAATTTATTGCAAGCATTTCAAATGAAAGGGTAACGAATTATAATCTATTTGAGATTATCAGCTTGTGCAAAGTTCAATGCTTGAAAACGATTATATGAAAACCTTTTTTTTAAAAGTGCAAGTAGGTTCATTCATAACATTTTCCTTTTTTTTTGGCAACGCTTTAGCTGTCTTAATGCAATTTTAACATGTTTATAAATCAACATTATTATTTCTTAGATGCGTAAAAAACAAAAGATTTAAGTAACGAACTTTGAAGAACTTTGATTTGACTTACAGCAGTTTTATATATAATGTGATTATAGAATTTTTCTTTATTTTAAGAACTGTTAACATTACAACTTCTAATAACTAATCACTGATTGACATATCCTCATATACAACATGACATTATCCGTACACCCACATATGGCCTAAGTACGTGTTACGTATATGGCATAAATTTGTTAATTCTGTCTCAAAATTATGGCATAAACAACTGTAAGGCATCAATATCAACACGCTTGTTTATAGACAAATTTCGAATATATTCTCTCATATGTACATATGTATTTATGTATGTATGTATGTATGTATGTATGTATGTATGTGTGTTCATATATAAATGTCTACAGCAATAATATACAATAAAAAAAAAAATAATAATAAATAGTAAAACATAAGAAACTCCCACGAATTGAAAATGCGGTCTATTTGAATTGCTAGTGTAGTGACTAATAGCAACAACAACAACAACAACAACAACAAATAATTTGCGCTCTATGTGAAGCTGAATGCAATTCAAGTGTTTGTTTTTCGGACATTTTTTTTTCTCTTGCAGCTTAGATGCAATCTGTGACAGCAACACTCAACGCTGCGAGTGCACTACAAAGTCAACAATTTGACGTTCACAGCTCAGGGTGGAACATATTAATTGTATTACTAAGCTTTGAGAGTTGCTTTGGTGGTTTTAATGAAATCTAGAACACAAATGTATGATGGATGGAAATTTTGTACAATAAATCATTAGTATTGTGATAGCATATGGTCTCTTATACAAATCAGGCAAATTTCTGTCCATCTGCATTATTCGTTTTATTTTATTTTTCAAAAAGCTTATGTAGATAAAATCTTGTAAGAATATTGCGAAAAAATCAATGTTTTCGAAAAGTGAAAATCTTTTATACTAAACTAAAAGTAAAATGTCTCAAATGTTAAAAGGATTAAAACGCTCAAATGTATCCTTAAAAAATATATATAGAATAAAGATATGTTCGAGCAGATCACATTTTGATCTTTGTTTTCTTGAAAGAGATAGTCCAATATTTTATTTGTTTCTTACAAAAAGATTTTTTGAAAGACCTTAGCTTCGAAATTTTGGGTAATTTTTTGAACTAAAAGAGATAGCGTTGAGCAAAGCTATAAGCCTTACAGTCAATAGAGTACATATATATATATGTATAGTATGTATCAATAAAGAAAGTTAGATTTGTATGAATCTTTTTCATGAGATCGGATTTCTTGGCTAATGCATTATGATTGATATTACTTTATTGAACTAGCGGTATATTGCACTATACATCACATGACCTTGTAAAACTGTAAAATATGATTTAAAATTTTCTCACACTTGAGAAAATAATATATTTTTCACGTATTATCAAGGGATATTTTTACAAAAGTATATAATATTATGTGATCTTTAGTTAAAAAAAAGTAACGATTTGAAAAAATTCTAAAAAAAAATGCATTTTTAAATATGCCTCCTGTATAAAATAGTTACAAAGTAATCATATCAAAAACCTAATTTTATATATTTATCATGTCAGTAAGGTATAAAAAATATGCTAAAGTGAGCAAAAAAAAAACAACAAATTTACTCAATTTGTAAATAAAATATAAAATTTTACTAATATCAAAATGTACACAGTGCGACAATTTTCCACCCAGACTTTTTTCATAAAATCCAAACATTCCAAATTGATCGTATTTCACGTGTTTTTTTTGAGTTTTCGGTTCTCTGGCTGACTTCGAGGCAGCACCACCATCGATGCAAACTTTTTGCAACGTTTTTCATAACGTTTTTATGGCTCTTAGGCCGGAGCTATTTTGGAATTTTATGATAGTGCGTTGCTCCATTTTGTTTTGTCGACACATTTTTTTTTGCTGTCACGTGAAATGTCCTAACAAAGGCGATCAAAAGTAAACTTTAGAAACCAATTTTAAGCGCTTAAAAAATTTTGAAAAAATTCTAAAATATGCAAATAAAATTATGTAAACTTTTATCTCTTTTTCGAAAGTCTTCACTTATTTCCATTACAATGAACAACGAAATTCATTTTCAGGCTTTCAAATTGAAAACTCCTACGATCTTATGCTAAAAACTACCATGAATTGAAGAACATCGTTCTATATCACAAGTAGTGGCAGGGCAATGCTTGAAGCGAATATGAATTCAACCTTTACCATCGCTTAGCGCACTGTTTATTTCTTTTATTGGAACTGAAGCACAAGATTTATTATCAGCCTTTCCCCAACAATTAGCCCATGTTTATTGTATATTTTATTGTGTTTTGCAACTCCATTTTTTTCAAAATAAACAAAAATATGTTAATGATATCGAATGCTTACTTGTGGTCGCCATATTCAAAACTCAGTCATTTGACAACCTTTTCAACGATATACATATGCCGGCAGAGGCGGCGGACATAAAGCCTGTGTAAAAATTAAGTCATAAACGGGCCAGTTTTTGGAGGGTGGCTATCAAATAATACATTGTGTGCATAAATGAGACCTTAGTGTTGGAGGTACATCGACTGATATCAACTCTGTGTAATTAATGGTCACTGAGCTTAAATTTGCAATCAGATTTTGGCCTTTACGTCAGCGTTACGAGATTAACCGTTTACAAACGCTCTTTTACGATTTTTTTTATTTCAAGTCTGAGACTTCTATTGCCGGAGGCAAAGTTCTTCCTCATAAAACAAACAAAAATTATAGCTGGACAAATTCGACATATTTTGATTGTTTTTTTTTTATATTTCTCAGCAGTAAATATAAGCAAATGATTATCATTATTTAAGTGATAAATTAAAAAAAAATTAAAACAAAATTAAAAAAAAACCCTTTTATACATAAAATCAATTTAAAGAAAATTTTGAAATAAAATTGTGGTAATAAAGCCCAAAAAAACTTCATTTTCATAATTTGGTGAATTTTTATTTAAAATATTTCATACATTTTCATTTGATTGCTTAGATAATAATTATCAAAACCGTCTCTAAATGAAAGCAAAAAACAGATTATAGTTTGTTTCCATTTGAGAGCAGAAAATGATTTTTAATATTTTTTTGTAAAAGTCGTTCAGTTAGCATTGCTCTGCTAGAATATATAGAACTTTTCCAGTTTTTTTGTAAATTTTTATTGTGACCATTTTTTTGTATTTAGTTTATGTTTCCATGAAAAAATGTTCTTCAACCTTCTTTGATCCAAATTTTTGATCAAAGATCCTCATAATGGCGAACTTTTCACTGTACGTAAAGCAAACTATTAATGTCTGTTTTAAATCTTAATTTCATGTTTTTGACATTGAGTTTTCAAAAAATAGATAAAACTGAGCTTATGAGCCAATTTTTCTAAAAATTCAATGAAACTCAATTTTTTTTATCGCAAACGTCGTTATAGGTTTTTGACACAATAAAGTGCATATTATTTAGAAAAATTAAGTCTTAAGTTCAAGTGTAGATTATATGAATTATCAATTTTATTTTGCCACAACTTTTTTGGGCTAACTTAAAAATTATTTTGTTTGGAAATTGAACTTTGTTTACACCTCAATTTAAAACTTTAAACTTAAGCACCACCTTTATGCAAATAGTCATAACCGACAATTAAAAAAATGCACAACTTCAAACAGATGGATGGATAGCTTTAAAGAATATGAATCACGAATGGACTTATGGCGAAAATGACGCTTGGCTCCAGAATATGCGCTTAATTAAGAGTTGTTTGTTTATTTTTAGGCAAAAGTGTTTATTCAGAATACAATGCAGGGAGTTGGTAGCAACAGAAAAAAAAAAATTAATATATCACACTTACTGCATGGCTCTTGTTGCGGTTGTGTATGCTGCAGAAGCGATTTATTCACAATGTTTGTTATTTCACAAAATTCACAAAAAATAACGTTGACTCTTGTAGTCTTTTTTTTTTTGTTTTTTGTAGAATATTCTTGAAAAGTTTTAATTTTTTCCCCGTTTTTTTTTCAGCTGCACTCAAAAAATCTTGTTTTTTTGCACTTAATAAAATTGCTTAAGTTTTGCACAACTTAAAAATAGTTTTTTGTTTTTTTTTTATCCAATCTATCTCGTGGGTATTTTCAATTCTTTTTTCGTCCAGCTTTTTTGGTTGGGTAATGCGCGAGCTCAAGTATCAAAGTGAATAACTTTCTTTGAAACTTTTATAATTTATACCAAAAAAACAGCACAAAACGCATAAATATCATATATTTTGCATTAGTTGTTGATTGGTGGTGGGCTATCCTATGCAACGTTATGATTGTGGTGAATATAATGTTGCTCTCTCACTGCTGCTGCTGCTGCTGTTGAGTTTTAGCTATTAGCAACAATGCTCATGCACGCTCTGAGTGCTCATATAAATTTTCGGTTTTTTGAGTGACTCAAAGAAAATTCGGTATATTTTGAGTGTGGTTGAGATTTTTGTTATTGTTGTAAAATGTATTGTTGTATTATGAGCATGTGAACCTGAGTGCAAAAATAGACGAAAGACATAACCAACGAACTTTGTCGTTAAATATTTAACTGAATATTTTTCAATAATACATTACAATTATTTGCGGTTCGCTTTAACAATATTTTTGATAATTATATAATAAAATGGCATTGCTTATAAAAATAGTGTTATCAATTTAAATTTAGTCTTTTTGATTTTATTTTATTCAAAACTTTGCAGCAATAAAAATTTTGTATAGAAAGTCTGTAGGGCATAGAACTTAATTTTTTGAATAGTTTTGACCTTAGAGCAATGCATTTATTTGTATGTTGGAGTACAGCAAAATCAGAGCAAACAATTTGAAGGCTGCAGAAAAACTTTATAAAAAACATAGATATATATTATAAGCGTTTTTAATCATATGAAAAATGAGGCAAATGTTTTGTTATAATTTTAAATATTCCATTTTAGTACTTAGGTGGTTGTTGCTGTGGAAAAATTACACTAAATTTTGAAAAAAAAAATACCAAGTGTTTGCAAAATTGATTCCAGCAGTTGCTATTTGTGCTACTATATTTTGCCGAACAGCAATTAATTCTTTGATATGAAAGCTACAATAATAAACATTAAAAAACACAAACATATCTCCGATGAACTCTGGAAGACCTCAACATTTATATTCTTAAATTTGGCGAATAGAATGAATTTTTTTTTTTATTGTAAGTCAAGCGGTTTAAAAATTTACCAGTGCAGAATTTTCTCAAAATTTATAGATTTTTGTAATGTGTCAGAACAGCAAATAGTTGATAATTGTTAGAATGAGTTAAATGAAGATTTATAGCTAATCAAATTATATTTTTTTCTCTTAAAATTACTCATAGTCATAGTATAGACAAAACCGCTATCATTGATTTGTTTTAATTTAATGATAATGAAAACTCAAAACGAAAAACTTAAGAAAAGAACTCGTTTGAGCATAAAAATAAAATAAATGTAACTATAAAAGCATTTGTGTTTCTTCAAATATATGATCAAATTGAAATAAAATATGCAAATATTTTTTGCTCATAATTAAAATTTAAATATTTTATAACCACATCACCGCAATGAGAAAAACAATGACAACTCCGACGCAATTATTTTGTTGCTCAGCTTTTTCATTTCGTACTCACTGATTTTCTCAGCCTTCAATTAATTTCTGTTGTTGTTCTGTTTTTTTTTTTTTTTGTTGCTGTTGATGTGGTGCTCTAAGTTTTTTTTTGCATTATTTATTTGTGCATAATATTGTTGTTGCCGAGTAAATTCTTTTTAACTAAATATAATCCGACACTAGTTGCAAGATTTGAGCAACAAGTTGCTGGCAGCAAAAATGTAACTAACGCTTGAGCTAAGAAAATGACAAATCTTCTAAACATTAATAGGAAATTTTGCTCAATTCAAATAAAAAAATGACCCAAAAATAAAATGAAGAAAAAATTATTTTCAAAAAAGAATGCCTTAATTTGGGTATTCCTTTGAGGCAAGTCGCTTAAAAGCTAAAGGTATAGATAAAATCAACAAAATTATGCGTAAATGTGATATATTTATCAGTTCTTTTTGTTTTCATCAAATTCATTATATAATTTTCTTTTAAAAACTTTTCTGATTGGGAGGATTATTGACCAGCTATTTTCTAATTAATTACATCAATCTTTATTTCAAGAGAAAAAAAATACAAAAACACCCTAGTGTACACGGGACATTTCATGCCAAATCAAACACAGTTTTGTTATGCATCTCTTATTTTTTCGAATTTTTTTTTTAGTGCTAGTTGAGCCTACATAGGTTAGGTTAGGTTACGTTAGGTATTAGTGTCAGTCAGATACGAACCGACTAACTTAGACCAAACGTGATCCATTATTGTAAATAGCTGACTTATACTAACATGTCTAAGTTCATCCAGGTCATCAAATAAAAACGAACCAAGTGATTTGTGGCGTTTTCTAGCAAGTGCGGGACAGGAGCAGAGAAAATGTTTAATGTTTTCCTCCTCTTCCACAACCCCACAAATTCTACAGAAATCAAAAGACCTAATACCTACTCTCAACGCATGTCTGCCGATGAGGCAGTGGCCAGTTATGACTGCAACAACTGACGAGACATTATGCCTAGTGCGAGTTATCAATTCTAGAAAACGCTTGCGTCCCATTTCGGACAGATTTGCCAAGATATATTGCAAGTTGACCCTTGAGTTATTTACCATTTCTTCTTTAAGCAGTAACTTGCAGGTATGTAGCAAGTAGTATGCCAACATATTTCTAAAGAGGCATGGCACATCTCTATTTTTTAATTTTTACGTCATAACTCGTTAACCGTGTACTGTCGTGAAATTTAGTGCACGGATACAGATCATATATATCTGGAACTGTGCTTAAATTGGGAGGAATTGTAAAAGTGGGCGTGGCACTTTTTATATATTGAAAATATTGATTTTGTATAACTCAAAATTGGCACATACGATTTTCATAAAAATTTTAGGGATGATGTCACTAAAAGCAGTCTGCAATACAAGCTACGCCAGTATACTGGAAAAACTCATAGAAGGGTGTGACACAGCCCGCAATATATATAAACGTTATAATAAGAGAACTAACAACGTAATCGTTATGAAGTTTAAGATGGCAGATATACTTGGCAAAAGATTTCTTATTCCAAAACTTTAAGAAAATAGTGTTGGTGGGCGTGGCACCTCGCATATAAGAAAAAAAATGTTTAATGTTATAAATTGGGTGCCATGTGTGTAATCTTCATAAAATTTGGTGTACAGATGGCAGTTACTATAAGCTTTAAAATAAATTTCGACGGGATATCATCAGTAGGCGCGGCTCCTCCCATATTAACATAAAATTGTAAGCGCTATTTAAAGTGAACTATTCCAGCAATTGGTATACAATTTCATGTAAGCGGTTACCATGCTGTCAGGTACATTTTAACTAATAGCACCAGTGGGCGTGGCACCTACCATTTGTTAAGTGGCTTATCTATTGAAATATGTGAGCAATCATACTGAAATTTGGTGTAAGAGGTTGTTTTGGAAAGCTATTTTTGTATAAAAATCGGACTGGATTATACCAGTGGGTGTGTCACCGCCCTAAATTTTAAGACTTATTTCGGCATAGACTATACAAGCTATTGTGCTAAAATTTTGTATGCGTATTTCAATCACGAATATATTTTTTTGATCCCAAAGTAGGCGGAATTGGAGAAGTGGGCGTGTCATTTTTATCTTTTTCATTTCTATTCTATTCCTTTCAACATTATTTATATTGTTTGGATTTTTTCTTCCCTTTTAACTTTACCCAACATATCTCATATGTATTTTTTCCACTTTTTTAAGCCTCATTCAACATTATTCGGCGTTTTCTTTATTTTTTTCGACTTTTTCATAAATTTTTCAGCATTTTCCTTATATTTTCGACTTTTTCAATTTCTTTCAACTTTCTTCAATCTTTTCCATATTTTGTATACTTTTTCAGTTTTTTTCAACTGTTTCAACACTTTTCAACCTTTTTGAAACTTTTACATTATTTTGGACTTATTCAAGTTCTTCAATACAGTGTAGGGTATGTGAGTTTCGGGGTGGCCGAATATAACAACTTTACTAGTTTATTTTCAAACGATTAATTTTGTTGCCGGTTTTGTCCATACGATATATTTTGCTATATTTATTTATATAATTTCATTACATTTCAAAAATCTATTGAGCTACATCAATATCATTTGTATGATATATGAAAATTTTATTCTGCTTTTTATTGCGTCCACATCAAATTGATGTTTACTTGCATTCGCAGCATCAATTTCATATTAGAGGTGTGGATTTGCAAAAATATAGATTATGATTATAAATAATAAAAAAGTTTTAATTTTTATTTTTTTAGTTTTATTGCACAAAAACAAGTATTTTCCATTGTATGTTGAACTTTGCGTTTTTCATGCAGCAACGGCAGCAACAACTGCAACAGCAACAACAAAAACAACAGTAATTTGAACGATTTTCATTCCATTCCATTCGATTTCATTACGTTTGACTCTCGATCTCATTCAAGCATGATCGACACTGTAAATCTTGTAGATCTTGCAGCTGATGCTGTTGCTGCTGCAGTTGCTACTGTCTGCTATTGAATGCAGTTTATTGCAAACAATTTTTTTTTTTTTGGAAAAACCGTGCACTGACCGTTTGTTGTAATTTAATGTTAAAAACAAAAAAATAATTCAAATACATAACGCAATATAAATCAGCAATTCATATACCGTAACGTAAAGAAAGTTTTTTTTATTTTGTTTTTTCATTTTTTTTTATACAAAGTTTGCTCAATTTTTGCACAGATTGAGCATTGTTAAAAACTTATATAATATGTAAGACATCACGCAAATTACGGAAGGTTTTTGAAGGTCAATTGCAGCAGCTGACAAGAGTTTTATTTATGATGTTGGCTCAAAGATTTTTTATAACAAATTTGTTTTAAGTTTGTAGATATTCTAGATTTGTGTATAACTTTTCAACCCTGTAAAAGTATTTGCGAATCAAATATTTATTATTATTAGTAGTGTGCTACTAAATTAAACTTTAAGCTTCCCTAATGAGAGAATTTGCTCACTTATAAGTAGTTAAAAGTCAAGAATTTCCTGAAATAAAGTAAACGTTGAAACATTAAAAAATTTTGAAAGCAACTATTCCATATCAGGCATAGTGGTGTAGAGTGAAGGCTTGGCGCACTCAAATTCTGAAAAAATTTTAGAATTTTCAGAAAAAACTTAAAATGTACTAAAGAAAAGGTCGTTCGAAATCTTTATAACATATTAAAAAAAGTGGATCAACATATTATAATTTCTTAGCGGCAACCAAACCTTTCTCAAGACTTCCTTTCTAGCTACGCTACTGATCGGGCAATTCACAGGATTCGGTTTTTGGGGTTCAAAAAGGGTTCAAATTGTAAGAACATTTTTTTTCCGAAATGTATTTGCAGATGGGTGTAATGGACCACGTTGCATGATATAGTCAAGGTAAAAGAAGATAGCACAGTATCTTGGGCAAAGGGATGTCACGTCATACCGTTTATTGCTACGAGTGCATTATTTCTTTGGGTCTATAAGCCCATCATTTACATTTTAAAATTTATCCGCTGCTCTAAGCGCTCAAACGATTGAATTTTCCTAGAGGTGAGAGTGGAGTAAGCCATTCAATTTGTAATGTTAGTAAAGTTTTTTGCACGTTGTGTTGTTCCACTTTTCCTACAAATCCTTAAGAACTTGAAGTGATGAGTAATATATAAGCTCAGATTCCTATGCAGAATATGAAAATCCTTCAGAATCACAATGTCATTTTCATTGAAAGTGGATGTTTAGATTAACTGTCCTGCGCATGTTTAAATAAATTGCAACCCCGAAGTATTGTGGGACAGAATTTATTGTCAATCTACGAGAGCTTTATAGCTCACTCCCAAACATTGCAAAGAGTGAGAGGAAAATGTATAATTTATATTTAGCGCGGTTCCCGAACCAGTTCCTGATTATAACCGACAGTTTCCTTAAAAAAATATTTTACCTCACAAGGTGATTGAATATTTGCAGAGTATGAAATTTGAACTTTTGAGCTGCATATGGATTTTCTTAACGATTTCTAGATTTATTGTAACTAACATCAAAATCTAAGCATGCAGATTAGTGGAAGATCCTTTGCAAAATAAAGAGTAAATTGAGGTAACGCGAAGTCGTGCCTGAATGTTTTGGTTTTTAATAAGACGCAAACAGTTGAGGAATTACTCTAGTCAAAGAGTTGAGCATTTGCAGATGAAACTATGATTTTGATTCATATTATCCATGAAATGGCACTTTAACCAAGTAAAAAATGGGATACTTTAAGTGTGAAATGCTCCGCTGGCTAAAGTGTAGTACTTTTTATGCTCAAACAATTGTAGGAAAATGTAAGCTATCTTTTTGGCGCCAATGATATATTACAGGAGTGGCTGATCATATCTAGTCGGTTAGATGCCTAGCAGCAGCAGTGATAGCTGTTACCACACTTGATCAGGAAGATGCCTAACAGCATAATTTGTTTTTAAGTGATGCAGAGGAGGTCACAAAAGTTCACACAAACCAATTTGATCCTGATTTGCAATTTCAAATATCTTAACTGCAGAAGATCAGAAGAAGTAAAGTAAACATGATCACTTGAAACGATTAAAGGTTATAAAGGCAAATTATCAATAAAACGTTAAATATTATGTTTTGTTGTTTAATGCGTTTCATTGAAACTAATAGCCACATAAACTTTATTAAAAACATTACAAGCACAGCGGAAGCGCATGTAATTGGCTATGAAGGTATTCAAAAGTAGCGAATCGAATCATCTCATTGGAAGTTGAGATATATACAGGTTTAATTGACTTTATAACCACGTGATGTTCACTTTTACATTGAGCACCATTGTAATAAAAGAAGCATTTAATGTAGCACTGCAGTTTTTAAGAGATGGTAACTCAATTAGTGTTAACCTTTGTTGATACGAAAGTAAAACTAGTAAAGGTGTTATCTTCGGCCAGGCCGAAACTCACATACCCTACACTGCATTAAAAGTATTTTTTAAATAAATGTTAAAAAAATGTTGAAGAGGTTGAATAAGTCGAAAATAATGTAAAAAGGTTCAAAAATGTTGAAAAGTGTTGGAAAAAACTGAAAATGTCAAGAGATTATAGGAAATGTTGAAAAAAATAGAATAGAAATGAAAAACACGAAATATGTTACGCCCACTTCTCCGATTCCGCCCACTTTTGTTTCAATAAATGACATTCGTGATTGATATGCACAAACCAAATTTTAGCACATTAGCTTGTAGGCTGTGCCACGCCCTTCAACAAAATTTTTCCAGAATATTGAATAAATTTGTATTGACGACTGCTTTCAGTGGTATCATCTCAAAAATTTTTATGAAAATCGTATGTGACAATTTGGAGTTATACGAAATCCAATTTTTTAATTGTTAAGAAATGCCACGCCCACTTTTACAATTCCGCCATTATGCGCAATTCAAAATTCACAAGATCTGTATTCGTGTACCAAATTTCATCACAATATCTTGCACAGTTTACGAGCAATGGCGTCATAAAACTTAAAATTTAGGGCTGTGCCACGCCTCTTTAAAAGCCTTTGCAAACTTAAGACCTAGCCTAATCTTAATTTTGTTCTCATCTTCACCAAATCACCAAGTTTCATCAAAATCGCAGCAACTTTTTTTCAAAATGGACTTGGGTATATTTACATAGAGTATGGGCGGAAGGCGTGGACGTGAGCCGATTTCGCCAATTTTTATATGCTAGCAGCTTGCAAAAAGGTTTGACCTGTTTGCCAAATTTCATTAAGTTAGCTTGCTTAGTTTTCTCGTAAACCTGATTTCAACAGACAGACACACAGACAGACAGACAGACAGACAGACATAGCTATATCGACTCAGGTGGTGACGCTGATCAAGAATATATACACTTTTCCATACCTGCCACGCCCCTTTCTATGCATTACAAACGGAATGACAAAGTGAATATACCCTCTGCGTAGGGTATAAAAATAGTATTGAATTAAAATAAAATGTTGTTTCAATATTCCCACGATACCAACTAATCAAAATAAGTGATTCATTATAGAATGATTAATTTTATTACAAGTCACATTTGAAAGTAAAAACCGAGCTTGCATATTTCAATAACAATTTGAAACGAAGATCATCGCAATTCATAAACAGGTTCTGTATAAAAAACATTTTATTTTGCAAAATGAAACTCATAAACGTGTGCAATTAAATTGTTTACCGACACAATTACAGCAAACAAATTCATGCCAATCTTATGCTTTCAATTGTAAGAGTCACTAAATAGCAACCAATTTCGTGTCACTCAAATAAAAACTCTTATCGACAACAACAACAACAACAACAGCGGCAGCAGCAGCAGCAACAAATTAGCAGCATAGGAAACTATCGCCCATACTTGACACTCGTACGTAATGCCAGGCGTAATCCGTTATAATTCAAAAATATGAAAACATTACGAACCGACTAAATGAGTGATGGAATGGAACGAACGTTTGCTGGATTGACCATTCGACCGAACGTTGCTAATTAGATTTACGTAGTTATAGTAAAGACAAATGTAGGAAAAGTCATGAATGAATAAATGCTACCTACATTCGAATACGAGAGTACCCATATACCATGGTATATATTGTTATTAATTGTTGTTGTTGTTGTTGCATTTGTTTAATATATTTCTGTTAAAAATTATCAATCGCTAAAAAAAAAACTAATTTTTTCTTTAAACTTTTACAATCGATTACGTATTCAATACGCATACTCACTTATTGTTAATTACGTTGAATAGAGTTTCCACTTTGGGTTACTAACGATGGCACCTGATAACGTTAAGGAAGGAATGCATTGTTTGTACTTCAGCAATATGACTTTAGAAATAATAATGCAAATTTAGTTGCATTTTGCAGCTGCAGTTGAAGTTCAAGTAAAGAATATATCTTTATTTATTGAACATTGTTTGATCGTAAAAAAATAATAATAAATAAATAAAATTTCTATCTTTATTTATGGAAAGTTATTTATTAGAAATTTAGAGTTAATAAAGTCATAAAAAAACTAAAAATATTGTCAAAAAATTGTAAAGTATCGAATCGCACTAAAGAATATAATAATAAATATAAAACTCGATACCAGCCGAAAAGTAAAATAACAAGGATTTTAATAGAAAAGCAATGAAAATGGCAAACTCCACCGATATTTCGGTGTCTAAGAAAAGACTTGCGCTTTTTAACCAAAGGCACCATTTAAGGAGCTTGCTCTGGGTGGTTTGAATAATCTCAGCAATACAATAGAGATTGGGACATTTTCGGGTATTGCAACGAGCCCTTAAGGCCTTCATGTGTTTTTGCCATTTGATCGGCAATATAACTGCTTAGCCTAACCTAAAATAATTTTATCCAATATCTTCTAAGCAATACTTCTTCTTGACAATACTATTCGATTCGGTCAGATGTCTTCTCATACTATGCTATTGTATGTGATAAAATTCTGTGTCATACGACTGTAACAACCAATGTCTTGGGATATTTTCGATATTGACTGCCAACATCCGATTTCATACAAACCTATTTAATTCCGGATATCCTCCGATACTAGGTGTACAAATATGAAACCGGTAATTTTTTTATTCAAAAAAATACGTTCATTTTGCGAAAATAGTTCCAAATTTAATCTTCAAAGTAATTCCCCTCGCTAGCTACACATCTTTTCCATCTTTCAGGCAATTTATGGATTCCTCGCCAAAAAAATTCTTTGTTTTTTGAGGCTATCCATTCATCGAGCCATTTTTGCACTTCCTCGTAAGAATTGAAGTGCGAATCGTTGAGTGCGTGTCCCATCGATGAAAACAAATAGTAATCGGATGGCGCCAGGTCCGGTGAGTACGGCGGGTGGGGCAGGAGCTCCCAGTTGTACGATTTTACAAAGTTTTTATTGGCGATGCGTTGTCATCTTGGAATACAATTTTGTCATGGCGAAGTTGAAATTCGGGCCTCTTCTGACGTATAGCACGGTTCAAAGCGATCAATTGTTGATGGTAACTGTTTCACCTGGTTTTAGTAGCTCATACCAAATAACACCACGCTGATTCCAGAAAATACACAGCATTGTCTTTCGGCCGAAGCGATTTGGTCTTGGCGTTGATTTGGGTCGTTGGCCGGGGCTCAAATATGATTTTTTTCGTTTGGGATTGTTGAAATAAATCCACTTTTCATCGCCAGTGATGATTCGATGGAGAAAACTTTTTCTATTTTGCCTGGCGAGCAGCAGTTCATGTGGCACCCATCTACCGACCTTTAAAATCTTTCCCATGGCCTTCAAACGCAAGGAAACGGTTTGTTGTGTCATATTAAGTTGTTCAGCGAGCTGTTGTTGCGTTTGACCATCATCTTCGTCCAATAATGTTTGCAATTCGGTGTCTTCAAACTTTTTCGGTGGCCGGCCACGCTCCTCATTTATCACATCAAAATCAACACTTTTAAATTTATTGAACCACTTATTGCACTGTGTACGACCAAGAGCATGCTCGCCGTAAGCTTCAACAAGCATTCGATGCGATTCAGAAGCGTTTTTCTTCAAATGGAAACAGAAAATCAATGCTTCCCGCAAATGAGAGTTTTCAGGCACAAAATTCGACATCTTTACGAGCGAAAAAAATGCGTTGTTGTATGAAACTTGATAAATTGTGAACTGAATATTGTTAACAGATGACAGAATGAACAATTAAGACATTTGGTGCGGTTCGGAAGCTCATACATATACGGCTATCGACCGCTAGATGTCATTACCGGTTTCATATTTGTATTATATCATTCTTTCGATATTGCTCGGTATCTGATACTACTCGATACCATAGGAGATATCACGCTGGATGCCTCGTTATTCCACACGATACTATCTGATAATCGATTTCTGTAGCCACAGACTGCTCAACTATTTGTTTTTTTTTTTTGTTAATCCAATTTGATTTTTTCTCTATCAATTCTAGTTTCGGAGATATGAGGGCCGAAGCAGTGACCTCTGAGGTCTTCGAAAATTAAGATATTTTCCACTGGTTTTTATTTTAAATGTACACAAATTATCTATCGAATTATAAATAGTAAGTTGTTGTAACAGAACAGCAACCGAAATATTTTATGAGCGCCCAGTACTCAAATGTTAAATCTTATTCTGACTTTTTCTATTTATCTGTAGTGATATTTCATCATTTGATACTCATATCAAGAGTGTTGTAAAGAAAAAGTTAATCTGCCATCTTCTAACGTCCGCTATATTGCGTTTAGATTAACGTGATCATATGATCCGCGTTTCGCGGTACAAGTCCTCGTTTTTTGTTTTCTTCTCCGCGTGATCCGCGTTTTCAATGAAAATAAAACATGTTATTTTTCTAGGGTTTTCGGTGAAAGACCTTTGATTATTTCTGATCTGATTTTTCCTATGAATATATTTATATTTCGTAACATCTGATTAGCTACGGTTTCCAGGATGCAAAAGTGAGGACCTTTTTTTTTACTCATTATATCCATGTCAAGGGGGCTTCATACGCCATATTGGATTGAGAATAACGTCACGTAGCTTAATGTCTTTTACTCATCAAATTCTTTCGTTTGATACCTATTTTAAGTTGGTTTTGAAGAAAACGGTATGCAGACATCTTAGGCCCTCGGATATACTGAATTTAGAGTGACGTCACGTAGCTTATCCTATTTTATTCCTCAACTCCTTTCATTTGAGATCCACGTCAAGGGCATGGTGGAGAAAATAGTGAGCTGCGATTCTTGGGCGTACGCTATATTGGATTTAGAAAAATTTTATTGTCATCACGATTGAATATCAAAAAGTAGGTTAAATTTAACAACTTAATTTCACTAACGCAAAATATCGAACATAAGAAATCCATTGAAAAATGTAAGGCAAGAACCAGAAGCACCAACTCTCACCAAATTTTTTGCAAGCTTTCAAAGCAACCAAGAACTACATATGCAATGGGGTATGATGAGTTCATGTTCTTTGATATACCTTCTGGCTGCATTTTCTTCTGTCCCTAGAATAAATTTAAAATTTTATTTAAATATGAAATCATTTTAAAGATTTTCAATTAAATTTGGCTGCATTTGGTCAGATTTCAAGAGGTCTTTTTTTATAAAAAAAACTTGCAGTGTTCAGCAATCAATAAAATTCTGGTATTCCAAGCTTTAGCTAGTTATAGTTACATTTTGAGCTGTAATTTCCGACCAACTCAGAGGCAGACACTAACTAAATAGGCATATTAGAAGTCAATTTTTTCCATTGCTATCAGCTGATCACAAACGATTTATTCTTATACTGTACTGTACGATATCATCTCTATTCGTGCAACTTGTGAATTTTTTTGTTTCTAATCCGTTTTTTTTTTGTTTCTTACTGCCTAATAAAAAAATCCTCATTTCAATTTTCTTGACATGCTTGCCGTTGCCAGTGAAACCTTACTATGAAATATATGTAGAATAGTCACGTTATTACCATGTTTACTCTTAAAAATGTCGATAAGATTACAATGAGCTTTCTTTTAGTTGTTGAAGTAGAAGTTTAATAATTTGCTCTTAAGCCAATAAGCAAAATTTTAAGCAGTTTATACAAACAATTCAACTACGGTCCCATATTTTGTAGAGTATTTTACAGAGATAAAATGAATGTGCTGGTTTGGTGTTTTTTGTTACTGATACTGGCAGGCATAATATTTGTTTTTAGGGTATATTACTCTTATCGTGCAGAGTTTATCCAAAATTTTGATTTATTATTTAAATTTATTCACAGTTTACTCGTGTCTATGCGGTGCTTTTTTCAAATCCAGACGCTGTAATAGCAGAAGAAACGCGTAGAATACGCCGAGGAAGAAGGGTAGAGCTGAACGAAAATTTGAGTAATGCAGGTCAGTGTATTCACTATATATAAAAATATTTGCGAAAGCTTTTCATAAAGAAATTGCTGATAAGATAATCCTAGGTATCAATCGATTTTTGTTATTGATACGGTCCGGCTTTTGACATAAATTAAATATTAGTTTTATATTAAGTTTTTTATTATAAGAAACACAATTGTTTTGTAAAGTTTTGTGTTGAAATTTTTAATTTCCTCCAATTATGGAAAATGCTCTGAAACGGCTGTAAGGAACTAGTGGAGAAGTATTTTTTCTGGAGAAATATTTTTTGGAGAAATTAATTATGCCAGAAGAAGCCCATTTTCGCTTTAATGCCTTCGTCAATAAGCAAAAGTTGCATTTCATGAATACCCACGAAAAACCTTTAAATAGCTCAGTAATGGCAAATGCATCCTATTTGAGTTATGGTTTGGTCTGATATCTCATCTAGAAATGTCATAAGTCTTTGAAGACGTTTTTGTTGCTTACATACGACTATCACAACACTCGTCAACTAAACTTATTAAAGAAAATTACGATTGTATTGAATTGAAAGGGGATGAGCAAGGTACTTCAGTATTATCTAGAGCAGCGATGGGCACTTACTGGCAGTTTCCGCCCTCATGGCTCGCACCGTTATTCGACGCACAAACAAACAAAAAACAATTCGCAGATTTTCAACGCTATCGACGCACAGCGTTGACATGAGTTCAAATGAAAACCAATAGCAACACACAAAGGCATTAGCGACTGTGCCGCATTGTGGCTCAACGAATGTAGCAACTGTTTTTGCCTGTAGTGCAGTTTGGTTTTGTGCTGTTGGCGAATTTGGAAATGAAAGCAAAAAACTTTAAAATTTCGTTTTTTGTTGCTTGTTTTTGTTGTTGCGCCCTTTGCTAGATTGCCATGCCCACCGCTGATCTTAGGCTTTCAAGTCACATGCTGCAGCACCACTGGTCAATATATTCACTTTTTATTGCTGTTTGTAAAAGCTTGCTATAAAAAAAGTATTGATAAGATTATCCGTGATAGCATTTATTTATCAAATTTCTTGGGCGGCTTTTTTACCAGATGAGTTTTGCTTTTATGAATTTGTGAAATTTTCTTCTCCTTTGAGTAGAGTTTGTTATATTCAGGGCTGTTCTGATTCCGATTTAGTTTGGAAACTAAACCCAAAACTGAATGTCAGCATCCTTCTAAATCTAAAGGTCGTAATAAGCTATGTATGTAATTATTTTAGAACTTCGAACTTGAGCTGTTATAGTTCCGATATCTTATCGGATTTTTGTTTTTCTGAAATAAACTTCGGATTTTAATTCCGGTTTCGAAGCAAATCCATAACAAAATCTGAACGAACCCGATCTTAAAAAATATCCACAAATAAAAGTTTCTATTAAGTGACTTTAAAGTATTGGATTATATTATGTGATCCATTATATTTCGTATAGCACTATTACTTAAGGGCAGGAGTTCATTTCTGGATCTGTGGTAACTGCGGTGCTAGGCTAACCCGAGTTAGCGCAGCAAGGGGGTGGGAGTAGAGGAGCCAAACAATACCTTTAAGGGCCTGTGCAGGAAATGTTTTTTTTTTTAATACGTTCATCAAAATTTTTTAAGAGCCTTGCTGCCTTTGATGAACAAATTAAAAAAGGTCTTCACCTTTTAATGGACTTCATATGAGGCGTAACATATACTGATTTTATTTTTCTGTGGGAAGTAATTGCATGATATTGTGCCATAGTTCCTTTCGACATAAGTCAAACCATTTAACCTTTTACAAAATTTTTGATAAATTATTTGAACTAAGTATATCTATACATATGACACATTCCATATCCAATGTCCTAGGCCCAAAATCGAACATAACTGATTGACCTCAAACTTGGGAAAAGTGTGGTGCTATTAGATGGTATTTATATTTCAAAATATTTTTCTATTTCTTCAAAAACTGGCTGAGGCAGGAGGGATGTTAATTGGAGAATTCTGACTGACACCCTCTGTTTCGTGTATATAATTTGTTTCCTGACCTAACTTAGCCCGAGTACTTTCGATAGATTTTTTATTGGTCTTTCGAATAGTCGTAAACATTTTTTTAAACTTTTAAAATTTGACCTTGCTTTTTTGATATTCTGAGAAAACTGAGGTTTCTTCACTTTAAATACGATCTATTCCCGATCTATTCCCGATTTTGATATTGCAAACCTGGATATTTATTTTCTGACCTTCAAAATAGACCCACACTACGTTTACTTCAGTTCTCCTTACATTTTTTGTGGAATGAGTGAGGAACAGCCTTCAGTTTCTTCAGCGAATTTACTTTTTTTATGGCTTGAAGTGACTCAAAGCGTCTTCCTCGAATTCATATTTTAGCTTCGAGAGCGGGAGTCAAACGGGGCCATATCTGTTGAACACGGTAGATGACTTTCGTTGGCTATATGTGTTGCTGCAGTATCGTGGTGCAAAACGCATGAACTGTTCTTTCACAAATTTGGTGGTTTTTAACGGATATACTTAATAAAAGCGCTTCATAGCGCCTAATTGATATTCCTTACCATACCGTTTGTCGTTCTGGAATCAATTCAAATTATAGCACACCACTGTAATCGAAGAAAACTCAATTTCGGTGAAGTTTATGAACTCGTAAAGAGTATTCAGCATCATGGTTGTCATTTTTTAATAAATGTCCATGAAAAATAATAAAAAACAGCGTACCCAAAAAGTATGGTGTATGTTTGCTTGTATGAAGCTTAATCCCTTCTTAGAGTAAGAAACTGACACTGAATATTATTTGTTTGGACGGGTTTCTTACATTTTCTGTTAAATTTGAAAATAAAGAGATTAACACTTTTCAAATTGAACGATTCAAATCAATCAATATAAAGTCTGTGCAAATTTGTACAAATTTTTGATATGGATTTTTTTAAGTCTTAATAGGGTTTTACGAGCAACGTGTGGTAATGCTTAAGTAAACAGCATTTAAAGCTATTTATATCTATTGATTGACACATAATTGACACTTGGCATTGAAGAAAAAATTGTTTCAATATCATATGAAACACTTAATTGTTGTTTTATCGCGCTTAAATCAAACATTTCATGTGAATTTTAAAAGTGCGGCTGATCTGAAAAGAACTTCCTCTGAACAAATACATGCGCTTTTTAATGTATTGCTATGTTTTAATACAAAATTCAAAAAATTTATACATTTGACTTTAGAAAAAAACATTCAAATGATAAACGTTGTGAAAAGTACCAGTAGAATAACACTGCCGGAAAAGTCTTGGTTCCGGTTAAAAAAAAAAAAAAATAAATCTTTTAAGACCATTGTTCGCTCTGTTGTCTGCATATAAAATTGAGGGTCAATGTATTTCAATAGTCATGTTGAAATTAAAAATACAAACTTACAAAATAACTGTCAAATTAAAAGTAATATAGACTTTTGTTATTGTTGTGAATAGTACAGCAAACAGAGCTTAAGAAGATTTTTTTTTTCTTTTCTATAAGATATTTTTTAAATGAACCAATGTATGCTGTTAGTTATAAATAATAACACCTGATCATTAAATATTTTCAATGATAATTCAGTGATTTCATTTATAGAATTTGCACAAAAGTCTCATTATCGCATATAATGCGGAACAAACTGGCCAACATGAGTTATAACCTTGAACTTCTTTCAATCAGAACTACTGAGTAATGAATTTTCATTTCAAGTTACTTTCGTTTTTTAATGGAATTCTTACAAAATTGTTAATTAATTAAAGTCAAAATTTAGAAAGTTCACTCAAATTTGCCATCAAGTAAAGTCCAAAAGTAATCAAATGACGTAAGATCACCGGTAACAACAACAAGCATAGCATATATGTATAATAATTTTATGAGACGTTAACTGGAGCATTACGTCTAATTGACTGTGCGCATTAAAATTCATTTCTTCAAATTTTAGCTTTTAATTCGGCGGATTTTCCCATGTTGTATTTGTACTCGTACATGGCAAAGGTTTGATGCTGTCACATACTCGCATATGGGCAGTTAGATACTCAAGATAGTGAACATTTTAATTTGATTTCAACAAGTGTTTGATTATATAAAAATTGACCAATTTTTTTATTAACTATGCGTTCGAAATTAGTGCAATTTTGGAAAAATAATCAAACACTTCGTTATACAGGAAAGATTGGAATTTGTTCAACTCTTCGTGTTGCTTCAGTAAATCAGGAAACATTAATAGAGTCATTAATTAAAATGTTTAGAATTTACATATGGGTCATTCCATCTATAATGGGCCTATCATTACCCTCATGTTTTTTAAATAGGCTGAAACTTTTTTCAGTGATTGGTATATCATGTAGAAGATATAAAAATATCGATAAAATTTTTTGACCAGTATTATTGCTTAAAAAAAAAGTTTCAAATTGTGTTAAAAAAAACTCGTAAGTAAAACAAAAAATTCATTGATGAATATAAACAAACCAACACAATCCAAATTAGCTTTTATATTATAGAAACCGTTCAGGTCTTCATTTATTCAGATTTGCAGTTTTTTTGTCATCTACTAGTACACAACTACCTAAAAATAATATAAAAGCTAATTTGGATTGTGTTGGTTTGTTTATATTCATTAATGAATTTTTTTGTTTTACTTACGAGTTTTTTTTAACACAATTTGAAACTTTTTTTTTAAGCAATAATACTGGTCAAAAAAATTTTATCGATTTTTTTAGTATCTTCTACATGATAGACCAATCACTGAAAAAAATTTCAGCCTATTTAAAAAACATGAGGGTAATGATAGGCCCATTATAGATGGAATGACCCATATATGAATAGTAAAATTAATGTTAGCATTTAAGTTTTATAAATTTTATCACAAGTAGCATGGCCCCATGCCAAGTTTCAGAAACAATCAGAAATATTATGTAACGTTGCGGTAATGTTTCATTTGAAATGTTACAAATGGAACGTTACATAAACTTTTCTTATGCGTTTCAAATGAAATGCTTAACCTGTAAACATTGTGAAGTATTTCTGAAAGGTTTCAAGTTCCATGTTTCCTGAACATTTCAAATATAACCTTTCACATGTAATCATTCACATTGTAAACGAAATCGTTCATACGAAATCATTCTGAGATGTTCCTGAGCGGTTACAGAATTAACGCTTATTATTTATCTAAATAAAGATATAAATATATTATAATATTTAAAAAATTGTAAATTAAAATATAATAATATATATATATATATATATATATATATATATATATATATATATATCTAGAGCAACAGCTGAAATATTTCTGCAACGTTTCAGAAAAGTTTCAGCAGCACATCATGAAATGTTTCTGTAACGTTTCAAATGATAGCAAACTTGTAAAGGTGTTATCTTCGGCCAGGCCGAAACTCACATAGCCTACACTGTATTGAGAGTACTTTCTAAATAAATGTTAAAATTACATTGAAAATTAATTACCTAAAATTTTCATGAAAATCGTATGTGTCAATTATAAGTTATACGAAATCAAAACAATCAATTGCTTAAAAGTACCACGCCCACTTTTCCAATTCCGTCCACTTTAAGACAAATTCAAGATATTTATGATCTGTATCCGTGTACTTAATTTCATCACAATATTTTGCGCGGTTAACGAGCTATGGCATTATTAAAGTTAAAATTTAGGGCTGCGGCACGCCTTTTTAAGAGTATTTGCGAATTTGAAACCAAGCCTAATCTTAATTTTGTTCACATGTTCACCAAATCACCAAGTTTTATCAAAATCGCAGCAACTTTTTTCAAAATGTGCTGGCGTATACTTACATAGAGTGTGATTGGTGGGAGTGGGCGTGAACTTATTTTGCCCATTTTTACATGCTTGCAGCTTGTAAAAAAATGTGGTCTATGTGCCAAATTTCATTGAATTAATTTGCTTAGTTTTCTCGTGAACGTGATTTCAACTGACAGACAGACACTCACGCAGATGACGCTGATCAATAATATATATACTTTTCTTTACCTGCCACGCCCCCTTATATGCGTTACAAATGGAATGACAAAGTGAATATGCTCTCTGTGTTGGGTATAAAAAGCGGAAAATGAACATTACATCTGAAATTTTCGTAGATGGCCTATCATTTTTGAATATATTTCGGGTTAGTATTTACCGATCTGTACTGTATTTCTGAGGAATGTGATTACATTAGCTTATATAACTGCCTGAGTATGGCATTCAAAAATTGCTTGCTATATGGAAGATACCACGCCTCTTCTCAAAATTCGCTTGAATTGTAGTACTTGTTTATCTACTTATATTTGGTTCCATTGATCCAAATAAATTTGTCAGTATAGTGTTTTGCAGCTTTTACTTGAGTGACACTTCTTTTTACGAAAATTTACTCAATATTTTTTCAGCGCTTAGCCAAACAATTCCTAGTTTTCTATGAACTTTGATTGTTTTATGTTTAAAAAATTTCTCAATATATCAGTGCCACGCTAGCTTGGCAAGATACGACCGCTCTATGTTTAGTTTTGTCCAAAAAACTCTGTTAAGTTTCGTTATATAGTATTACCTTAAATTACTCATTCTAGCACAGCAGTCTCATGTCAAAATTCAAACAATTTCTGCCCAGAGCTTTTCAAACCACTTAAATTAAAATGTTTTCACACTTATACCGGCGCGTTGATATTTTTCCTGCCAAAGTAATGAAAGAAATCTTTGTTGCAACATGATTTGGGTGTCATAAGAAATCGTTCAATTTGACTTTGATGTTACGTCTCATTGAAGATATATAAGAGCTGGCGGCTTCTTGCAGTTGTTTCAAGTTGTAGTTGAATAATGAGATCCACACTCAAAACACATGAGTTTATTAAAATGTAATGTCATGCTTTAAATATAAACAGCATTTCTGCTTGGGCTTAGGATGAATCCTAATTACATTCCCATCTGTACATTGTCATTTTACCACAAGGAATCTTAAAAAGTGGATCAGAATCAGTGATGTCATTTGGCTTTTGTGGTAATGTACTGAATCGAGAAATGAATGTACTGAATATGAAATTCAAAAAATTGCTCAAGATTTTCAAATCACTGTCTAATTTTTTTGTGCAAACTTTTTTTTGTCTTCTCTATTTTTTGCAATATTAAATTTATTTTATTGAAATATTAAATGAATGGATATATAAAAAATTATTTTATAAATTAAACCTTAAAACGAAAGTGTTTAAAAAGTGAAAATTCTTGAACAAGTCAAAATACGAGATATGTAATGAATGGAAAAATATCGAAAATGTTGAGAATTGTTGTAAATGTCGAAAAAGAAAGGAAAAGTCGAAAAATTTGAGAGAGTCGAAAAATAAAGGAAAAGTCAAAAAAGTTGAGAGAGCCGATAAATGTTAAAAATTCGAAAATGCCGATATGTGTTGCAAAATGTTGAATAAGTCGAAAAATAGTGAGAACGTCAAAAAAACAAGAGATGTTGAAATATGTTGATAGGTTGAAAACAGTTGAATATTGTTAAAGCAGTCAAACACTATTGGAAAATTTTAAAAAAGTCTGAAATGCAACATGCTCCACAAAGTCACTAAAAAAGATGTTGCCATATGGAACCACCTTATCGAAATTGTTGACCGAATGTGCTCTATTTTGTTTTGTTGCTTTTTTTCATATTCACTCTAAACTATCGCATTCAAAGTAACTGCACATAGTTCCATTTGCACTACGCATACAACTAACTACTCCACGCATGCTCAGCTGGTGCTGATGGTCTTTTACTTTTTTCCTAGGTGCGTTACCTGAGGAATTTTACATCACTCATTAATTTCATTTCAAGGTTTTCACAGACTTGTGACGGCTTGGTACGTACTACTTTAAAGTTTTTAGTTGTTTTTGTTAGCGCACATTTTTTGAAAACAACAAAGTGTTGACCGGGCTCGTTCGTTTTTGCTTCACGTTCTTCTTAGCCCAAGTTCAACAAATTTTAACCTTATAATTAGTTCATTTCAACAACTTTTTGTTTTAGTTACTTTGCTGGCGATTGTTGTTGTGTTTTAACTGTTTGTGTTAAATGTGTAATTACTTTTATTTATGCGAAGTGTAACGGTAATTGTTTCTAATCTAATAACTGGGTCAAAAGTAAATTTTGTTTTATTTTTTCTTTTTGCTGGGTGTGCTGAGGTGTTAACATGTAAAGTCATTGTTATGTATAAAAATAAAATAAAAATATCAAAATTTGGCTATGTACTTTTCTTAACTTAATTAAAATAAACATGTGGCTACTTATATATTCTCTTCTTATTTGGTTTATATGCATGTCTGTAAGGATCTATTGCCTGGACAGAAATGAATTTGATTTTCCTTTAAAAAAGTTTTTGATTTAGTATTTTTAGAAACCGCTTGGAATTAAGATAGAAGTTTTCAATTTCCAAATCAATAAGTTACATGAAATACTTGAAAAAGGATATTCAAAATGAAAAACGAAAACTTAAATCAAATTTAAAAAGTAAATTAGTAGTTAAGTTTGAAAAAAAATTTTGATTCCCGTATAGGGCATTCAAACAAATTTGAAGTGAAAATATCTGAAAGAAAAGGTTGGACTCCCATTCTAAATTTCAAAGAAAAATACTAACGGTTCAAAAATGGAAGCTGGTACGAGGATTTGAATTTTTTCTTGAACATCAGTGAATCCTTGTAGTGTAGGGCATAATGTAGTGTAGTGTATAGTGTAGTGTAGTGTAGTGTATTGTGTAGTGTAGTGTAGTGTAGTGTAGTGTAGTGTAATATAGTATAGCGTAGTGTAGTGTATAGTGTAGTGCAGTGTATAGTGTAGTGTATAGTGTAGTGTAGTTCTGTGCAGTGTAGTGTTGTTTAGTGTAGCGTAGTGTAGTGTAGTGTAGTGTAGCGTAGTGTAGTGTAGTGCAGTGTAGTGTAGTGTAATATGTAGTGTAGTGCAGTGCAGTGTAGTGTAGTGTAGGGTAGTGTAGTGTAGTGTAGTGTATTTCAAGCGGAGGTTTTAGCTGTCTGGATGTCATGCCAGTTTATTAAATTTAAAACGTAGTTTCATATTTTTCATATATGCGCGTAAAATGTTATTGTCAAATCAGGGTTACCAAGTGACCGGAATTGACCCGTCAAAGCCGAAAATTTCATGTCAAAGCTGGGGGCTTGTTGGGAATTAAAAAAATATCTGAAATAGCCGGAAATTGAATGATTTTTGTGACATGAATTTTAAAGTGTTTTTTGATCTATAAAAAAAAAACAAAAGAAAAGGTCAACAAATTTTTCTCACGCCAAAATATTAAAGTTTTAGAATTTTTTAAACATTTATTTTTTTTACAAGACCGAGAATGACTTATTTTCAACTTGGCAGTCCTGTGTCATATCCAAATGGCGTTCCATGTATAAAAAATGCTAAATCGAGGAAGCTATTGAATTAAATGTTACAATATTCTATACGACAACGTTTGATGATACAAAGTGGCACTAAATAAAAGTGGACGTTATGGGCGTGAAAATTCTAAAACTATACATTCAAGAAGCATTTAAATATTTTAAATGAATTACGCCATTGAAATGAAAAAGGGTCACTTCCAAACAAACCAGCGCTCTTTTGCCGTTAATGCCGTGTAGGGTATTAAATTTTTGGAAAGGCCAAAGATAGCACTCACAACCTTTCACAAACTCATTTTCATTGAAGATAAATTACTCTCACCAAATATTCTTGAATGGTAGCTATTTTTAGTTTTGTGGGCGTATTTATTTCATGATATGTTACATTACCTAGAAAGCTCACCAGTTTCATGAATTTGTAATTAAACCATTTAATAAGTTGTTTATTAAGCGTTTGATCCTTGGCAATGCTATTACCCGATAAGATAAGTGAGCTTTTTTTCTGAAATATTATTTCTTTGTTCTTTGATTTGTAATTGAATTATTATTAATATCAAAGTATATTTCGTCAACTACCATCGATATAATGCCTTGGGTTTTTTATTTTCTGATACTCATAGCTATCATAATTTTGATACGCGTAAGTAAATCAATCAAAACAAATCTGAAATTTTTCATTAAAAAAATAAAATTCTCAAAATTCGTCGTCTACAGTTTTTACAACGTGCATTATGTGATAGATTGGATAGCTCTTTCGGAAACGTGATTCAGGATCAAAGTGGAGGTCAAGCTCAGCCTGTAGTTTCTGAAAATACAGGTAAATGCTCTAAATTTATTACAAGTTTGTTATATGGCTACAAGTGATATCAGTTCAATTAAACTTAATAAAAAGTGAATTTTAATGGCAAATCGGATACTTGATGTTCAAGTATCTGGTAGTTATTCATAAATGGTGATTTTAAGTTCACATATCTGCCCATCACCTCGGCAGTTTGTTGCTGCGTTCTTACATAGAAAAATCCAGAAAACTACCAAAATGTTAAAGCACCACCCCGCTATAATTTCTTCGTTGAAATTTATGCTTTTGCAAGAAAAATTAAATATATAATTACGTGGTGCAAAACCGTATACAGAGTGTTCATATTTGAGATATATTTTTAAATTTTAAACAAAAGACATAAATTGTACGAAATTTTTATTTATTTTTATTGAAAACTAAAGCAAATTGGTTTCGGTTATTGATGAAAAAGAATGATCAAGTGACCTCTTATACTAGCTCAGCAGACTCTCAATCTTTTACCAAAATTTTGAATAACTTTTTCGCCTAATGAAGGTTCAATTAGTGATATTTGATCGATGATGTTGTCTTTGTGTAGGTTGAGTTTATCCGCATAAACTTTACTCTTCAAGAATCCCCATAAGAAGAAATCCAATGGTGTTAAGTCACATGATCTTAGTGGCCAATTCACGTTTATTCTTCAAGAAATTATTCGATTAAGAAACTTCTTTACCAAAAGATCAATTGATTCCGGTGCTGTATGGCATGTTGCACCGTCCAGTTGAAACCACATATTTATTAATCTTTACATGAAGATCTTTGTGTAGAATATTGAAAAAAATTGATGGTTTGCGGTTTAATTGTAAATTGATGTCCTTGGCTCTTCAGCTAGACTTGTGCTAACGACCGCTAAGATGATAAGTTCTTCTTCTCTGATCTTGAAATGAAGCATTTTGTTCAAATTTATCAATGATAAGTTTAATAGAATCGTTTGTCGGAGCATTTTCTCTACCTTATTTTGAACGAATTTTTCTTGCAACTTGTGAATTACTTTCATCATATTTAAAATAACTTTTTATAATGAAAAAACATTGCTCATTCATGCAGCAAGTAACCGGAATGTATTTACGCTACACTTGAAGAAACATTGATGTAATCTAGTGACTGTAAAAAAAATAGCGACAAATTTAAAACGATACCTCACATTTGAATACCCTTTATGTATTAGACAACAGTACCGGAGTCGGTGGACTGCCGAGGCATATCCTGGCCTGTAATGAGTTGTGGACGCTATTCTGTACCATTTTGCGCGGTACATAATTGCCATGGGATGAATTTATTTTCTAGTATTTAGTCGACGACTTTCCTATCCCATTTTGAGCTGAACTTTAATTTCGTCAAGTTAAAGGATGAAACGTTATTTCCATTGAAGCTTAAGTATTGTGAATTCGAAACCAATTTGATGTTTAAGAAAGTGAAACTTAAATAAGTGCTCAAGTGAGTTGTTAAGGTTCCATGTTTTTATTTTGTCATAAAACTGTTAAGATTTCATTAAGTTGGCTTGTCAACATTAGGCTATGAGAAATATCACTAAAAAAAGCTCAAACAACTATATTATATAAATGAAAAGGTTGAAAAATCAAAAGAAATGCTTTTGAAAAATTTGTTTTCAGACTTTTTTTATTAAAAAGAAATTATAAAATTTGTTGGCCAACTAATTTATTTGAAAGTGATCTATCACTTTTTTTTTAGATACGTACTAAATCTTCTATTGATTTATTCTGTCCTCCTTAATGCAATAGTTGCATAAGTGTGTTGCAATCGTGTAAAAGGACCTTCTTTCATTAGAGGTTAAAATCGAGACCTGTCGATATTCTTATATAAGACAGTATTAACAAAAACAACACAATTGAAAAGAAATTAGCCTTTTAAAATCAAAGTTCGGTAAAATAGGGTTTGAAAAAATGTCTTTAAAGTTATCAAACTTAATTTCAATTTGACGTTAACGCAACCTTGAGTGCAAGTCTTGAACCAAAACCGAGTAAACACTGTGCGACAATATTCCGAGTAGGATATATAATCTGTATCGTATACGGCTGGCTTAATTAGAGGTCTGGTCCGCATGCAGCCCTGTTTAGTGTGCCTGATGTGGCTATCGTTAACCAATTTTTTTTATATTTTTTACCGTATCGTTTCTTTATTGCTCCTAAATTATTAAAAATTATCACCGATCAGAATTGAACCTTTTTTGACTCCATCATTGCAACTATATCAGTTATTGCAACAGTCTTGGTTTTTATTAGTTGCGTTGATCGAGGCCACACTGTAATACACTTTTAGCAATTCAAAAAATAACAATAGGTTGGCTGGTGGTGTTAAACTGCGCATGTAACAATTCTGTTAGCAGGGAGTACTCTGGTTTAAACCCCAGTGGGTGCGACATAATTTTTTTTTTTTGTTAATTAAATAGAATTCCATGAAATAATGTATCAGGTTAACATGTTACTTGGCGATGGTAAGAAAAAAATACATAAATCCTAATATGTGACTCAAATTTCACCAAAACAACTGATCCGGCTAAGATGATCAGGGCCATATAGGTTTTGACAGGGTATACCACTTTAAGGCGAAAATTGGTTCAACAGCGCCTTCACCTGATCTGACTAGCCTGAATTGCTTTTGATATGGCTAAGCCAATCAGTGCTATATAAGTTTTTATATGCCTTTCCAAAAGAGTATTAATGAGGCTACCCAGCACCGGTCCCTACCAGCATCGACAAGGTCCGTTCATGATGTGGCAAAACTGAGCGGGACTGGACGAAATTTTTTAGGGCTTTCCCTGGTAGGGCTGCAGTACGACTAATCCTTCCCATGCCTGATCCGGTATTTCTTAATACGTTGCCACTTTTTAGATCCTGATAAGATTCACACATAGCTGCCTGTAATACAGTTCGCCACTCCTGGCTTGATCCGGAGCTGTTAATATTAGGGCTTGCTTTATAGGGATACTTTTTGTCATGCGCTAAGCCTTACGAGAAGCCAATAAATGGGTATGAATCAGAAGAGAAAAATAAACAAAAAAATATATACTTGGTATCGGTCGAATTGTGGACACTTTTCGCGGCATTAGTCTTGGAATTGTTACATTTGATTGTGCGCAGAAAATCTGACATATTTCAGATTGAGATCACTAATTATTATAATTACTATCAAAATTAATTTAATGATAGCAAACTGGGAATTAAAAACAAAAAAAATTTTATACAATTTAAAAATTAGAGCACTACGCAGCGTTAATAAAAATTTTAAATATTTCGTCAAATCATTGCCATGTTTGCCCTTTAAAATTGTGATAAGATTAAAATGAGCTTTTTTTCTGCAACTTTAATTATTTGACTTAAAGTCACTTATCAAAATTTCAGTAGATGTAAACAAATCATTAAGCTTCTGCAATTTTTCAATGTGATATATTCTGCCCAAACATTTTGATAATGAGCATTTTATTTTGGATATTTTTGGTCTTGCTATTGTTAGCAGTGATACTATATTTCAGAGTGAGTTAATTTTAACGAAATGTTTCATTTCGGTACTGATGATTAAATTTTATATATAGTACATATATCACATACTTTTTTGGAACCCTGATGCGATAATTATAGAAGAAACGCGTCGAATAAGTCAAGACAGACAGCTTGCACATAGCGTTCAAACAGACACAAGTAATACATGTCAGTATTTTGATTTCATGAATGAGAACTTAATAATTGCGTAACAAGATTTTTCCAATTGTTATCTTTGACAATAGTAATGAAATATAAATAGCACATTAAGTACTGTAAAGTCTTTGTGAAAGCTTTCTATAAAAATACTGCAAAAAAAAAGTTCAGCTGATTTTCAAAATATATTCGTTAATATAATACAGACAAAACTGGAACATTCGGATTCAGCAATCCAAGACTCCACAATTCACTTGGTTTAAGGAAATACTTAATTGCATTAAGAGCAAGTTCTCCTTAATTATTTGTTCTTTCGCCTAACAACGACACATATTACTACGTATATAATAAGAAGAAACGAAAAATTTCTTCTGAAACAGAAAAGTGATATCGTAATTCATAACGAAAAGTGACTTCAGAGAAATTTTTCTCGAAAAATGAGCTCAAAACACCCCTTTATGAGAATCGGGGACCTCGCCTGTTACTTCCAAAATCCATTTTTGACCTTTCGTCATCGAGTCATGCAACAAAATTTTTTTTTGAAAAATGTGCCAAAAAACCCTTTTGGGAGAATCGAGGACCTCCCCTGTCACTTTCAAAACTTATTTTCGGCCTTTTCCATCGATTCGTGCAGCAAAATATTTTTCGAAAAATGGATCCAAAAAACCCTTTTAGGAGGTTCGAGGACCTCCCCTGTCGATTTCATAATTTATATTCGACCTTTTTCCATCGATTCATGTAGCAAAATTTTATTTGAAAAATGGGTCCAAAAAACCCTTTTAGGAGGATGGAAGACCTCCTCTGTCACTTTCAAAATTTATTGTCGGCCTTTTCCCATCGATTCGTGCAGTAAAATTCTATCCGAAAAATGGGTTCAATAATCTCTTTTAGGTGGATCGAGGACCTCCTCTGTCACTTTCAAAATTTATTTTCGGCCTTTTCCCATCGATTCGTGCAGTAAAGTTTTATTTGAAAAATGGGTCAAAAAACCTCTTTAGGAAGATCGAGGACCTCCCCTGTCACTTTCATAATTTATTTTCGGCCATTTCTCATCGATTCGAGCAGCAAAATTTTTTTTTGAGAAATGGGTCCAAAACATCCATTTATGAGGGTCGGCTTTCCCATCGATTCGTGCAGTAAAATTTTTTTTAAAATATAAGTGCATAATTATCATAATTTTTTTTCTTTTTAAAAAATTATTCCTTTGTATTTTATTATGAATAATCCTGAGTGTTCTCCTTTGAAATTTTTTGCTTGGTGATCCAAGTTATTTAGAATTTCCCTCGTTTTTTCAAGCAAAAATACTTAATTTTCGACTTTTGAAAATAAAAGTAAAAAGATTTTTTAAAAGTTTTTTGATTTTTATAAATAAAAGTTTGTTTTAAAATTTGTATTTCAAAGTTTTTTTTTGACTTTTTAAAATATAAGTCAAAAAAAGCTTTTATTTTCCAAAAAATAAAAAGATATCACTCTGATGGAGAAGTTATTGGCGAAACTGAAGCAACAAAGATTTATTGCAGAGCAACCCAGCCAAGGACATAAAATCCATGTGACTTTCGCCTATTTTTAGTACTTTAGTTTTTACTCAAATAATTTAAGAATTTTTTTTTTGCAAATTCGCGTTTAATGAATAAAAATTCGCTGATAAAATGCATTCCATAATAGGGTGGGCGTTCATAATTTTTTTATTTTTTATAAATATTTTTCTTCAAGCAAAGAACAAAAATTATTGCGCATATTTATAGACGTTTGCTAAGTTGTTCTACGCACTGTTGACCGGTTAGAGTAAACTGGTGTTTTAATGCTCAATCATCAAACTAATCTCTATTAAGTGTAAATTTTAAATTTGCTTTTGTCCCGTGCGCAATCAAATGACATAATTTGTTCTCATTTTAGTATTAACTACAGCAGCAAGTGTGTCAAAAGTTTTGTTAAAATAGAATTTTATGCATGTAATTAAAACAAGAAACAAGCAGTGCAAATAAATAAAATCTAAAAATTTTCGAGCTGTTTGAACTTGGTCCCGTGCGCAAAGTGTAAGACGTTTGAAATTTAGGCAGTTGCAAACAGTTAGACTCTTTTTTAACTGCCAGAACACAACACTATCGCTTGGTTTTTTTTTTTGGCAAAGGTGGAAAGGTGCGCAGTGTACAATATAATTTTCATTTCAATAGTGGGCGGTGCCACGACTCTAACAGGAAAATAAATTTCCACGGCTAATCTAATGAAACGATTTTCATGATATTTAGTTTGGAGATAGATTGAGCCAAAAAGGTTGTTAGAGACTATAAGCCTTTTGAGTAAGCGTGGCACCGCCCCTATTGGGAAAAATCGCAGCCACGACTGAGTCGCTACACCAATTTTGATCAAATTTGGTCTTTTATAATTTTGCAAGCACTTTTGCTAACTTAGGCAAATATAACAAAAACAGAAAGTTCTCCTTAATAAGATCCACTCTAATAAATATGCGAATTTGAAAGTTTATTAAAGTTATGTAAGTTAAACCGTCATTCTAATTTTACTCATAAGAGATTTTTTGATTAGATAAGAATATTAACTTTATTTTGATTTAGTTACGGTCCAGATTTTGTGTTAGCTTCATTTCTTTAAGCGTACAATTTCTGTTGCTCTAACGTGTTACCTAATTTTTTGCTAATTATTTTTTCACGAATTCTCTGAAGTTTTTATTGGAAGTGTGTTGATTTTTACGTTTTTTAGTGACGATTTTATTTAAAAAATAAAATGACTTTTACTGAGTGGCTGTATATGCTGTTTTCATACTTAGGTCTATTGTTTCTGATATACGTAAGTCTGATTGTCTGCAGTATTCATAATTTTCTCTGTGCTATAAATATATCATTTCTTTCAGGTTTTTTTCAAATATAAATTTTGGGCTCTTTGTGGAGGTATGCTATGTATGTTAAAGACTTTTTCTTACGGATAGTCCACCGATAAAATCCTTTGAAATGTATGCACTCAAAGAGCGTATATAGAATGTATAAGGTTTTTGGGTCAGATTTTATTAACGAAGAGAACAGCTTGAAATATGTGACAAATGATAAGAGCTAGAAGAGATTGATATAAAGTATAGAGTTACCTTGTCAAATACCGCCTTAAACATGGGTTTAAACAATTGCCAATTTTTTTTAAATAAGTCGCACCCCAAGTTTAGGACAGGATTCGACAAGGCAACCCTATATACACACATTTCAAGCTGTAATCTGTATTAACAAAAGTTGATCCAAAACCGTTGGCAATCTATGTTTGGGATAGGAATCAACCATGCATCCTTATATATTCTATTTAGGTTCTTCGACTTCTATCGTGTGGCATACATTTCAAATTATAAACTTTTATACTTTTAATGAAAATAAAAAAATTGAACTAAATTTGGTCATTTTAAGCATCGGGGTGGGCTTTTTTGGCAAGGCAAACCTGGTTGGTTAATTTCACCAAAATGCAGCTCTATCTTTCGCGTACATACGATTCTGTAATCTTATACACTCGACTTTTCTACAGCGGGCTCTTGGGCTATTATTTATTTTTCTATATTACGACGTCTAGGGGCTCTGGTACATAATCTATGACCATAAGGTCTAAGCAATAATTATTCTTAAAAAGAAGACCTTCGTATTAAAGAGCGGTCCAGATCTATTCGTGTATTCTTTCTCGTTATGGGGACCGAAACCGATAACAAGACGATATCTCATTCTCGGCGATAATGTAATGTTTATCGTACGATAGGCAATAAATTATCGCCGAGAACGAGATTCAGCCAGAGCTTTCATAATGCAAAAGCGCTTAAAGCGCGTTACGTCTGATATCTGAACGAGATTGGACAAAGGGGCGTGGCAGCTTTATAAAAAAAAATTACTTAAAGCGCCATATCTTGGGATCTATCGCAGCTACAGTTGTGAAACCTGATACGCTAAATGTCAACAGGGTTGGATAGTGGGTCATATCATTCAACAAAAACCCTTACATTGATAGTCTTGGAACTTATGCCAAGTTGTGAAATTTCGTACATGGAAACAATTGTCTGAAGTAAGGACTTCGTAAAATGTAGACGATAATAACCGAGAAATATCGGCGATAACGAGACGAGAACGATTCAGATCAAAACTTTTTCATAAGAGAACGAGTACGAGACGATAACTCAACGCCACTACGAGCACGATACGATAATTTTTGAGCTATCGTATCGTTCTCGTATCGTACTTCACAGTGAACTGGATTACTAAAACTTTTGTTAAAGTTCCAAAAACGGCATTTTAAATGACTGTGCCACTTGTCGACATTTGCTGTATCGTTGTCAAGTTATTCACGCTAATCGTTCTTGAAAGAATGGTTCTTTACATTTTATCATTTCAGGTATTGTTCTGAACTGAAAATATTGTTTTGAAACTGACCATCACCGCTGAGTTCAGCGCACTAAATTAAACTAGTGAAGGTGTTATCTTCGGCCAGGCCGAAACTCACATACCCTACACTGCATTAAAATTAATTTTTAAATAAATTTTAAAAAAATGTTGGGGAGGTTGAACAAGTCGAAAATACTGTAAAAAGGTTCAAAAATGTTGAAAAGTGTTGGAAAAAACTGAAAATGTCAAAAGAATATGGGAAATGTTGAAAAAATTCACGCCCACTTCTCCAATTCCGCCAACTTTTGTTTCAATAAATGATATTCGTAATTGACATGCACAAACCAAATTTTAGCTTGTATAGTTTGCGATATGTGCCGTAATTATTCTTAAAATTTTGGGCGGTGACACACCCACTGGTATAATACAATCTGATTTTGATCCAAAAATAGCCTTCCATAAACAAACCTCTTACACCAAATTTTAGTATGATTGCTCATATATTTCGATAGTTATGCCACTTAAGGTATTTTAATTGTATGAGAGGTGACACGCCCACTGTTGGTATTCCAAAAGCTTTTGATTCATATGTACCTAATACCCAGTAAACCACTTACATCATATTTCAGATCAATTGCACCAATAGTTCAATTAAAATAGCACTTACAACTATATGTTAATGAGGGAGGTTTCACGCCCACTGATGCAATCTTGTCAAGTTTCATTGAATTTCAAAGCTTATAGTAACCGGCACCTCTACACAAAGTTTTATGAAGATTACTCTCATAGCACACTATCTATAGCATTAAACGTATTTCGCTTATATGGGAGGTGCCACACCCACCGGCACTATTGTACCAAAATTTTTCAAGAAAACACCTTTTAGCGAGTATATCTGCCATATTAAATTTCATAGCGATTGCGTTGTTAGTTCTCTTTTTATAACGTTTATAAATATTGTAGGCTGTGCCACGCCCTTCAACAAAATATTCCTGAACATTGACTGCTTTCAGTTTTATCATCTCAAAAATTTTTATGAACATTTTATGTGCCAATTTGGAGTTATACGAAATCCAAATTTTCAATTACCAAAAAGTGCCACGCTCACTTTTACAATTCCGCCCACTTTATGCGCAATTCAAGAATTATAAGATCTGTATTCGTGTATCAAATTTCATCACAATATCTTGCGCGGTTTACGAGCTATGGCGTTTTAAAAGTTAAAATTTAGGTCTGTGCCAAGCCCCTTTAAGAGTCTTTTCAAACTCCAAACCTAGCCTAATCTTAATTTTGTTCTCATCTTCACCAAATCACCAAGTTTCATCAAAATCGCAGCAACTTTTTTTCAAAATTGACTTTGGTATATTTACATAGAGTGTGGGCGGAAGGGGTGGCCGTTAACCGATTTCGCCAATTTTTATATGCTAGCAGCTTGCTAGAAAGTTTGACCTGTGTGCCAAATTTCATTGAATTAGCTTGCTTAGTTTTCTCGTAAACTTGATTTCAACAGACAGACACACAGACAGACAGACAGACAGACAGACAGACAGACAGACAGACAGACAGACAGACAGACATAGCTATATCGACTCAGGTGGTGACGCTGATCAAGAATATATATACTTTTCCATACCTGCCACGCCCCCTTCTATGCGTTACAAACGGAATGACAAAGTGAATATACCCTCTGTGTAGGGTATAAAAATGTAGAAATGTCTTTCTTTCTGTTTCATTTTAGAATTCATAAAGTAATGCATTGTATAACTCATTGAAAAAAAGTATATGCGCAGTATTCGAAGAATTTCGAGTAATGTAGGTCATTTTTTTTAAGAACTCAAAATTAATATATCAGTAAATACGTATTGCTTAGTGTAGTGTTTAATGGATATGCGCCAAAGTATGGTTGAGCTTATTTATGAGCCTTAGCGAAAGCTCTTTATAAATAAATGATTGATAAGATAAGACCCATTCTTGTGTTGTGCTCTTAGCTATGGTCTGGTTTTTGTATTAAATTCATTTGTTTTCACTTGCAATTTTCTTTGCTCTAACGTGTTCCAAGAAGTTTTTCAGAACATTTCTCAAGAAGATTCCAAATCGGTTGTGTATTGATTAATTTTGAGAAAAAAAAAACAAAGTGTTTTCAAATTTTTGTTTCTTCTAAAATGAGTTTTGCCAGTTGGATGTACTACCTCTTTATATTGTTTGGTTTATTGCTATTATTACGCGTAAGTTTGATTATCAATGATATCCAGTATTTCAACAAAGTATTGACATTAATTTCATTTAGATTCTAATCAAAGCTCTTTGTTGGCGCCGACCCGTTGAAGGTTTGTTAATTAACAATAATAAAAAATAAAACATAGTTATTGGAGATCAAAATATCATTATATTGCTAATAAATATAGCCTTAACGAATAATCTTACTTAACTTAATATAAAGAGCGACACTGTAAAACATTTAACATGGGCGTAGCACTTAATTTCCCAACCAAAAGCATTAAACGCCATATGGATCATTCCATCTATAATGGGCCTATCATTACCCTCATGTTTTTTAAATAGGCTGAAACTGAATGAATTTTTTTGTTTTACTTACGAGTTTTTTTTAACACAATTTGAAATTTTTTTTTAAGCAATAATACTGGTCAAAAAAATGTTATCGATTTTTTTAGTATCTTCTACATGATAGACCAATCACTGAAAAAAGTTTCAGCCTATTTAAAAAACATGAGGGTAATGATAGGCCCATTATAGATGGAATGACCCATATATAAAGTGTTTGTTTAGTGCCAATGTAAATGAAACGACGCCGGAACATATGGTGTTGCAATGCAAACCAGTATTGAAAATTGGCGGGCTTTGGAAACTGGGCGTTGCATCAGTAATACAGCTTCAAAGCTTAATACTACACATTTTTAGAGTTCATATGTCCATAACAAAGAGCAAGGAGTGCTTTATTCTGCTAGTAAGATACATTCCCGTTCCCCCGTTCTAAGACACGCTCACTATTCGAAAAATGTTCTATTGGTTCGCTTTCCATTCGCTTATCACGTTTCATTCTATTTTCATTCAAACTCATGGATTGAAACTAATTACTACAGTAATTACACTGTAAAACATAAAAAAGAGGTAAAAGTACCAAATGTATCTACTCGTATTTTTGAAAAGATCATTTTGCTAGGATCAACTATTCCAAACAAATTAAACCTCTAGTTTTAGACATCTTTTGATTCAAATGTCTCAAAAGCTTAATAACAGAGCACGCTTGAATTCAGCTTCGGATTCACCGCTTCAAGATCCTTTAGAAACGCATACTATTGAGCTTTCACAATCAAATTTAAATAGTCGTATATTGATTAGGCAGATAATTTGTTGTTGTCCTCAGTTTTTTGTATGAAAAAATCGAAAACTTTGAGTGCATTAAAGAAATGATTAGTGCTGCCAGAAACGAGCAGGCGCTCGAAGAGCGAAAACGAAAGCTTTCACGTATACAAAATTGATAAACAGATTATCAACACATGCTTATCGTGAGAGCGCATTTGCATGTGGTAGTGGGCACTACTGGCCATGATGGACATACACAATGATTGGGAACTCAATTAGTTCAAAATTATGTAACTTTCAGAAAATATACATTATATCTCCGTCATTTAAAATATTTTTATTTTAATTACTTTGAAATGCGAGCTAAAAGTTTTCAATGGGTAGAAGTACCGAATTTTGTAACTTTTTTTTTTTTAATTTAAATATCACAAGGACAGTTCTGAATTCTTAATGTGTCCTATTTTCGCCCATTTTCGTGACATTTTTTTTTCGCACCCATCGACTAGGAAAGAAATGTAAAGAATGAATTTTGAACATCACAAAGGGTAATACCCAAATTTTCCGATAACAGATAATTTTTAGAAAAAAAAAACTACATGGCTATCTCGAATGCCCAAAGTACCCAAGTTCGGCCCACTTTTGAAAAACTCAAAAAAATTTTTGCACCAATCGATGGAAAAAGGTTGAAAAATTAATTTTGGTCTCCACCAGCTGTTATACCAAAAATAGTGGCACTACTTACCAGCAGGCTTTTGGTATAGTCCACTAGAGGCGCTACAAAATACCTCACCTGCAGTTCAGAAGAGGTGTTACATAAATGCTAAGTTATCAGCACGGCTGTCAAAATATGGAAGCCAAAGGGGTCGAAACCCACAATGCGGAAAGTTAATTTTTTTAAACTGTTCTGTCAGTAAAAATAAATGTGCTATTTATTTGTCCAAATGAGAATTTTTTTAGCAAAGTGATTCAAAAATTATATATATTCGATAACTTTCTAACTTTTCTCTTGAACAAATAAGCCAATTTTAATGAAACATTGCTGTACCGAAGGAAATGTAATGAACTAAAGTTTGTTGGTCGGAAATTTTTAGATATTTAATAACTTCATAACTATGTATTTTAATAATTATTTATAAGCAAAGAACTTTTTTTTGTCTTCTGCGTCCTTTGAAAATTTTAAAACCATGTATATGATGGTGTATACCAAAACGTTAAGGAATTCAAATTTGTTGAGAAAGTTAGAAGCCTCAATTATGCCAGAAATTGTGAAAAAGATAATGCAACATTAACACGTGCGTACAACTCGTGCACAATTTGCACGCAATTGTGTGTATTGTGCATATGGTATGGTTTTGAATTACATTTTTCCGATATTTGAAAAAATTATGAAAAATTAAACTTTTGGAAGTTTCTAATCGATTAACTAAGGTACATTTCAATCCTTTTGATATGTCAAAGTTTCTTTGAAATCGGTTGATTTCTTTACAATCGAAAATTTAATTTTCAATAACTTTGTCAAAGGAAATGTCCTTGTTTTTGTATCATTTAATCAAATATTCGATAAAAATTCAGAATTGCGTTTTTTTTTTGTTTTGATTACACGATTTCTGAACCCTATTTGACATGGCATATTCTGTCATAAAAACTTAATATATCAACTATGTAAGGTACAATGTGATTTGTTTTTGTTTTTTTGTGTAGATATCGTCTTCAAATTATAAAGCTTGTTAATAAATAAAAAATATTGCTGATTAGAAGTCAAAACCCTCGAAACTTCAGACAATTCTATTTTTATGAGAGGCATATCACTCATTGCTTATGATTTACGATTAACAATTGGATAAGCCAATTCGTGCAAACTTTTTAGAACTTTTTAAAAGACAAAGTAAAAAGAAATTAACCCATTATCACTAATAGTTGCCATATGATTAAGGTGCTATCTTATCTATCTGTTTTGCTAGTTGTAACTTCAGCAACATTTATTAATCTTATAACTCTATCAGAAGCGTAGAACAAAAGTTCTATAGCTAATTTGCTTCATATGTTGATCTCTTACACTGTGCCATTTCGTTCCGATTTATGACACATAATTGCCTAATATTCGTCCGGGGTCTTTCTCTACATCTGTCACTCTTCGGGTTTCGGCAAAGCGCTGGATCAACATTTTTCACGCATGCTTCCTGATCGATGTACTATCTATTGTCAGAGTATTTTCTCAAACTCAAGTGCAATTCTTGTTGAAATTGCTTCAGTTTTAGAAGTTTTAATATTTTTGAGGATTTAAAGTAAATTATTGCCTAAAAAATCAATTGTCGTCAAAGTTAGCCATCGTCATTCTTATGACGTTAAAGAGAGAAATATTAAAATTTTCGTTGTGACGTCCAGAAACTGGAGAGATTGTATGAATATGGGTACCATACCTCAACTGGATCAATATAAGGCTAATTTTTCTTAAAGCTTTTATATTTTTTTAGTCTTCCATGTGACGCATTGAAAAATTCAACTCTTTATCACTTCGGTCGTTAATGGGTTAAAGCTTTTGCTAAAGTCACTGATAACAACTTTGATAGTAAAATCTCAGCAACATTGATTTCTGCATATTTGAGCAATTTTAAAACCGCACAAATATCATGCAGTCTATATTTTTCGTTACTATGTTAACAACAATAAAGTAAAAATTCATTTAAAAAAAAAAGTTTGTGAAAATTTACAACGTTGCAAAATGGTTTTCGTCTTTTATAGCTTATTAGTTTGGGGTCCAATCCTATTGATTCTTTTCGTTGTAAGTTTTAATATTTGTAATACCTATCATTGGCATAAAACTTTTGATATTTCGAAATTTTAGTATCTCATTGTAAGGATGAATCAAAAACAGAGAATCGCTGCAGAAAATGCAAATCGAACAAGGCTGGAGTTGCTGGACACAATAGGTTCGTCATTAAGGATACATTATTATAATCTTAGAAATTCAAAATTGCGTTCGATCTTTTACCATATTCTCTCAGAATATACAGCTTAAAGTTTTTGTTTTAATAAATATCAACATAACCACAATTGTTAGCCCCCCTACTATTTTTATAATATTAACGTAAACAGTATTGTAAGTATAATACCTTCACGTCCTTCCGTCACCTAAGACATTGCGGAGTACATGTTTTTTCTTCCTCAAGAATATGCCATTTTCACTTCACGTCGGTTACGCTGAATTATACCCCCAGAATATTCATACGAAGAGCTTAAGCTGCCTGAGACTACATCCTTTTATTCTGAGACGACTGTTAGTCTATGCCAGTAGCTTACCTTAAGCAATTGCCGCGCGGGTTGCAGGTCCAATCTGACGCCTCCAACCTTGGAAAAAATTGAAAATAGCTGCTGAGATCTAAAAAGTTTCGGTTTTTTCTCATATTAAGGGCGTGGCATCGCCCTTTGTTTTCATTGAAACTTACTTTTGTCCGTACCTTTTATATATATATATGTACCAATCTTCATTCATCTGAGTCAAATAGTTTATGAGATATGATGAATATGATTTTTATTATATATGGAGAAGCGGATTCCAACGATGGAACCGGATTTGTCACCCCCAAAAACATTAACTCCAGCTATAAACTGTCAGGGACACGGCATCTCGTGAAAAAAGTGCTGATAAAGACCATTTGTCCTGAAAATGCCATCTTGAGCCAATAAATTTTTAGAATTCTGCGAAAACAATTGTTGGTGAACTCTTTTACATTGTGTTATTGGTGAATCAAGCATACAACTGTACAGAGAACTACCTTCAAACTTGACTCAGAGGTCTTAAGCTTCGTTGTCGTTAAAAGGAATAAATACTGCAATACTGACGTCAAAACGGCTGGCTTTTCTTTTATATCGTTCCAGAGCAAAAAAATGTCCGACCTTGCTTTCTACAAAAACTCTTTAACTCAGAAAAACCGCTGCTATTGGCAATGAATTGCCAGGGATGTTCAATTTCACGTACTAACGTAAAAAAATTCATTATCAAGCATCTGTTAAAACAATAAAAAAAAGTTATAAATAAGCGAACAACTCGGGCAGGAATTCCTATAAAGTAAGCCCTACCATAATCAGCTCCGGATCTGGCTAGAACTGGTGGACCCTATTACGGGCAGCTCTGTCTGAATCTTATCAGGATCTGAAAGGTGAAAACCTTTTTTCAAAAATTTTCAGATCAGGTACGTGAACGACTAGCCATATTACAGCACTACCTGATTAGTTTGTGAAATCATGAATGGACCTGAAACATTCTTGTACGGACCGGAATTGGCCAGCCTCATTTATGCTCTTTTGTAGTAAGCACTATTACAAGAAAGAGAGAATCAAGGAATACAGTACAAAATGCAATCTCAACGTGATGAAGGTAGCTTAGTGTAATAAAACTAGGGGGCTCCACCCCCCGATCGCTTCGCTCGAAAGCTCTGGCATGCGTTTCTCAGAATTATTGTTTTATTATATTTGACAACTTAAATCTATCTTTCTTTAACAACTGAAAGTATGCAATGGAATTTTACCGTTCTTCAACGACTAAAAGTATGCAATGGAACATTTGTTTTCTATATATAATTGTTTTTTTTTTCACCTTTTACCTCTACTTTCAATGTACGCAAATTTTCTAACACGCAACTTTATTTTATTTAATAGAAATATGTGTTTAATTTATAGATTATTTAAAACGAAAATATAAATGGAATATACCTAAGGGCATAATTTTACTTTAGGGGCGTTACTAAAAAAAAATTTTTTTTAGATACATGGAGTTTTAAAAAATCCCCCCCCTAAAATCGAATCTGAAAAACAAGTCGGTCTCTTATGGCTTGCGAGATAAAATTGGTTAAAGTTTGAAAATTTCATTTTGTATAAATAAATTGTGTGTTTTATTTTGTGCGCACGTGTTTTGTCTCTTAACACGAATCCGTTAAAAAAACACTTTGATCTGTTATGGTTTTTGAGTTAAAATTCACGAAAGTTTGAAAAAAGTTTGAAATATCTCTGGGCTAGCAACCCAGGTGTTATATAAGTATATTATAGACTGATCCGCAGCCGGTGTTGGATTTTTGGGAGTTTCAAATCCTGTGCTGCGGCCATTGGCCACCCACTTACACTTACTTATTTTTACACAATTTATTTATACAAAGAGTGGGGGGAGGGGGTGTAAATGAAATTTTCAAAATTTGCCCAATTTTATCTCGGAAGCCCTAAGAGACCGTCTTCTTTTTTTAGATTCGGTTTTAGGTGGTAAAACTTCATGTTTCTAAAAAAAAAAATTTTGGGCCATCGCTTCTAAAGTTCCTATGGTTCCTAACTAAAAACCTTGATGTGCAAAACTACCAAAAACTTTGTTATTATATCCATTTTTTTCTTAACAAATCAGATCATCAAATAAAAGAAGTTCGCAAAATCGCTTAGTGTCAGTGTGAAAGTTTTTGTTTTTCTTGAAAACGCAACAGAAAAACGAGATAAATGACAAACGGGCTGTTTTTAGATGCCATTGTGAAAGCCTAATAGCTAATAATTTTTAAAATTGATTTTTAGTGACGCTCCAAGCATATAGAAAATAAGGCAGAAATTTTTCCAATTTTCACTTATTTTTATCTCAAGCTTTTGCATAGCCTGCAAAGTCGTAAAGTGGTTTGATAAATAGATTGCGAGCCAGGTGTCGTAGCTAAAAAAAAAAATTATTTTCAGAAAAAACTTCTGTGCTAAATAAACTTAAATCAAAAATTCTTTAAAGTTTAATCAGAATCAGTAGGAAACAAATCAAACAACAATTTGATTTATTATAACTGACTTCAAGTTCTTTATCTGCACACAACTAAATCAAAAAAATGCTCGCTTTCCGAAACACAATACGCAAAATTATTAAGATTGAATAATCTAAATCGAGCTTTATTTGCTCTGAAGATAATATTTCATAGTTTGAAATAAAAACAACCACGAGATTAACACAAACAATCAAAAGAGAAAAGAAAAACTTCACAAAAGCTAAAGCTCACTAAAGCTCTTTTTTTTGCGTTCTTATCTCAATGATTAGATAAGTTGAGCACTATAGTATCACCTTTTCAGCAGTACCTTCCAATATCCCATATTGCAGAATTCATTCTGAAAACTTAATTTGTTTACCCAAGAGTGTGCAATTTAAATTTTTGAAATTTCAATATAAAAAATTAGTAAAAAATAATACAAGATGTTCATAGTCGATTTTATCTATTTGGCTTTTTTGCTGCTATTGCTCTTTGCCGTAAGTGTTTTTGGTAGTGACTACCTGTATAATATACCATTTCTGAAAAGTGCAATAATTCATCTTAAAAAAAACATATTATTTCAAGATCATTTATAAAGGATTCAAAAAGAAACTCAATCGAGAGCCAGAAGAATCATCTCATAATGATAATGTGACACGAGGCGGGAGCAGCACAGGTGCGTCTTTCTCATTATGTAAACATTTTATCAAAGAAACAATGAAACAATGTATTGTAGCTATTGTTTAAAGAAGAAAAAAAAAAAGAAAAAAAAAGAAAAAAAAAAAACAACAAGTCAAGTTAAAGAAAATACAGAAAGATAAATAGATAAAATTCCTACAGCTACTACCGTGTTACTGACGACAACTTATGGGTAGATATTTCAGTTAAAAACCCGCAGCTAATGAGTTTAGTATTAGTACTTAATTGGGCCGTTTATATTTAAGTTTATTTTTTGTAAAATTTTATTTTGTTTTTACAAAAAATATGGAGTTTGTGGACTTTGTTTATGCTGCATTTTTAATTTTATACTTTTCCTATGTAAGTTGCTCTGAATTTCCGTAATTTTTCAATCAAATCAAATAGTTTTTTTCTACATTTAAAATGCAACTTAAGATGATACGCTCCACATGTTTTTCAAATAGCACCGATGAAAATGAAAATAATCACGAGAATGCTAGACATCCAGTTGTCGTCGTAACACAAGGTTTGTTTTTGCTTCTAAAGTATACGTAATTCCCTCTTTACAGCATTGCTAATTAAAATTATCATTGAAGCTTTCATTGAGTGAACTTATCGTTTTGTATAAAATGTGATCGTTAAGCTACGCGAGACCAAAATGTATAATAAATTAAAGTGTGTCACTAACTACACCCAGTTTATAGTGAAACACAAATAGTTCCCACATTAGCCGTTTTCCAGGGTTATGGTGTTTACTCTAAGGACCTGAAGATAAGAATTGCAGCGAGGTTACCAGATTATTGTAGCGTTTGTCAGGCTGAGGTTGTACCGATAGAAGGGGTAGCAAAGAGGCTGCGTATGAATTTTGCATCGAGAAAGGATATAAACATTTATTCAGATAGTCAGGTTGCTATCAAATCTGTAGAATCAGTTTTCTTAAACTCACTAGTGGCCCAACAATGCCGCTCGTCTCTGAATGAGAATGGCTCAGCATTTTAACATTCACCTCATCTGGGTGCCTGGGCATAGAAACATTGATGGCAATTGCTAGGCTGATGAACTTGCTAGACTACTGCACAAATTCCTCGGGACAAGGAAGTTGTTGGCATGACACTTGCTACATACCTGCAAGTTACTGCTTAAGGAAGACATGATAAAAATGCTAACAAAAGATGGACTCAAGAATCAACTTGTAATATAACTAGGTAAATCTGTCCGAAGTGGGATGCTAAGCGTTTATTAGAACTAATTTCCCGCAGTAGACATAGTGTCTCGTCAGTTGTTGCAGTCATAACTGCCCTCTCGGCACTAATCGGCAGTTATGCGGAGAGATTAGGTGTAAGGTCTTTAGACTTCTGTACAAGTTGTCGAGATGTGAAGTAGGAGGAGAAAAAAATTAAACATCTTCTCTGCTCCTGTCCCACACTTGTTAGAAAACGCCACAAAACACTCGGTTCGTTTTTGCACATAACCCCTCTTTTCATAGCCCAGATTACATATGGTGTCATCGAGTTTTGCTCAATATCTTTTTTTTTTTTGTGTTGGAAAATGAGTTTGAGGTTCACTACGTTTCTTTGAAATTTGCCGTCGTTGTCATTTACGCGTTTCTTGCTATCCCTCTCTTAAATTTTATGGAGGTGTTGTTAAAGAATTGTTCTTTCGATCCGTATAAATTTCATTTCAAAAATTGTGGCGATTTTCAGAGAAACGTGATGAACTTCAAACTCAATTTTCACCACGATCACAATGTTATGTAATACTAAGAAAATATTTTTATACCCTACACGGAGGGTATATTCACTTTGTCATTCCGTTTGTAACGCATAGAAGGGGGCGTGGCAGGTATGGAAAAGTATATATATTCTTGATCAGCGTCACCACCTGAGTCGATATAGCTGTGTCCGTCTGTCTGTCTGTCCGTCTGTCCGTCTGTCTGTCTGTCTGTCTGTCTGTCTGTCTGTCTGTCTGTCTGTCTGTCTGTCTGTCTGTCTGTCTGTCTGTCTGTCTGTCTGTCTGTCCGTCTGTCCGTCTGTCCGTCTGTCCGTCTGTCTGTCTGTCTGTCTGTCTGTCTGTCAGTCTGTATGTCTGTCTGTCTATTGAAATCAAGTTTACGGGAAAACTAAGCAAGCTAATTCAATGAAATTTGGCACACAGGTCACACCTTCTTGCAAGCTGCTAGCACATAAAAATGGGCTTAATCGGTTAACGGCCACGCCTTCTGCCCATACTCTATGTAAATATACCCAAGTCCATTTTGAAAAAAAGTTGCTGCGATTTTGATGAAACTTGGTGATTTGGTGAAGCTGAGAACGAAATTAAGATTAGGCTAAGTTTTAAGATTGCAAAGGCTTTTAAAGAGGCGTGTCACAGCCTTAAATTTTAACTTTTATAACGCCATAGTTCGTAAACCGTGTAAGATATTGTGATGAAATTTGGTACACGAATACAGATCTTATGAATCTTGAATTGCGCATAAAGTGGGCGGAATTGTAAAAAAGGGCGTGGCACTTCTTAGCAATTAAAAAATTGGATATCATATAACTCAAAATTGGCACATACGATTTTCATTAAAATTTTAGGGATGATACCACTGAAAGTAGTCAACAATACATGCTACGTCAATCTACTGAAACATTTCTTTTAAGGGCGTGGCACAGCCTACAATATTTATAAACGTTATAAAAAGAGAATTAACAACGCAATCGTTATGAAATTTAATAACGCGGATATACTTGCTAAAATGTGTCTTCTTGCAAAATTTTGGCACAATTGTGCCGGTGGGTGTGGCACCTCCCATATAAGCGAAATACGTTTAATGCTATAGATAGTGTGCTATGAAAGTAATCTTCATAAAATTTTGTGTAGAGGTGTCGGTTATTATATGCTTCGAAATTAAATGAAACTTGACAAGATTGCATCAGTGGGCGTGGCACCTCCCTCATTAAAATAAAGCTGTAAGTGCTATGTTAAGTGAACTATTGGAGCAATTGATCTGAAATTTGACGTAAGTGGCTTACTGGGTATTAGATACATATGAATCACAAGCTGGCAAAATAGCAACAGTGGGCGTGGCAGCTCCCAAACAATTAAAATACCTTATGTGGCATAGCTATCGAAATATATGAGAAATGATACAGAAATTTGGTGTAAGAGGTTTGTTTATAAAAAGCTATTTCTGGATCAAAATCGGACTGGATTGCATCAGTGCGTGTGTCACCGCCCTAAGTGTTAGGAATAATTACGGCACATAAGTATCGCAAACGATACAAGCTATTGTGCTAAAGTTTGGTATGTTTATTGAACCAAAAGTGGGCGGAATTGGAGAAGTGGGCGTGTCAACATTTCCTATATTCTTTTGACATTTTCAACCTTTTACCATTCCCCTTCAATTTCATTCGAAATATTCTATATTCTTTCGACTTTTTCATCAATTTTTCAGCATTTTTCATATGTTTCGACTTATTCAATTTATTTCAACTTTCTTTAATGGTTTTCATATATTTTCAACATTTTCAGTTTTTTTTTAACACTTTTCAACATTTTTGAACCTTTTTACATTATTTTCGACTTATTCAACCTCTTCAAGATTTTTTTAACATTTATTGAAAAAGTACTTTCAATGCAGTGTAGGGTATGTGAGTTTCGGCCTGGCCGAAAATAACACCTTTACTAGTTTTTATTTAATTGTAACATTTTAAAAAAAAAGTGTAACGTCATAGAAGAAAAATTGTTTTCTAAATATTTTAGCAAATCCCAAGACGAATCAGTACGATTCTTACTGAAAATTGATATCTTAGGTGAAAAGGATATAATAGGTTTAATATGGAAATCTGCTACTTTGAAAAATCACTGCTCAGATACATATAAAGTTGGGTTAATATTAAACTTGCCAAACCGAAATCTTTTTGAGTAAAAGGGATAGATTCTTGATTATCGCTTGAAAGACCGGTAATCTATAATTGAGAAATAATCAGCTGGTGGTATCCTTATCTTAAACTTGAATTTATTTACAATTTTGGTTTATAACATGATTTGAGAAATAAATATTTGATTTCATTAAAATATGTACCTGATTGGTATCTAATAATTTGCTTTTTTGCTGACTCAGAGTGCTGTTGTGATATATCTACACCGATACTACTCTAATATTAACATGACATGGTTTGTAACGCTTTGGCGCAAAATATACTGAGCGGATTTTCGTATTTTTTTTCTTTAAAAACAACATATATGTGCCAGAGAAGGTTATAGCATGCTTATTTTTTTATGTTTTGAAATTAAATATAAAGTTAAGTTTTTGCAGAACCTCACACAAAATTTGTCGTTTTACATTTTCATTGCTTGTGCTTATGCTGCTTCTGGAATTCTCTGCTGTTGTTGTTGTTTTTTTTCACTTCTCATTTGTACTCTCTTTCAATTGTTTGTTTTATTATTTTTGAAGAGAGAAAATAGAATATGATGTCAAGAGAGTAATTTCATAATGACAAAACTCTGGAACGTGCGCGTGCGAAGCCGCGGGCATCACTGGCATAAAATTGAATTAAATAGTTAAGGTAAAATTGGAAAATTCATTTCAAAAATTAATTGAATCGTTGAAACGCAACTCTATCTATTTCCCTATGAGATTTTCCATGCTAAAATTCAGCGCTTACATAATTTCCCCTCGGGTAGAGTTTCATTGCTTTAAATGTCAGTCATTAGGGAATAATAAAAAAATAAATCATTATAAAAATTAAAATGTGTTTACTCGAAAATATTTTAGATTTTGGTTCTTGAAAATACCACTCAATTTTTCTATGGAAAGAAAGATTTTATTATGGAAAACATTACTTGGCTTTATTATATGGTGCTTGTATTACTAGTGATATTTGTGCTAAAAGTATGCATACACACAATTTTACAGAAAATACAATCACGTAAAATCAGGTTATTTCAAATTTCTACCAACAGTGGACCATTAACTATGAACAACAAAGGATACAATTGCGTTTTCAAGAATTACAAATACAACGTAGCATGAATATTGACAATCTACAAGGTCAGTGAGTTGTAAGGGGTGTCTCAATAAGAGTGCACTCTTTTATTTCAAAATAGAAACAAGCAGTTTTTGAGCGAGCTGTAATATTTTTATTGTATTGTAAAGTAGACATGTCCCAATTAAAATATGAAATAAAATATACGTTAAACGGCCACCGCATCTCTGACGACAGGCCATTGCTCTTTTCATGAAATTTTCGATTAATTTTTCACTGATGACGTCTCGGCCTTGAGTTTAGGAATTGTTTCTCATTTATTCACATAAGTCCGAGATTTCACAAAACGCATGATCTTGATGGCCAGTTTACATCAGAATTTCGTGAGATGATTTGGTGTGGAATTCCTTGCTGCAATAAATTGATTGTTTCATGCGCGGTGTGGCAGGTGGCGCCGTTCTGCTGAAACCACATGTCGACCAGATCTATGCCGTTTAGTTGGGGTCACAGGAAATCCATTATCATGTTCCTATAACGAATGCCGTTCACAGTCACTGCATTTCCGGCCTCATTTTCAAAAAAGTAAGGCCCAATTACGCCGCCTGACCAAAATCCGCATCAAACAGTTGCTCGTTGTGAATTCATTTGTTTCTCATGGATCGCTTGAAGATTTTCTGAGCCCCAAATTTGACAATTTTGCTTATTCACGAATAAACAAATCCTATTCAGAGGGAAATGCGCTTCATCGGTGAAGATGATTTTTTTCGAAAAATTTTCCGAACGTTCTCAGCGTAATGTTTCCGATGTTTGTAATGGGTTTCCACAATGACATCGCGTTATTCTGTTGGCGCTTTATTTTTAATATAATCGGAACAATGAAAGGATACGAAAGCAAAACTAAACAAAATTTAAAAAGTGCACTCTTATTGGGACACCGCTTACTTTCCATATAGTTATGCCATCTTGAGCGTAACATATTGATTGAAGTGCAATTGATGGAGTAAATTCAAGCATTTGTTTTTTAGAAATAACTAATTCTTAAGGATATGCATAGATTGATCTAGTTTGCATATCGGTTAGAAAAAAAAAATGATTCTTGGAGTAGATATGCTATATTTCCTCTTTTCTACGAGCGTGATGTATTTTGTATTATGGTCTTTATTGCATGTATTTTGTGAGGAGTAGTCTTTGATTGCTCCAATTGAATTAATCTTTATACATATGGGCTATACTTAATTTTTATGAGAACATTTTATTTCTTTATACAAAGGCCCAAGCATCCAGGGATGATCTCTGGAGCATTTTTGGAGCCATTCTAGCGAAATAATAGATTAATCAAGGCATCAAATTCGGGCGGCGTGCTATTTGTTTACTTCTTAAGGTGGTTATACTTAATTTTTTTTTAAAAAAAAAATATTTCTTTGAACAGAGGTTCGAACATCCCATGAATGTACCTGTAGTGATTTTGGAACAATCCCAGAGAAGTTAGAACGTTTTATATGTCTTCGAACAATATATATATTTGTATTTATCTGTACTTTGGCATATGTTTGAACAGAGATTCAACAACCCACGATTATAACTGAAGTATTCTTGAATTCAGCCATCCTGTAGCACTACTGAATTTTGTCTTCCTTTTAAATATATTCTGGCATTAAGGCGGACTTCACTTTGTTTCATACTTACTCGTAAGGTGTTATACTTTTTTTGCAGAAATTATATCTTTCAACAGAGTTTCGAACGTTTTAATTTAAAAATTCGAAACTTTAAATTTCTTTCCACGCTATAAGGGAGAATAAATTTAATTGCTAGTCTAATAATCCTTACAAATTAGCAATATTTTGCAATTAAAATATTGCTTTCTAAATTTTCTTCACATTTTTCATCAAAGCAACTTGAAGTGGACGAAAGATTTATTATTACGTTTGCTTTTAAAATCAGTTTATAAACGTCATCTCCATAATTGACATAAAAATTTTAAATTCAAAATTTCATCTGAAGTAAAATTTTTTTCTTATTTCCCTAATTACAAACAAACAAAAAATCTCTTTGTATGGAATCAGCCTCAAATGTCTGGGCCTACATTGCGCTATTGTTTATAATTTGTGCGTTAAAAGTAAGCGAATTTTTGTTTTGTGTTGATCATTTTGAGTACTTAAAGAATATTTTAATTATTAGTGGATACTGCATTACTACTGTACAACAAATTTATACTATGAACAACGTAATGCTATACGGCAACAGCATGTACAACAACGTAATCTATTTGCTGCTCAACTACTACAAAGTAATATAAGTTTATTTCACGAAGGTTAGTGTTTACAAAACATACAGTCAGATGTTCTTTCCAAAGTTACAGCAGAGTTACTGGAGTTAATATATAAGCGATAATAAATTCAAGCAGTTTTTGTCGCCTAAGGATCAGTGAATTGCAATAAGGATATGCACATTCTTATCAGCAGTAAATGATGCAGTAGTATACGTGGAAATATATGCCGTGGGAATCATTTTTATATGTGAAAAATCTTTATATTTCATTTTGACGGCACAAAAATACTCGCTTCGCTTGGAAAATGTTCACTTTCTAGAATTGCTTAATAGTGTCTCCAGGGGCGGATCTACGCATTTGGCGCCCTAGACTTCATAGTCTCTCATGTCGCCTTTTTTATAAGATTTGCATAAAATTTCCTTAGTCTCAAAAAATTTTTTGACCAAGAAAAAAAAACCATCAACTTCTAAACTTTGCGCCCCCTTATACGTCAGCACAATACGCTGCATTGACTCCGTTCAAATCACCCATTAGTAAAATCATCCATTAGAATCAGTGGCGTTACTTCACCAAAACCTTGGTTGGGCGAGAATTATAATTCCATCACTATAAGATGGTTTTATTGAATTGATGTATTGAATAACTAGTATCAGATCCTCGGAGTTTCCCAAAGCTCTCCCCAGCCCTACCAAATTGACGCCACTGATCAGAATCAGAAATAATATGGTCGATAGCAGGACAGCCTTGGTAAACACCTAAGAAGGACTTAAAAAAATGTGAAAGTTTTCATTTATGTAATGCTGTAGATTTGAAGCCTGCGTTTTGAGCCAAGAACTTCTTGGCAAGAAGAAATTAATAATCTTAGGTGGTGCACCTCGTACATTCAATGCATCCATAAATCAATCAATACACGCTCCATTCGTGCGAAAACCTGCCTGTTGTTTTCGGATAAATGGCTCTACTTTTTTTTCCATGAAATTCTTTCGTCAAAACTTTGCACGGCATTAACCACATGATAATGCTTCTATAGTTCTGACATAGCCATATGTACCCTTTTTAGAGATTTTTTCTAGAATTACTATGAGTCGGTAGTCAGGTATTGGTTTTTCTTTCCAAATTTGAATAATAACTAGTAAAGGTGTTATCATCGGCCAGGCCGAAACTCACATACCCTACACTGCATTGAAAGTACTTTTTAAATAAATGTTAAAAAAATGTTGCGAAGGTTGAATAAGTCGAAAATAATGTAAAAATGTTCAAAAATGTTGGAAAGTGTTGGAAAAAACTGAAAATGTCAAAATAATAAAATGCTGAAAAAATAGAATAGAAATTAAAAACACGAAATATGTCACGCCCACTCCTACAATTCCGCCCACTTTTGTTTCAATAAATGATATACGTGATTAACATGATCAAACCAAATTTTAGCACAATAGCTTGTATAGTTTGCGATATGTGCCGTAATTATTCCTAAAATTTAGGGCGGTGACAGGCCCACTGGTACAATCGAGTCCGATTTTATTCCAGAAATAGCTTTTTATAAAAAAACTCATTCCACGAAATTTCAGTATGATTGCTCATATATTTCGATAGTTATACCACTTAAGGTATTTTAATTGTATGGGAGGTGCCACGCCCACTGTTGCTATTTCGGCAGCTTTTGATTCATATATGCCTATTACCCAGTAAACCACTTACATCAAATTCCAGATCGGTTGCTCCAATAGTTCAATTAAAATAGCACTTACAACTTTATGTGAATGAGGGAGGTGCCACACCCACTGATGCAATCTTGTCAAGTTTCATTTAATTCTGAAGCTTATAGTAACCGACACCTCTATAGCATTAAACGTATTTCGCTTATATGGGAGGTGCCACACCAACCGGCGCAATTGTGCCAAAATTTTGCAAGAAGACACCTTTTAGCAAGTGTATCCGCCATCTCTTTTTATAACGTTTATAAATATTGTAGGCACGCCCTTAAAATAAATTTTTCAGTATATTGACGTGGGTTGTATTGTTGACTACTCTCAGTGGTATCATCCCTAAAATTTTAATGAACATCGTATGTGCCAATTTGGAGTTACACGAAATCCAATTTTTTAATTGTTAAGAAATGCCACGCCCACTTTTACAATTCCGCCCACTTTATGCGCAATTCAAAATTCACAAGATATCTTGCACAGTTTACGAGCAATGGCGTCATAAAGCTTAAAATTTAGGGCTATGCCACGCCTCTTTAAGAGCCTTTGGAAACTTAAGACCAAGCCTAATCTTAATGTTGTTCTCATATTCACCAAATCACCAATTTTGATCAAAATCACAGCAACTTTTTTCAAAATGGACTTGGGTATCTTTCCTGATTTCAACAGACAGACGGTTATAGCTATATCGACTCAGGTGGTGACGCTGATCAAGAATATATATACTTTTCCATACCTGCCACGCCTCCTTCTATGCGTTACAAACGGAATGACAAAGTGAATATACCCTCTGTGTAGGGTATAATAAGGGAAATAAGTTCAGCAGTGAACTTCGAGGAAGCTTTCAACAGTTCGGCAACTATGCGATCAGCGCTCGCTGCTTTGATATTTTCAAGAGACTTATGGCCTTTGTTATCTGTTGTTAACCTTTTCGAAAACTCTTTCAAAATCAATAAAAGGTGGTCTCAAAAATAATTAAAGATAATGATTAATTTGAGCAACTTTTCCGAAAAGTAAAGTTAATAATTTACCATATAAGTAATATGGGGAAATCTCATAATAGGAGGAAAATTGAGTGTTGCAGATCTTGGTCACGGACAAGAGTCTCGGCATTATACAGCTTACGTTTTTTGTTTCGTGTAAATCAAGGTGTGCTCATCCAAAAATAATGCCAACATACTGGATAATTTTAGATGAGAAAAGCTGATTTAGTTTATTAAGAGGTGTTATCGATAAAAAAATAAACTTTTCTGAGCGTAAGGAAGTTCTCATGAAGCTTGTAAAGTACTGTAACTAACAGCAGGTTAAACTACTTCAAGGCGCCAATAAAAATCGAAAAACCCCCGACATGTGACTCACCCATACTCATATACGCGTGCATGAGACAAATAAATTATCTACTACCTTATCTACTATCTATATTATTTTATTTTCTTCTTTACAATCTTCTTCAATGATTATTAGACATAAATGACAAAGTAGCTTTGTTAAGATTTGTAGTGTCACATGATGTACTCATATTTTTGGCCAAATAAAATGCCTTAATGGTCAGAGTACATTGCTCGCGAATCACGAGTGATACAAAAAAAAAAACTTTTCTAGTAATCAATTTTTTTTTATATGGGAAGCCTCCAGATAACATATTAATCTCAAAATGATCCGGCTGAAATTATTCCTTTTCAATTTAAGATTTTATTTTGACGTTTTTAACTTCGTGTGAACAGTTTTCATGAATAACTTAGGTGCGTTATAGTTAAAATATATCGTAACTTTAAAGATAAGGAAGGGATTTTTACAAAGAATAGGACCTTTCTGTGATTTTTTGACTCTTTTATGTACTTACTCAACGGACCGATATCAATGTTTCGAATAAGTGAATACATCACTCAGTATTTCGACTTTGCACTAAACCTTTAAGAAATTCTCATTGGAATTCCCAGAAATTATTTTGCATGAGTCAAAGTTGTATTTTTATTATCTATTACACAGTGCAACATTTTTATTTAAGTTGTTATGGCTTAAGAATGGGCTATGATATGGCAATCCAGCGAATGTAAACAGCCTAAGAAATTTTCATAATTGAGTGGATGAATAACACAATTCGTCCAATATGCATGACAGTGTTTTATTGTGTTATTTGCAAGAAATATTTCATATTTATAGCTCGTAATACGTTTCATAATTTGGTTAAGCTCCTTAGAAAAATTGAAGCTAAATTTTTCTGCACTTATCAATTAAAATAACAATTTTATAGCATCTGCCATTTAAGTATATTAAAAAATGTGTCCAAAAAACAAAAACACTTAAATGCAAAAGGCAGACGTTTTTGTTTCTAGGTTTTTTCAAAATTTTTTGATATATACATACAAACTTAAGTGATTTTATCATAAGGCAGATTGAGATTTTTACAAATATTATGCAATCAGAAACGAGAAAAACAACGTCTGTCACTGCCGTTTTTAAAAATTGCAATATTGCAAACATGTAAAAATAAAAATAGTTATTTTATTACGTCTGCCTCTTGGCGGACTGGTTCTTTTATTTTTCAAAAATATAAATATAAAGAATGCAGACAATTCTAGCGCTGTTTTTTTGAAGGCAGTTTTGCTTTTCAAAATTTGCTACTCTATTTTTTCGGTCATTTATATTTTTTTTATTTTTCTGGCGATATATCAGGTATTTCGGACATTTTGCTTTGGCATCTCTGATTTTTGCTATATACATAGTTGAAAGTAAGTTTTGAAGGGGAAAAATCTGAACTTTTCAACTAGATAATAAAATATTTTCGAAAAAATCTGGTGCATACGTAATATACGAATTTGACGATTTTGACATATACAACCCCATATATTTTGAAAAAATGAAGACTTACATGACTGCCTATTGTATTTGCAGCATCTAGGTGCAATACTGAAGACAATGAAATTCTTTAATAAAGTTTTTTTTTTTTAAATATTAAGATTGTGTGGACGTCTGCCTTTCATATTTTCGTTGTTTATACCATGCATTTAACAGAATATATCAGAGGCAGATGCGATAAAATGGTTTATTTTAAGTAATAACAGTGTGTGCACGTCTGCCTTTCATATTTTCGTTGTTTATACCATGCCCTTAACAGAATATATCAGAGGCAGACGAGATAAAATAGTTATTTTTAAATATTAACAGTGTGTGTACGTCTGCTTTTCATATTTTCGTTGTTTATACTATGCTCTTAACAGAATATATCAGAGGCAGACGCGATAAAATAATTTGATCGTTTTTTTTTTGCAAATTCATTTCAAAAAAAGAGCGGCACTATCCTTACTTCACTCTTAGTTTTTTCATAAAATTTTTTTTAAATGCATTTAAATTTTGGTATTCAAAACAGATACCAAAAATTAGATATATGGTTTATTCCATCTATAATGGGCCTATCATTACCCTCATGTTTTTTAAATAAGCTGAAACTTTTCTCAGCGATTGGTCTATCATGTAGTAGATATAAAAAAATTCGATAAAATTTTTTTGACCAATATTATTGCTTAAAAAAAGTTTTAAATTGTGTTAAAAAAAACTCGTAAGTAAAACAAAAAAATTCATTGATGAATATAAACAAACCAACAGAATCCAAATTTGCTTTTATATTATTTTTAGGTAGTTGTGTACTAGTAGATGACAAAAAAACTGCAAATCTGAATAAATGAAGACCTAAACGGTTTCTATGTATTAAAAGATAAAAAAATTGACTTCTTCAAAAAACATCAATTTCCCAAATACTCCATCACCGATTTCAGCTTTTATAGACTATACCAGGAGTATCATCTCTGAAAATTTTATCCATGTTTTTTTACCCTATTTGATCTTACAAACATTTAAAGTTAAGATTTATGATTTGCAATGTAAATTGAAACATTGAGAATGAAAGCGAGAGAATAAAATTTGAATTGATTTCAGCCTTTTTAGGCTCAAAATTTTTAGAACGTTCAGGAGTACCATCTCAAAAAATTTCATTCATTTTCGTTCACCTTATTTCATTTTACAGGCAGGAATGACCAATATATAACAAAACATATAGGAGGCCAGATTCGAATTCAGCGTCTCGAAATTTGTTAGAACACAGTTAAGTTTTTAAAAACTCCTTTTTAAACTTTACAATCAAATTAATGTTAATTACTCGGTGTAACCAAGATTTTGAATGCATTTAAAATAAGAAAGTAACACATGGACAAAACTATTGCTTATATATTTTATAGCTGTCAATTAATATTTTACCGAAATTGTTCTACAGTGTAATCATTAATCGCAATAGAAAGATAAGGATATCCCACCTTCCTTCCTATTAGATTTTGATGTATACATACCTACATATATATACTGATAAATAAATGTTGTATTTGTTTTGTTTATTTCACTTGAATTTATCAGTTTTTTCACTTGATTTTGCCAATTATAGCGATATATACTAAAATATTTTATTTAATTCTATTCAGTAATTTAACTGCAGCTCTTTGTGTGCGTTGCGGTTTCCTTTATTTTTAGCTATAGATTTTAGATATTAAATTATCAATTTTTTTTTAAGTGTACGCATTCAATAATTAGATCTAAAACGAGTGTATTGAAATCATACTGAAATGGCTAGTGACCAAAGTTTGGAAGCAGTCTATTACATATTGATTGGTCTTTTCGTGTTCGTATTCATTCTAAGGGTAAATTGACATGATCCTTTTGATTTGTAGCCGCTGATATTTGGTTTTTAGATTTCGATTTGCTTGTGCAAAAACCGTGCTACAGGACAATCAAATGCTACGACTACAAACAATAATGGAAATAGTCGAGAACAGCGACGAGTACTGCGTACAATTGTTTGTGTACCAGCAACAGACTCAACACCAAATGCAGGTTTGTTTATCTCAATTATTATTATGTAACTGTTCTTGAAAACATTTACCCCAGACTTACGTCAGACCCATTGTGAAACTTTTATCTTGGTTTTCATTGAAAATTTCGGTTTTTCAACAATTTTTATGTTAATCGCACAATTCTCATGCAGGACCGTCTCTAGAGTTTGGGAGGCTCAGGGCCAGAAAATGCAAAGGGCGTGCATTTTAAAATAAAAAATTATAATTATCGTTTTATTACAAATGCATACAAATGATTGATTGTGGAGACACACAAAATAAAAGACAAGTTCCCCTTCGGAGTCAGCCGCCGGAGCTAGAGCCCCGTGGTCCCTTGCTTAAAGACGTCACCTTCTACAAGGCAATGTGTAATGTGTAATTTTTGTAAAAACAAAAAATTATTCACTAATAGGCGTGAAGAAAAGCTTTGTCGTATTCTATTTGTTTTTAAAGAAAATTTAAGAACAATTATTTTATTTTTTAGCTCAAATTTATTCCAAGAATTAATTTTGGCATTTTGATATCTTCAAAGTTCACTTATTTCTTTCAAGTAATAAGTTTAACAAAACTTTAAAAAATTATAAGTCCGATGGTGCAATAACCGTTGAATACGTAGGGTGCGGTAAAATAATCACAACAACTGCCAGTTTTTGGATTGCATTTCTTTCAACTTGTATTATCATGATGATGATGTCTTTGCCAAACCCGAACATAGATTTCTGGGAATTCAGGCAAGTGGACTTAGTTTGATATTAGTCTAACATTTTAGCCCAACTGAATGAATACTATGTAAGTTAGTCGCAGTTGTAAATCGCTTAGTTTTCAACAATGTTCAGGAAGTCTTAAATTCACTAAATGGCGGTACGAAATCGCCCCCAAAAATCTAATGATAAAACCTCCACAAAAGACCAAACATTTTTGGAAGTTATTTCAGAATGAGAAAATTCATTTCAATTGGGGTTTCTTTCATTCGTTCTTATTGCGTGTTATTTCACTATCAAATAACTTGCAATGAAAATTTAGTTGGGGCTTATTTCATTCAATCTCTTTTGGTGAATATTTAATTTTATTTATAATTTGACTATAAATGAAATTTTTGACAATTTAGTTTCTTATTTCTTAACAGTGTAAATATTTCTAAGTGATAGGTGCTTGCACCAAAAGGGATAAAAGTTAGTTCGGCAGCGGCTCAGAGTTTACATTCTCCAATATGTTACATTCTCCAATATGTTACTTTCTCCAATATGTCCAACATCGGTTTCACGGCGGCCTTTGGTCGCGGTTCAGGGCTTACATTATTATTTTCCTTAATGTAAGGGGTCATTTTATTGGGAATTATTTTTATAATGAGATAAGACCCAAACATTGGCTGTTATTTAATTTATTTGGGAATATTTCATACTCTTTGGGAATTATTTCATTGCTTTACCTTGAGTCTCATTTCATATTTTTTGGCCAATCTTTCCACTGAGTATTTTTTCTTGAGGCTTATTTCGTTGGGGCTATTTCGTGTACTCTTTACTTATCAACAAAACTTTGTAATTTTCATGCTCTTAGTGGTGATTTTCTATATTCATCATTATAGTGCACGCATATGCATCATAGTTACCAAAGCCGGCCCGGCGGAAGACCTGTCCGCGATGTAGAGTACTCGAGAACTGACAATTTTACGGATGTCAAATTCCCCACCCAAACTTTATAAAAAGCTCCATCAATATTTCTTAGTGCCAGCGCGAGACTGCTAGGCGTCATAAAACCGATATGCCATTTATTCCTGCTAGAGAGCCAGCCACGTTATCCCAAAATATTCGGCTTTCAAACTTATGCGTCCAGAAACTACAATACAATCAACACACGCTTTTTACGCCATTTACTAAACCGACCATAAAATATAACATATAAAATTTAAATATATATATAAATACTTAAATTCCTGCTCAGAAAGTTACAAACTCTAATAGTGTTCATCTCAATTTAATCAGAATTCTCTTCAAATATAATTCTGCTTGCATATATCTCATGCTATTAATATAATATTTCATTAATGTTACGTTACTTTTGCTGCATGATCCATTTCTTTATCTTGTTTTGAGGCGTAGAGTCATTAAGTTTTCCTATCTTTAATTCTTTTGGCAATCTACTAAATATTTCAAACCTCGTGCAACAGAAAGATTTTCAATAAATTTTTTTCTTAAAAATTGGTGCAATACATGTGAATGTCTTTTTATTTATTCGTATAGAGTTTTCGAGTAAAACACTCTGGAGCACTCTTGAAATCTCTCAATTTTTATGCAATAAAAGGAAACAGAAACGTTCTGCGTGTGTTCCAAAGCGTTTCAATTGGAAACGCTATTAGTTTTTCATGTAGGATTGTATATTGAAACAAAACCCTCGTTCGTAGCGAGAACTGCTAGAAGGTCTCTTTTGTATCGAGTACGACACATATGGTCATTCGACCCATAAAATTTTTTTCGCTCAATTCGTGTCGCATATAAACTCAGAGGTTCGACTTAAAACCATCCTTTTGATGTGTTTGAAATGAATTGTGCCTGCCAGCAGCGTCAATGCTCATTCATGGATTACTGCATGCATTAATGCTTATGTAAGGCCTTTTTAAAATCAGTTTTTTAAGCAACTATGCCTTACAATAGCAACCCTTCTGAAACAGCAAATTAAAAAGAAAGCATTCCCGGCACTTCCGAAATAAAAAATTGATCCTTGAAGTGATAGTACATGCAACAAGAATCATACAAATAACAGGCCGTCACTTGGCAACTCTGACAGAAATTTATCTTATTTAAGATCTTTTTTAAAATCATTTTACATCAGAGGACTTATCAAATGATATCTTTTTAGCATTCCCTACAAATAATAAGGGGCCATGATATTGTTATCAATAATTATAATTGAACATTATTTTATCAAACTTCACAGTCATTAGCAAGCAGCGATATTCATGTGAACTTAAGCCGAACCCAAAAGGTCCTTAAAGTTTTAAACACTATCTCTCTCTCAATTGCTCTCTTTTGAACAAAAAGAGCGAACGCTTTTGAGCGAATGCAAAAACAAATTTTCACTGACTATAATGAACTTAAGTGTCAAAAGCAGTGTAATTGTTGTGATAACAAATACAATATCATATCATATATGTGTATACACATTTCAATCAATCAATCATTCATTTGCCACAACCAAAACAAAATAATCTTCTTCTACTTCTTGTTCGCAGCACTGCTCAGCTGTTTTCTTTGTTATGTTTGTTTAAAGAAAAGCATTGACCGATTTGTGCAAGTTCACATGAATATCGGTATTTTACTAATGACTGTGAAATTCTATCGAATAATATTCAATTATAATTGATAATATTTAGTCAGTCGACAAAACAAATAAAGTTACCAAAGATAAATACATCGATAGATAGGTTAGTTTGAGATCATTAATGATTAGAAAATTATCGATGCTCTAAGTCATGATCAGTGGTGCCCACTACTACAAGCAACGATTTGTATATTTTGATGATACTAGCAGCGTTGCCAGAGAAACACTTTTATATGCGGACCATTTTGCGGGCCAAAATGATAAAATCGTGGCCTTACTTTTTTTTTATTGAAATTAAGCACAACTGCGTTCGTTTAGCCCCATTATATTACATTAGCCGTGAGAATTTAATTTTACATAATTTTTATGCAGTTTGATCAGAGCAGAAAGGCTCAATTATATCTTTTAAAAAATTGGTTGTTTTGGTTGTTCCAAATTTTAGCTCTCTTGCCAATTCTGAATAAGGGCAAACCTTTCCTATAAAACCCGGAAGATGGTCCATCAATGAGATTGGAAAGTAATATTCACAAATGAATCCCATGCATTTTAGCAACACCGAACTTTTATTGTTTTCTGATTTCATACAGCACATGAAATGCATTAAGCATTTGTCTGAACAAAATGCAAAATTTTTTTTAGTTTGGATGGACAAGTCTCACAGGTCGGAACTTGTCAATATATTTTTTATGGTCCCTTGGATATTTCCACTTTTTTGCCGATTCGGATAGAGTTTGAGACGTTTTATCACTAGGTGAAAACCAGAAAGTCATAATTTGTTGAAAACTTTACTAAAAATTAAGAGAAAGAGAAGGCGATAAAACTGATTTTTTTGAAAATCTGGAATAAGATGAAATAAAGAGATTAATTCTTTGTTCCGGATTTTCTGTCTAAAACAAATGTTCATCATCAACGCCATTCGAACTATCATCCTCATCGTACCCGTCATTGTGTTCATCGTTTTCAGGGAAATATTGACTGTAGACGGAACCAAATTCCTCATCAACACTCATTTTTCTGCAAAAGACAAACAGAAACGATTACATTAAACGTAATAACGAAAAATACGGCCAAATAATTAGACACCAATAATTGCGGAAAAAAGGGAACAACTTACGATAAACTCACGAAACGAGTTGTTTATTTTTGACAGCTGTTTTCTCGAAAAGTTTTTTTCGCACGCAAGCTCCCTTTTCATAGACCAAGTCTCATATAACAACTGAACAGAACCCAGGCACGAAATTTGTGTTGGTTTTATCAAAATTAATGAACACATGAACTGTGTTGATTTCAATTTTTATTGCTGCTTATATCTTTTTTGCAGAAGTGTCTTATCCCTGTTCTTCTGGTACGAAATAAGCCCAACGTATATAATCAGTACTTTCTTTCTATGGGATGATAACGATTGTTTATCACTCACTTCGCACGATTTACCATAAAAATGAAATCTTATGGAAATAAATTTTTTTTTAAATTTTGCTTGCATTTTGTTGCTGCAGTTCTTCATGTGCATAACGATTTTGTTAACCTGCAGCCTTAAATAAAATTTGAAATAAATTTTTTTTCAGTGTATTTATATTAAAATGTGTTAGTGAATAAAATGATCGTAATTTTAATTATTTTTTTCATCAGTATGATAGTAAGTTAATTTTTTTTATTTTTTCTGACAGTATAAAGTAACTTAAGCAATTTCAATATTTTTAGATAAGTTATTGCTGTGCTTACGCATCAAAAAAAATCTGTCCACGAAGTGTTGCAAATCGACCAAATGAACCTGCAAACGCAGGTTTGTGAGCGGCAGTATTTTAACATTAATCCAACTAAGAAACTTTATTATATTTCATGCAGTTTTTTGGTCTTTTTCTAAATGTTCCACGAATACATTCAAAAATATGTTGTTTTTTCATCTTTTATTGATTTTTTTTAACTATTGTAAAATATTTTTCGATGTTACTTGCTTATAGCTCACTTTTATCGACTATTCCAAGTATATCAGTATATACGTTACCATACGTCATTTCTCAATACCTTTCGATTTGTTTTGTTGCTCCATGAGTCTTAATAACTTCGTTACATCTCAATTTGGATCCAGTTATATAGCCAATTCAACAGACTGTGAAAGAATGCTTTCATTTTCACTTTTAATTCATGAGAAATTCCACATTCAGAGTATAGCTATTTTAAAATGAAGTCGCCTGTAGACTTCAATGCCATAAGTCTGCAGCCTTGACTTCAGTTGACTTCAGCGACTTCAAGTGACTTCAACGACTTCAAGTGACTTCAACGACTTCAAGTGACTTCACCGACTTCAAAGTGATTTGAGGTGACTTCAAAGTGATTTGAGGTGACTTCAAAGTGATTTGAGGTGACTTCAAAGTGATTTGAGGTGATTTCAATGCCATCACAATTCTTCCAATCCATGATTCCAATCAAAAATGTGACGTCACCAGAATAATTGCATTCATTTACGATGGAAAAGGCTGTAGGCTTATGGCATTGAAGTTTACAGGCGACTTCAGTTTTAAATAGCTGCATTTCTGGAAGTGATTTCAATGGATTTCAGTTGAAAATGAATGGACTCTTTTACAGCTCTGCTATTCGATAGTTTTTCAATACTATTCAATAGTCTTCAATACTATTCGATATTTTTCAATGAATGAAATAATCAACACATTAATTTTATTTTATTTAATTTTTCCCGACTTTTCGATGTTTTTGATTTTCCGATATTATTTGATACTTTATATATGCGATACTTTTCTATGCATTTCAACTTTTATCAGAAATATTCACACAGGTCAATGGATTAAGGCAGTGGATGCCTGATATGAACGTTTTGCCCAAATCTCAAAATGGATTTAGGGCTAAGATAAGTTATCTTGACAATATATTTGTTCTACAATCGGCTATAAACTTTCAACTCAGATTCCACAAAGTTTCACTTTTTACTTTCTTTCTTGATTGCTGTCAAGCATTTGACTCAATCAATCATTATATTTTGCAAGACTTATTTATATAATTAAGTCTACGTATGATAGAGCGTCTTTTTTAATTAAATTTTATATAAATGAGTTAATTGAAGTTGTGATTTCGAAATGGTACTTCAAATGGAGTTGTGGAATGAACACATTGCGTGTGTCAACATTAATGGGGAGCATTACCTTCAATGGCTCTTGCTAAATTCCCTATCACTTTGAGAAAAATTTTATGCGCACCTATTTCGGTGCAACCTTCTCGAGAGTTTTGCTTGAAGCGACAATAAAAAGAAAGAACATTGCATAAGATATAAAGATGACACATGGGCAGGTTATACACATTTGTGTATTCTACTTTCTATTTCACTTTTATATGCAGTCCAATCATGGGGACTGCGACACACAGAACAACTTGAAATATTCCAAACTACACATTTTCAAAGACTACTGGGCTTACCAAATTCAACTCTTAATGCTGAAATACGCTTATAGCTAGGGCTTTTAAAAATTACTTCCAAAAGACTTAATCTTCCGTGGAACTACTTATATTTTAAAAGTTTTTAGAATGAAAGAAAAAATCAAAAATAAATTATCTGATCTGACTGGTATATCTATAGTGGAGATTATCCACTGCTGCACAAACATTGCTTTCGATTGGGTATCAGAGTTTATCAAACACCTTGATAGAATCAACTTAACACATCTCTGGGTGAATCCTAATACTGATAGCTGAAAAAATTTTATATAACTTCAATTCGAACGTTATGATTAAAGCGTGCTCAAATTTGAGGTATTTTTTTAAATCTTAAATAAAAAACATAAATTCTATGAAATCTTTATTTGTTTTTATTGGAAATTAAAGTACTTTGGCTCCGGTTAAAGAATGTCCTTCAAATGACCTCCTCTGCTAGCTCGGCAGGCTGTCAATCTTTTACTAAAATTTTGAATAACTTTTTCACATATTTATATTAGTGATATTTGATCAATGATATTGTTTTTTTTTTGTTGGAGGTTGAACAGTTTGAGTTTATCCGCATAAACTTTTCTCTTCAAAACCCCCATAAGAAAAAGTTCAACGGTGTTAAATCACATGATCTTGGTGGCCAATTCATGTCTATTCTTCGAGAAATTATTCGATTATTATACCTACTTCTTTTTAAAAAGATCAATTGATTCCTCTGCTGTGTGGCATATTCCACCGTTCTATTGTTTTAACTGTATTTTGTAAGCCTTTACATGAAGATTGATGCATAAAATATTGAACCAAGTTGTTGGTTTGAGCTTTAATTGCTGTGAACATCGACGAATTGATATCCTTGGCTCTTTAGCAACACTTTTTCTAACAGCTGCAATACTTTCACTTGAATGACCACACAGATGATAATTTCTGCTGCTCTGATCTTAAAATGAACCAGTTATGCTTAAATTTATTAATGATAAGTTAAATAGCACGGTTTGTTCGAGCCTTTTCTCTAAGATATTTTTAACTTAAATTTCTTGTAACTTCTGAATAACTTCACCATATTTGGAATATATTTTAATAATGAAAAAACGTTGTTCACGCGTATAGCGATTCATTTTAACTAACCAGAATATATTTACTTCATACCTATAAAAACATCAATACAATCTAGTACCTGTAAAAAAAATGCCGTCAAATTTAAAAAGATACCTCAATCTTTATATCACAAATTCCAGGATTGCAAAATACTGTGATCGCTAGAAGGTAATGCATCATCATAACTTGCCTATCGAAGAAATGTTTTCATGTCAAAGATAATGCTCCTGTCAACTACCTATAATCCACGTTTCTTCGATAAAGGAAACTGAAAGCATTAAAGTTTAGCAACTCTAATCTGCTGTTAATATTTTATCAAAATCAATGAAGACATCAATTATGTTGATTTCAATACTCATGGCTGCTTATATTTTGTAGCAGGATTTCCTTATCCCAGTTTCTTGAAAATTATTGCTAAATTCTGGTGCGGAATAAGTACAAAGTATATAATCAGCATTTTCTACGGGATGATAAGGATTGTTTATCGTGCTTTGCAATAAAAATTAAGACCATAAGAAAATATATTTTTTTAAATTTTGCTTAGTGCTTTGGCTGCAGTTCTTCATGTGCGTTCCGATTTCGCTAAGTTAAAGCTTTAGAAAAATTTCGAAATAAATTTATTTCAGTGTATTTACGTACATGCAAATTTCTTTGTGAATTTAAAGCAAGAAATAATGGAAGCAGATGTGGTTGCTCCTGTAGCTATTTTTTCCATTATTGTAATAGTAAGTTGATTTTATTTTTTCTTACAGTGTAAAATAACTCAAGTAATTTCAATGTTTTCTTAGATTATTTTTTGCTGTGCTTGTTTGTCAAAAAAATTGTACCCAGGAAGTGGTGCAAATCGGTCAAATGCGCCTACAAACACAGGTTTGTTAGCGTCAGTATTTTAAGATCAATCCAGAAAAAGTTTATTCTACATTCAGGTTCTTATCTTTTTATAAACGTTTCAGTAAAATATTTAAAAATATGGTTTATAATATTAACTACTTCTTCTCAATGCTATTCTATAGGGTGATCCAATACGAGGTACATTTTTCAACTGGGATGTTTTGACAGCTGTCATGTGTCAATGGCTTGTCCATATGACGTTTGTATTCAGTATTCAATACAACTCAATCATAAATTGACTTATTACTGAACAACGTTCATTAATTGTGGAAACTTACTACCAAAATCAGTCATCAGTTAGAGAATGTTACAGAGTTCTTCAACATCATTTTGATCGTTATGAGCGTCCAACTGAGCGTAAAAACCGTGAGCAATCCATTCTTTGCTGTTCTCAGGCTTTGGGTATCTCTTATGGATCATTGTGGTGTATCTTGAGGCGTGATCTTGGGCTAATATTGGTTTCCGATTTAATTTCGGTTTATGGGCCATACAATAACAAGTAGGAAGCTCTTATTGGATCACCCTTTATATATGGCTTTTGTTTTCAGTCCACTTTTATCGACTTTTTTCAGACCATACGATACCATAAGACTTTTATCAATACCTTTCAACTTTCTTTGTTCCTTTAAGAGTTTCAATACTGTTCATTATATATATATATATTAGGGTGTGCCATTTTTTGAGCAACTTTGTTTTTTCAACTAAAAAACAGGCTTAAATTTTTCAGAAAGGTGAAAAAGGAAGCCTCTAAAAATTTGAGCTCTAAATATTAACATTTAGAGGTGCCTGTTTTTAACTTTCCATTTTCCATATAAATTACATGGAAAAAAATGATTTTTTTTTCTTACTGTTGTAGCTTGACATGAGAGCATTGTAGAAATGAACTGAAACATTATTTTAGTAGGAAATTGAACGCTCTACAAAAAAAAAAAAAAAAAAAAAAAAAAATTATATTATTTTATTATTTGATTACTTGTTAAACAAAAGTAATTATGCATTAGGCTCAGTAAAATTATAGACTAATTTTTTTTTTTTTTTTTTTTTTTTTTTTTTTTTTTTTTTTTTTTTGTAGAGCGTTTAATTTCCTACTAATATAATGTTTTAGTTCATTTCTACAATGCTCTCATGTCAACCTACAGTTGAAAAAATAAAGTTGCTCAAAAATGGCACACCCTAATATATATATAGCATTCAGCTACATAACCTTTTCGATACTTTTCAATACTACTCGATATTTTTTTACTGTACCTGATATTCAATACTTTTCAAATTTTAAATAATACTTGTAAATACATACATATATTCATTTTTATACTCTTTTCGATGTTATTAGTTTTTTCGATACCATTTGATACTTTATTTATACGATATTTTTGAGGTTTCATCAATTTTTTCGATACAACGACCATATAAAGACAGTGTACCAACAAACCGCGAATGAACCACAACAAAATATCATTTACTCGCTGTTTTGAATGTTTTTTTCTAATCGATATATAGTATAGTACTATGATGATAAGGATTATTTTTTATCTAAGAATGTTATTTAATGATTTTGCAAGTTAAATCAAATGAAAATGTTGTTTGCCAATTATATCTAGTTTCATTACTTCAGTGTCTTACATACGATGTGCGTTACGATTTTGCCAATTTCAAGTTAAAAGATTATATTCTACGTATACATAAATTTTTCAATTTATATGGAGAAACAAATAATTGCCTAAATGAACAACGATATAAATGATCTCTTCGCAAGCCTTGGGCTTCTAGTTGTTTTTATAATATTTTTTGCCTTCTTAAAAGTACGTAAGTTATTTTGCATTTGCATTTTACTCAATGTAATTGAATATTTTCAGTTAATACTGTGGACAGTAAAAAAATGTCGTTCAAGAGGCCCTTCTTTATCGGGTATTGGTGAATACCAAATAACTGAAACTACAGTCACAGGTTTGTTTGCGTTCAATTAAATTAGTCAGCAAATTTTATGACTCATTCACCATTTAATCTTTTTATTACTTTTTCAAGAGATTCCTAAAAGCAGATTAAGTTCGCTTCTATTGATTAAAACTTTTTTTGAGACAGAAAAGCTTATAAAAATTTTGTTTTTTTGTTGGGTATAATGAAAACTTCAAAAATTTTCCATTCATATTTCAGCATAAAGTGCTATTTCATTTGAACATTGTAAACTAAAGTTAAAATAATATTTCGTGTTCGTAGGATGTGAAGAAGAATCTGTAAGTGGTTGAAAATTTTGTAGATTTTGACGTCATCACTATGGATAATGTGCAATGGTGTACAGCAAAAGTTTTTTTGGTCTAAAAATTTTTATGACCCCTACATGATAGGATTCACTTGTTCGACCAATATTATAATATGCATCAGTGGTGTCGAATCCATAATACAATATACATGTATATGTTGCCGGCCAAACTAGTTTTTAGTATAATTTAGTTTTTTCTAGGCTAAACTAGTTCTTTCGACGCGTGTTATCATGAATCTGTTTAGCCTTGGAAAATTTTAATATGTTAGGGTAAGTGGGCGGCCTTCGACTGCGACTCAGGGCTTACGTCCTCCAATATGATGTATCGGTCGCGGTTCATTTTGATATATCCAACGCTGGTGTATAAGCAAAGCCTATGGTGGATATAGTGTAGTGAACCGCTGCCGAAGCTCACCGCGAAGTCAGCATTGGGCATATTTGAGTGTGTAAACCCTGAGCAGTGTCCCCTCCATTTACTCTAACATACTAAATTTTCCAGAAATCAGGAGCGAGGCCGTTAAAGTATATTATAATCCTAGTTCATTTTAGGCTAAACTGGCCTAGGAAAAACTAGTTTATCCTAAAAACTACTTTGGCCGGTAACATATATGTACATAGATATGCTGCAGTCGGTGCAGAAATAATTTATATTATTTTTAGTGGGGATATCCAAAGGCTACCTTGTAATCCGCACTCGAATTTGCCAACACTGTGTAGTTCTATGCTTCTACTGCACATCTTCTAGGCTTTATGGAAATTGTGATTCATTTGTGTTCGAAATTCGCTCGACCCATCATTTCGTTAAGAGAAAAGATCGGACCCCGTCACCGATCCTTACGACAGACGGATGTCACTCACGTACGGCTTCGCCTAATTAACGTTGAGCGATCCGAACTGTGCGTAGTCGGTTACCAATCCGTACGATAGATGGATGCGTCTCGTGCTGTTAGATGCGTAAGTAGGACCGATTGCAAAAAAAAACCAAGAAAAGTCCTTGGTGTAGGCTTTTGAAGCTTATGCTTGTATGGAATTTACCAGGCCTTTGTTTTCGAAATTCGTCAACTTTTTCTCTGATGTTTGGCCGAACCATTTCTTTTATTTGTGTGAAATTTGGTTTGATTACTTTAAATAATTTTCTCAGTAAAGCGACTTAAAGTTTTTGTAGCTATTAAGGGTGACACGCCTACATGTACAAATTTGCCAATTTTTGTTAAGAGCTTTCTTACTAATTATATATTTGTGTGAAATTTGGTTCCATTACCTTGAATAATTCTCTCAGTATAGCGCTTTGAAGTTTTTGCTTATATATTAGGTGCCACGTCTTCTTGTCGATATTCGTTAACTTCTTGTCAAGAGTTTTCTAATTAATTTTGAAGAATTTGGTTATACCACATCAAATAACTTAAAATGTTTTATTTGTATGGGTGGCAGGCGTGTCCGTGAACTAATATTGTCCATTTTCAATTCAAAGAACCTGGTTTGAAGGTGCATCCTGTGTATCGTGTTTCATTCAATTATCTTCGTAGTTTTCCTGTAGTCGTGATTTCTACAGACGGACTTGGATTAATAGATTTAGGTGGTGCCGCTGATTAAAAATATATATATATTTTCTATACCTACCGCACCCCTTTCTATTTGTTGCAAACGAATTAGCAAAGTGTAGTGTACAAAAACGACATTATCAATATTTATGTTAACCTTCCTACACTGTCGCTTTGGTCTACCAGATCGTCAAATTCCTTTACTTTGAAAAGTACAAATGTACCGAAAATATTTTATTTTCTAATGCGATATCTACATTTGATGACAGGGACATTACATCTGAAAAATGGGTACACCTTAAAAAAATGTATCACTAAATTCTGTCGATATCATGAAATCGGTATTATTACTGTCCTGAACATTGTAATTACACCTGATATAGCAAGAGAACTAGAAAAATTAAAGGTCAGCTTGTCTGATGTTAAGATTTTATTAAAATTAATGAAGACATGAACTTTGTTGATTGCAATCTTGTTGCAAGAGCGTCTTATCCCATTTTTTTTCGAAAATAATTGTGAAATTCTCACCCATCGTTTATTATCAATACTTGCTATGGAATGATAACGATTGTTTATCGCACTTACAATAAAAAATTAATCATGTGAAAATATAATTTTTTTTATATTTTGCTTATTTTGCTACTGCAGTTCTTCATGAGCGTAACGATTTTGTTAACCTGCAGCTTAAGATAAAATTCAAAATAAATTTATTTCAGTGTATTCATGTGTGAAATTCTTAGTGAATAAAATGTATGCAATTCTAGTAATAGTGGCTGGTCCTATAATCACTTTTATCATCATTGTAATAGTAAGTTAATTTTTTTCTCGCAGTGTAAAATAACTCAAGTAATTTCAATGTTTTTAGGCTATTTTATGCTGTGCTTATGTATCAAAAAAACTCTGTCCAGGAAGCGATGAGAATCGACCAAGCGCAGGTTTGTTAGCGTCAGTAATTTAGGATCAATCCAACTAAAAAAGCTTATTATACATTCGGTTTTTTGTTTTTTAAGACCATTCGCAATATTTCAGTATATACGATACCATACGGCTTTTATCAATAACTTTCAAGTTTTGCATGCAGTTATATAGACTTTTCGATACTTTTCAATACTACGCGAAATTTTTATTGAACCATGTTCAATGCCTCGCAAATTTTCAACAAAATATTCATTTTTATACTCTCGTCGATGTTATATAATTTTTTGGTACTATTTGATGCTTTATATATTTGCTACTTTTGTATGCATTTCGACTTTTATCGAAACAACAATATTTATGAATTTCCAACTTCTTGATATTTTTCGATATAAAGATCGAATATAGACGGTGTACTGACAAACCGCGAGTGAGCCACAACAAAATATCATTAAGTTAACACATTACGCAGCGAGTTAAATAACTCGCTGTTTTCAATGCTTTTTCTAATCATTATAAAGTATTAGATGATAAAGATTATTTTTTATCAAAGCACTTGTGATTTTGCAAGTTATAACCAAAAAAATCAAATGAAAATGTTGTTTGCTAATAATATTTAGTTTGGTTGCTTCAGTGCCTTATGTGCGTTGCGATTTGTCGATCTCAAGTTTAAAATTAAATTCGAAACAAAAATTTTTCAATTTGTATGCAAAGAAGCATTTGCCTAAATGACCACGAATATAACCGATCTCATTGCAAGCATTGTCCTTGGTCTAGTTGGTTTTCTAATTGTTTTAGGCATCTTAAGAGTAGGTATCTTAATTTGCATTTGCATTTGCATTTGCATTTGCCCTAATGTAATTGAATATTTTCAGTTAATTCTACGCATAGTAAAAAAATGCTGTTCAGCAGGACCTTCTATATCGGGAATTGGCGAATACCAAATAACTGAACCTACTGTCACAGGTTTGTTAGTGTTCACTATTTGAAATTAAATTAGTCTTCAAAGTATATGACTCATTGGCCGTTTAATCTTTTTATTACTTTTTATACCCTACACTGAGGGTATATTCACTTTGTCATTCCGTTTGTAACGCATAGAAGGGGGCATGGCAGGTATGGAAAAGTATATATATTCTTGATCAGCGTCACCACCTGAGTCGATATAGCTATAACCGTCTGTCTGTCTGTCCGTCTGTCTGTCCGTCTGTCCGTCTGTCTGTCCGTCTGTTGAAATCAGGTTTACGCAAAAACTAAGCAAGCTAATTCAATGAAATTTGGCACACAGGTCAAACCTTCGTGCAAGCTCCTAGCATATAAAAATGGGCGAAATCGGCTAACGGCCACGCCTTCCGCCCATACTCTATGTAAATATACCCAAGTCCATTTTGAAAAAAAGTTGCTGCGATTTTGATGAAAATTGGTGATTTGGTGAAGATGAGAACAAAATTAAGATTAAGCTAAGTTCTAAGTTTGCAAAGGCTTTTAAAGGGGCGTGGCACAGCCCTAAATTTTAACTTTTATAACGCCATAGCTCGTAAACAGTGCAAGATATTATGATGAAATTTGGTACACGAATACAGATCTTATAAATCTTAAATTGCGGATAAAATGGGCAGAATTGTAAAAGTGGGCGTGGCACTTTTTAGCGATTGAAAATTTGGATTTCGTATATCTCCAAATTGGCACATAAAATGTTCATAAAAATTTTAGGGATGACACCACTAAAAGTAGTCATCAATAAAAAGAGAACTAACATATGAAATTTAATATGGCAGATATACTCGCTAAAAGGTGTCTTCTTGCAAAATTTTGACACAATAGTGCAGGTGGGTGTGGCACCTCCCATATAAGCGAAATACGTTTAATGCTATAGATAGTGTACTATGAGAGTAGTCGTCATAAAATTTTGTTTAGAGGTGTGGGTTACTATAAGCTTTGAAATCAAATGAAATATGACAAGATTGCATCAGTGGGCGTGGCACCTCCTACATTAACGTAAAGTTGTAAGTGCTATTTTAAGTGAACTATTAGAGCAATTGATTTGAAATTGGATGTAAGTGGTTTACTGGGTATTAGGTACATGTGAATCAAAAGCTTTTGAAATAGCAACAGTGGGCGTGGCACCCCCCATACAATTAAAATACCTTGAGTGGCATAACTATCGAAATTAATGAGCAATCATACTGAAATTTGGTGTAATATTAGGTTTGTTTATAGAAGGTTATTTTTGGATCAAAATCTGACTGGATTGTACCAGTGGGTGTGTCACCGCCCTAAATTTTAAGAATAATTAGGGCACATATCGCAAACTATACAAGCTATTGTGCTAAGATTTGGTTTGTGCATGTCAATCACGAATATCATTTATTGAAACAAAAGTGGGCGGAATTGGAGAAGTGGGCGTGACATATTTCGTGTTTTACATTTCTATTCTATTTTTTTCGACATTTTCAACCTGTTCCCATTCAATTTCATTCGACATTTTCTTTGACTCTTTTATTAATTTTTCAGCATTTTTCATATTTTTTGACTTATTCAATTTCTTTTAACTTTCTTCGATGGTTTTTATATATATTCAGCATTTTCAGTTTTTTCCAACCCTTTTCAACATTTTCGAACCTTTTTACATTATTTTCGACTTATTCAACCTCTTCAACATTTTTTTAACATCTATTTAAAAAGTACTTTCAATGCAGTGTAGGGTATGTGAGTTGCGGATTGGCCGAAAGTAACACCTTTACTAGTTTACTTTAAAAACAAATCCGATCGCTTCTATCGATTTTTTTTTCTTAACAAAAAAACTGATATAAAATTTGTTGCTGCATATGTTTGTAACTTTTAATATTCTCAAAAAATATTTTCTAAATATTTGTTTCGAATCGCTCAGTTATTAAAAATTTCCTAGTGCATATGAAATTACTCGACAATATGTCCCTTACAACATCTGTTTAGTTACCTCATCCCTTTAAAAGCTTAAAAGTGGCCTCAGGTGCAGTTGGCATAGGGTAGCGCAATTATGAGATGACATATTTCTTAACATTTTATGTGAGTTTCATCCCGATGTTCTATGATGGAGCTGAGGTACCTAAAATTAATCAATGAACGTTATTTTATGTTGTGCTAGTCCGTTCTGATTTTTGACATATCACCATCTATTCTTCGGCACCACGATGATTTGGATCTTCATTTATCCACCTGTGGATTCTGCCAAAGAGCTGACCGACAAGTCTCTCAAATTCATTTTGATATTTTTAATTTGGCAAAATTTGAAATAATTTGGAAAAAATTAAAAAACAGAAAAAAAAATGCCAATGTCCAACTTTCTCGAAAGCATTTGAAAGTCTCATTTGACCTATGTAAATAACATGAATAGAGTGTGGCCTGGAAAATTAAAAACAAAAAGTATTTAAGTACATATTTCCCTTATATCAATTGCGCCATATGTTAATTGTTATTGAATTGTGGTATCATCAATTAAATTCTGTAATCTGTGTACAGAAAAAATATTTTACCAAAGAGTTTTCGACCTATTGTTTAGCTAAAAAAAACGAGTTTCCGAAAATTTATAATTTGTGCGAAAAACTAAAAGTTTCAGCTGAGTTACAAGGCTCATAGTCGGAATGAGCAACGGCAGAATTAAGTGAACCACAACAAAAGTTATGTTTTATTCGCCTAGGGGCTATCTCTGTGTCAATAAAACGACCAAGCTGTTAACTTTCGTACTCGTTGATAATACTAGTACTCGCTGCTTATACGACTACTCGTTGTTTTTGTCTCCTTTTTGTTATTACAAATTACTGCTTTTTACCACCTGGCATTTTAAAGAACTTTTTTTCGCGAATTAGCTCTACTTTTCAATTCAAAATGTACAATAGACAAAATAAAGAACTGCTAGATAGCACCAACATATAATTCTTTGGTAGCACTCGCTACTCGTTTAGTTTGCTATTTTGTTTTTGCTTTCCCATACAATTATCGTTGCTAGCTATAGATAGCTAGCAGTGTGTGCCAAATAAAACGCAACTAAAATATCATTAAGTTTGCACGTTCTCTAACAAGTGCACGCTTTTTTCCATACTTCTGCTAATCGCTATACATATTATATGATAAGGATTATTTTTTATCGAAGAATGTTATTTAATAATTTTGCAAGTTATAACCGACGAATCAAATCGAAAAGTTGCTTTAGTTTTGTTGCTTCAGTGCCTTATGTACGTTACGATTTTGTCAATTTTGTCAATTTTAAGTTAAAAATTAAATTCGTAGTAAAAATTTTTCAATTTATATGTAAAAGAAGAATTACCTAAATGAACAACGATATAAATGATCTCTTCGCAAGCCTTGTTCTTCTATTTGGTTTTATAATTTTTTTAGGCTTCTTAAAAGTAGGTAACTTATTTTGCATTTGCATTTCACCTAATGTAATTAAATGTTTTCAGTTTATTCTGTGGATTGTAAGAAAATGTCGTACAGAGGGACCTCCTTTATCGGGAATTGGTGAATTCCGATTAATTGAACCTACAATCACAGGTTTGTTTGTGTCCAATTAAATGAGTCAATAAATTGCATGACGTGATTTTTGAATTAGATATATCCGCCATTTCATGTTTATTTTGTGTGAAAAAATCAAAAATTTTTATTATAAACTTGCCTTGTGAGAAGAGTCTATATAGATCATCATCAATTTCATATAAAAAGTAACTTAGTGCAAACTTTAAATGCGTTTTTCTCCCACTTTTGGTTTTTTGTGTTATGCCAGTCTTGAAATAAGTGAGCTCACTTAACGTTGAGAAAATCGTAGCTCATGTAAACATTTTCTTTAGCGCTTTCATCCCTCTAAAAGCGGTTAAAACAGTGTAGGGTAAAGCAGACCAATGTATGATAAAATGGCATATTACTTAACATCTCATGTTAACATCATACAGATGTTCTGTAACGAAGTTGAGGTACCTAAAATTCGTTAATGGTCGTTATTCTATATTGTGACTTTTTATCATTTGGCATCACGATGTTCTAGATCAGTCTCAAACTCAGAACTGATTTCCCGTAATTTATTTCCTGATCGTATGGCCTATTTATAGCCAGCGTCTTTTTTAAATTCTATTGAGATATGACTATGGTTGATAGCCAAATGAACTTCGTAATTCGAGATCGTGATCGGTGCTTAATATCCGTCTCAAGCAGCGATATACAAAAGTTTATATTCTTCTTGTTAGTGTGTTAGTGAGAGTATTAAAATATCCAAGCAAAGCGTGTTACCTCTCTTTACACTCCTATCGTTTTACTTAAGAAGCGAATTTTCTTACATTTTCTATCAGGAGCCGGAAAGCACTGAGAATCTCTAAAAACTACAAAACAGCCAGATCAATCTGCCCCTATTATAATAAACTCAAAATCACCTACTTACTATATAGAGCCAGTTTGAGATCACAATAATCACCGCAACCTGTACTGCATAATTGGCCAGCATGCTGAAAGATAAGGGATCGCATTCAATTCTTCCGGCCGCAACTGCTTGAATGAACCACTCGAGTCAGTTCTTTGCAGCTGTGTAGCCTTAATCAGAATTAGTCTAAAATGTCTTGGAAATTTTTTCTTCAATGACCTCAGCGCATTTTTCGAAGTTGAAATCTGCGCTTTGCCTTACTACCTTAATGAGGCTAATTGAATATAGCTGTCTTAGCTTCCACTAGTTCACCGAGTCAAGTAATGTGTTATTGAAACAGCACAATTGATGCTATTTAGGGCTTGAAGCCTGTTTGCTAAGCCAACACCTAACCGTATCCTTTAATAGTTCTCTTTATAACGATGCCTTTAATTTTTATGTGGCGGAAATGCAGTAACGTATTTAGGGGGAGAAGCAGAGGGGATCTCAAAATGGTCGTGAAATGTATCTCATTTTGCTAGGGTTTTTTGAAAAGTAAAATAGAGGACCTTTTGATGTAGTAAATGCCAATGTGTTGGTGGAGATTTATGAATTTAAATGAAAATATATCTCGTTGTGCTACAGATTTTGAATGTCAAAGGAGAAGAACTTTCATTTTTTGTTGGTAAAGTTAATGAAATTTCTGCCAAAAAACACGAACATTCTTCTCGGTAGAGGCGCCGGATGTGCACGGTACGCCTCTGCGGCAATGATCCCGCTTATGTGTTTTGACGATGAAATAACATTTTGCAATTTTCTTTGCGCCTCTTTACGTCAAGCCATTCTGTTTTATGTTTTTTTTTTTATTTCGGTCATGAAATGTTATGTTTTGTCTAAAAATTGGCACGTTTACTTAACGACTTTGTTCATGTTTTCAGGCAGCATCAATGTTGCATTCTATCTAACTACCGAATTTCGTAACCATATCTTTCATAGATCTCGAGATAATAAGTATTTAAAGTTTTTGGGTGGTGCCACACCTTCCATATACAGGGTGATCCAATAAATGTTTCCCACTTGTTGTACTGAAATTAAAATATTGGTTTACGTCGGCTTTAATTCTTGTACGAGCTGTATTTTGTAGGCCTTCAGATCAAGATCATGCCTCAAGATACACCACAATGATCCAGAAGAGATGCCCAGAGCCTGAGATCGGCGACGAATCGATTGTTCACGATTTTCATGAACACTCTGGTACTGCAGAAACATTCTCAAAATTATGGGCTGAATGCGCTCTGGTTGAATGATGAATGTCTAAAAGTGTAAAATTGGTTCGAAATTTGGTGATGGTTTTACGAATAGTGCGCTCAGTTAGACGCTCATAACGACCAAAATGATGTTGAAGAATATTCTCTAACTGATGACTGATTTTGGTAGTAAGCTTCCACAATTAATAAACGTTGTTTAGGAGCAAGTCAATTCATGATTGAGTCGTATGGAATACTGAACACAAACGTCATATGGACAAGCCATTTGACACATGATAGTTGTCAAAACAACCTAGTTGGAAAATTGAAATCGTATTGGATCACCCTTTATATAGCAATATTTTCGAAGTGCTATGAAAATTTTCATTTTTCGCAAAAAAAATATTTCTCGGTGGCACCGAATATCGTAAAGCTACTAAAAATTATGTGATTAGGAGCTTATTGAGGCAACCGAAACAAATTCAAAATTAGACAAAATAACAATCCATTAAAAAAAAATTTTAAATTTTTATAACTCTTTTTTATGAACGAGTACACACACAGCAACAAATTTTAATTGCAAAAATAAGTTGCAATATCTCAGCTTGTGGCATTAACTATTTATCCAAACAATTTGCTGAATACAAAATCATTTAACGAAATCACACTCAACGATTTTGCTGAACTTGAAATCCTTGAGAACTTCCCGCCAATTCAACAACAAAACGATAGCGCATTGTTTTCGAAACTTTGCCAAAAAATAGTTGAGTTAAAGTGACGGCGGCCCCCCATGGCGTATAGAATTAAAAACATCTTAAGAAAAATTTCATATACGAAACCAAGAAATCACTCAGATTAAATGACTTGCGTAAGTGTAGTTACGTATTGTGCAATAAAAAAAAAAAATAAGTAAATGCTTAAAGCTAAGGGGCTTTAGCACCCAAGAGCTTTTTAATTGTTTACTACACGTTAAGCATAGCAGAAACCACAAAAGAATCAGAAACAATGGGTAACGTTTTGTTTTCCAGAGCAAAATATATTAATTATTTGAATAAGTTTGCAGCGAATTAGTTTTTTTTTTTTTTTTGTTAATGTTCGCACTAACGTAATTTAATGATTAGCGTTATAATAATAACAAGAATATGTTGTTGATTACACATTTGAAATTAATTTAATTTTTATTTAATTGAAAAAGGTTGGGTCTTAGTGTATTTCCTACATTTTATAATCATTGTCTTATTTTCGCCTATTTTCATATCTTACCAATTAGATTTTTTTAATGCTTTCAAGGACAAGTTTACAAAGTTTACAACTGTAAACAGATAAGATATTAACGTAGAACTGAACTATAAACATTTTTTTTATTTCTATTTACATTGAATATTTTAGGCATTTCAAGTGAAATAAACACATTTTTAATACAAACAACCTTGAAATTATAGCAATAGCACGACAGGCTTAACTCTCTTAAACTTAGGTTTAAATATTCAGGAGCATTCAACTTTCATACGAAATCATTTTTTTTAATTGTTAATTTTATTTCAAATTACTTGTTTTATTTTTCTTAATATTAACTTGGTTCGATATAAAAACGAAAAACATTGTCTTGTATGTCAATAGATTGTTTACAACTTGTGTTGAAAATTTATTTGCTTATCTTTCACAGAAATTTATAAATAAATGAGTTATAAGTCAAAAGCTTTGCTAACTAATAACAAATAGTTAGACGATATTATACTAAAACATGTGGGAAGTATTATTTATCTTCTATCATAACAAAGTGATATAACTCTTATGAAAAGTTATCTAAGTAACTTTAAAAAAGTGTACAACTTATTTACAATAAAATTAAATTTATTAGAAAACAAAAACTGCAAACTGTTAACATTTGTAGCTATAAAATGACACACATAATGTTGTACTTAAGTGTGAAATTTATTATCGGTTGGTGATCACACACAGCACTAAACTACTTACTACTCTGCAGGTTCAAGCTCGAAACTACAATAGATAAAACGCTATAGCCAGTCAGTGATCAAATAATAGAGATTACACAATTTAACATTAAATCCCAAAATTTTATAAAACATTTTTTTTTAATTTTTCAAAAAAAATATATTGAAAATCGCTTAAGGCAAAAAAAAAGACGATTATCAATAGAAAAAAATTGCAAAATTTTCATCATTACAAAAACATCGAAGTGGCTCAACGTTATATCTTTTGAAATATCGAAAATGGGTTCTGAACTAGAATGAAATAAATGAAATACAAATTATTTTATTTAGGTTACTGTTCAGCACAGTGTGCGATAATAAAAATCATAAAAACAGAAAAAAAAGACAACAAAAAACGGCTAAAGCTAGTTTCACTCATAGCTAAATGGAATCATCAGTGACCTTTCAGCTGATGAGTGAGAATTTGGTGTTATTATACACTGTGCTAACCAGTAAGCTCAATAAACTAATTACAAACTAGAGTTCACCCAGTGGTTGAAATTTAACCATTATAGTGACAAAACAAAAACAAAAAATACTTTTTGGTTTTAAAAAACCTGTACTTTTTGTACAAAAATCATAGTATTATGCTACCCTATTCCTATCACTATTCCTTCCATAGAGTTTAATATAAAGGGTGTTTTTTTTAGAGGTATAGAGCTTTGAATTGAAATAAAACACAAGAAAATCATTTTAATGTCCATCAATTTGGCTTTATTGGAAGGATAATTTTATGCCATTAATGTTTAAATATGATTTCAGGCATGTGGCCGCCGCGGCTGGCTCGAATAAAGCCAATTCTACAGGTCCAATTTTGAACCACTTTTTCGAGCATATGGGGCCGTATGTCGGCAATAACGCCACGAATGTTGGCTTCCAAGTCCCCTAACATTTCTGGTTTGTTGGCGTAGACGAGCGACTTCACATATCCCCAAAGAAAATAATCCAATGGTGTCAAATCACACGATCTTGGTGGCCAATTGACAGGTCCATTCCGCGAAATTATGCGCTCATCGAATGTTTCCTTCAATAAATCGATTGTGACGTGCGCTGTGTGGCATGTAGCGCCGTCTTGTTGGAACCACAACTCATCCACATTCATGCCATCCAATTCGGGAACAAAATAGTCGGTTATCATGTCTCTATACCGGTCTCCATTAAGGGTAACTGACTCTCCAGCATTATTTCGGAAGAAGTATGGCCCAATGACTCCACCAGCCCATAGAGCACTCCAAACAGTCAGTTTTTGTGGATGTAATGGCGTCTCAAGGGTCTCATGTGGATTCTCTTCACTCCAAATGCGGCAATTTTGCTTGTTGACATAGCCATTTAACCAAAAATGAGCCTCATCACTGAAAAAAATTTTGCGATGAAAATCAGCATCGAGATCAATCTCATTTTCGGCCCATATACCAAAATCACGACGCATTGCATGGTCTCGCGGCTTTAATTCTTGCACAAGCTGGATCTTGTAAGGTCGCAAGCCAAGATCTTTGTGCAAAATCTTCCATAAAGTTGATGGACAAAGCTCCAATTGCTGTGCACGGTGGCGAATCGATTCATTCGGGTCCTCTTCAACATTTTGCTCTACAGCGGCAATTGTTTCTTCGGTGCGCACTATTCGACGCCTCTGCGGATGCGTATTATCACATAGAGTAAACGTAGTGCGAAAACGATCCATGGTTAACCGAATTAATTGCTCTGATGGACGATTATGTCGACCATAAAATGGACGGAGCTTGCGGTAAACTTCGCGAACTGAACCATTATTTTCGAAATAAATTTGCACGATTTGCAAGCGTTGTTCTTTTGTCAACCTGTTCATGATGAAATGGCAAACCAAACTGAACATAAATGACATTAGAGTTGCCAGATTTGACCATAAAATGCCAGTTTTATCTCTATTCGAAAAACAAACCTCTAAAAAAAACACCCTGTACATATCTCCATAGCGAATTCATCAAAATAAATCGATTAGTTTAACTTAGAAAACATCTGGTCCTTTTAAGGGCGTGGCACCACCCACCTAAAAATAAATACATTTTCTCGATACGATTCCGTTTGGCTGCTATATTGTGTACTTTATTGTATATCACGCACACTTTGATATATTTTGCTAACATTCATCTGTGTAAGGTTGCCTGAAACTGCTCTAGAGCCTCATATATGGGGCTTATGACTTTAGTCAAAGAATATACAAACGAACAGTAGGTGGAACCTTACCGCCGGATGCAGAACGTTTCGAAACATGTGGCCATAATTGAATCTAAGAAGGACACAAACTCTCTTAAGATTCAGGAGACGAGAGCTAAGAACTGTTGTGGGAGTGCTGACGTGGCACTGTGTTATTGACCCTATGGTCGCCAAATATGGTGTGCCTTTGAGAGCCTTATGCAGAAGTTGTGGAGACGAAAAAGAGAATGAGACGGTTATACCATCTACTCTGCGAATGCCCGGGGCTAATGACGAAACAAACCAAATGTATTCGTTATGTTGTTGGAACTTGAGAAACTAGCCGAGTTGTGGCTCACCAGCATTCTCAACTTCATCAAGGCTTCTGAGTAGTTCGCCCTCAATTAATAATATAATTTGAGGAGATGAAAGGGATATAATATATGTGTAGGGTACCACGATGGGCAAACTGCATCCGAGCCTTTTAACCTAACCTAACCTGACCTGACCTGACCTAACCTCACCTCACCTCACCTAACCTAACCTAACCTAACTTAACCTAACCTAACGTAACGTAACGTAACGTAACGTAACCTAAACTAACCTTACATGATCTAACAATAAACATAATACTAAATTTTTAAAATTGCGAGTGATCAGGTACTCAGTATGGGTAATATTTTGATATCTTAATAATCCAAAATGCACTCTTTGAAAAACTAATTTTTTTGGCTTAAAATATTTATTTTAACATATCGTCGCTCTCGGGTAGAAAGCCCCTAACTCATATTTCTGAAATTTCACAGCAGAAGAAAAAACTTAAAAAAGAAGTTTCTTAAATGCGATTCCCAAAACTTTTAGTGGGTCAGTTAGTAGAAGTTATGACATAAAAGTTGATGGCGAGAAATTTCCAAAATGTCTTTTCCATCAATGATTTCTTGACACTGGAACATTTGCACCAAAAATTTGCATACATTAAAAACGGCAGCACTTAAACCAAGTTTTGAATATCATAATTATAGCCCCTGTAATTAGCTATAATATGACGTCATCATTTTCAAAATCGATACAGCCGTTACAGAATAATGGACTTAAATGTTAACATGGATTTTCGCCCTTCCATTATTTTCCTTATAGACTCGTCTTCCTGGGGGCTTAGGGAGGAAATTTCGCTTAGATCTTTACCTAATTAACGATACCAATATCTATAAAATATAGCAGGGCGGGAGGGGTTATTGATTTATCGACAAAAAAGTCAAATTCGAGAAAAAATGAGTTATGGCCTTTCTACTCGAGAGTGACGATATAGTAACTGAAATCCTCATAAAATTTCAATGTGTTTTTTTGAACTTTTCCTTCACAAAAAAACATATATTTTTCGATCTATCCTAATGATAAATTTCTTAAGTAACTTTATCTTAAATAAGTTCACAATGTTGTGACAAATTCTATAGTCTCTCTCTTAATGTGTAGGGTATATCAAAATAGAGTTGCATTTTTTTCATTTTCTGTTGTTTTTGTCTTATCATTTATCTTATCAATTATCAGCGCTAACAGTAGAGACAACGTAGTCAAAACGCAACAACATTCATCAATTTGAACATTAAAAACTCTTTTCTCAATACGAAAGTGTGCGTTTTTATTGTTCGCTTCTTTGTCCTTTTTTATTAATCTCACGTTTTTTGTCAAGCTTTTTACTTACTTTTCCCCTTATGTTTTAATATGTGTGTTGTTTTTGTCTGTGATAAATTGTTAATTGTAAATAACAATAAACGTCAAAGCAAACAGTTGAAGAAACATAAAAAAAATTTTGAAAGTTCTCCGTTTTGAGCGTAAAATTGGTAACAACAGTTCGCACTGAACACGCAGATCAGTTGTTTTAATTTAAATAAAGTAGAGCATTGCAGCAAAAAAAAATTTAAATAAATTAACTAAAATACAGACAGACATTTAACAATAAAATGACATCTGATATGCACGAATTTCTCATGTATATTTCATCGTTTTTTATGGTGTTTTTATCGCTGGCCGTTTTGTGTTTTTGTATACGCGTCTTTGTTTGGGTCTATATTGAATATTGGTGTCCACGTCCGGGCACACGCGGCTATGAAGAGAGACGCAGAAGAAGAGCTGTACGTGAACGGGGTATGTACGAGTATAGGTTTTTTTATGGTGGCTAAGAGCAAAAAAAAAATTACTGAAACACCGGGTTAATCGAAACGAAATAACACGTACGCTCGATGAGAACCTAAGATTTTATACGTTAACTCTCTTGAGACAATTGAGCCGTTTTTATTTTTTAAGTAGTGTACACTGAAAGAGCGCATGGCAGCAACTTTTGAGAAAAAATGTCTTCAAATAAAAATTTGAAAAATTTTATAAAATTGTGATAACCTATTATATTAATTTTCAAGAAACGAAAAAAAAAATTAATAACTCAAATTTTATAAAAAAATATTTTTTGATTTTAATTGTGACATTTTTTTTTTTAATATAAAATCCATGACGTCTTAGAAAAAATAAAAAAAAATATTTTTCTGAATATTTTGCCAAATTTTAAACACTTTTTACTTCGTGCGATTTTTACTGAAAGTTGATAACTTAGCAGAAAAAATTATAAAAGCTGAAAATTTGACCAAAATGGATTTTCATCACTAACAAAATATCTAAAAACCCTAGAGAAAAATTTTTCCAACAAAATATTTCTATTTTGTTTTCATAAAATACAAATCTGTGATGAAAAAATATATAGAAGGTTTTTTAAAAAATCACAATTGACCTTGAAGAAAACTGCTTTGAATATCAAAGACAAGCTTTATATTTGTTCTCGATATCTTGGCCTGGATAAATTAAAATGTATCACACAGTATAAAAAGGCCATCAGTGTAAGGGAGAAAATTAGGCTTTCGTAACCACAATAGAAAAAGATGACGTAAAATTCATCATATGCTACCCGCTGTCAAAATTAGAAACACGTGATCATTTTACACAAAGCAGAACTGCGGCGGACTACCGGTAACCCGCTGCCGAGTACCCGTTGACATAAGGCGTGTTTTATTCGTTTTGGTTAAACATTAAAGTGAATAAAACGCATAAGTTTAATTTTTTTATAATTCTGCTAATGCTCACTTGGAGGCATGACAGTTTTTGACGAAACTTCTGTCTTAAAATCAGAGCCCGCTCATTTGTGCTGTTGCACGGGGCTTAACGCGGTAAGGCACTTCGCGTGGCACCATATACAAAATATATATATATATATATACGAAAATAACATAGCGTACCTCATATGTTGACTCAAATATCGCGAAAGGTACCCGATGCTGACTTATAGGCATAGAAAAATTTTTTTTGTTCACGAAACTCTACTTTCATTGGGCAGGTACTTAGAAAGCTGTAAACTGGCGAAATGTGCAACATTAAACAATAAACGATTTTTTCTATGCCTATAAGTCAGTGTCGGGTACCTATCGCGATACTCTCGAAGAAAGATACTTTTAATGCCCTTAAATTGGGCATGAGTTGCCACTGATTCCATAAGATGATCACCTTTTTTGTCGTTTTTCGAGTTCTGACTTTTTTAAATTGTTTTTTGTTATTGGTTTTAGAGCATTGAATACATACAAAGTTCTGGGAACGACCAATCGATCGATCTATTTTTCGTTGGGTTTTTTCTTCATTGCACTTCATACACAATGGGTTAATGATAGCATTTTCTTCTTTTGTGAAATGCTTGGCTTGGCTCATATTTTAATGACCTAATATGACTTGTTTTCTTAATCAATAAACAATATAAGCAATGTTTACTTTAATAACAAAATTAATTATTTTATTTAATTAAAAACGGTGAGTCTTTCTTTTTCTATATAAATTATTATTTATTTACTCAGTATGTATTACGAAGTAGTAAGTAGATGGGGTCATCGACTTTAATACAATGAAATTATTAATTTTGTTATTAAAGTTCTAAATTATTATTAATAAATTATAATTTATCGTCTGTTTTCAGAGTTTCCAACCAATCATTTTTAGAGCTAGTACTACCCATAAGTAATTCCCCCAAAGTTTTTCGTTTGGTATCGTACAAGGGTTACCAACAAATTTAATATATGTTTCTAAGTTATTAGTTACCCAATTATATTGCCCACAATTGTGTGTAGGTATCGATGTTATTCACTAAATTTATTAATTTAATATTAAGTGTACAACGTGTGATGTCAAAATAAAATATATCAGAAGCACAAAAGCAGCATCTTAGTAGAAGTCAGTTTCGAGAAAATTGGTGTTTTGCTAATGTCGTATTCTTGGATCTGTACTATGTGTACATATTAGGGTTTTTAAATTTTTTTTTTATCAGAAATTAGCTGACCCGACAGTCGTTGTTCTGTTAATTAATGCAAGAATTTAAGATAGAACCCTCGCTAGCTCAGTGGAAATAAAAACACTTCATTTATTGTGAAAAAATTTAATATAATGATTTTGTGTTATAAAATACTATCCAAATCTCATCTTTTTCTAACATTTCATTAATTCCATTTGAATCAATGAAGCGATCTTCAAGAAAATACGACTTCGAAAATATCTCTATATGAGGACCACCCTAACTAAAATTTATAAAGTTTAATAATGACCACTGTGGTGTGTAAAGATCACGTTGTTGTGTGTGTTGTTAATTCCATGTGAATCGATAAAGCGATACTTAAGAAAATGCGATTTTAAAAATATTTTTATATGAGGACCACCCTAAATGTTCACTCTAAATATAAGTAACATAATTTAAGAAGCGCCTCTAAATATGAGTGCTACGTGGTATCAATTTGCATGTGAATCGATAACTTTATCTTCTAGAAAATGTGATTTTACAAATAATTTTTTGTGAGAGCCACTCTAAACATGCATCCTTAATAAAATTTTCATACAAACCTTACCATAAGGATTACAAATACAACAAAAAAGAAATCCGCCATTCTCAAGTGATGCTCTGTCATACATGCGGCGATTGGTTTTTATATACATATGTATGTACATATATGTATAGATGAGCTGAAAACATTTTTGGATCCTATAGATGATATAAAAAGTAGGGACAAACTCCATTTTTTTATAAGTAGGGGAGAAGTGGGGGTTGTGGGCATGGGTCAGTTGTGGGCACCCCTACGTATATTTTGAGTTTCGTTAGTAATGTCATTCGCAAGCAATTACTCTAAGTATGATTCATGCCAAATATCAAAGTAAACGGACGCGTTTGCTTTTGGAAATGAACGAATTGGTTTTTTTTGGGCTTGGAAAAGATGGTGAAACTTCTTTCAAACATTTTCAATAGTGTATCAATCAAAGTGGATCGATTGGAAAGGTAAGTGTAATGTATTTTTATTTAGTCGAAGTATTATGCTGAATGGAACAATATCGATTTGAACCAAAAAATTTATTCATAAACATTTTTTCATTACTTTTTAAAATGTCTGCTAAAGTTGGTTGTGGGCACAAAAATTGGGTGGGTTGTGGGCACCCGTTTTTTTAGTCAAATTTTTTATATACCTACAATTTCTCAACAGAGCCATCAACTTCAGAGCCATCCACTTCGGTTCCACTCGCCACATCAATGGGCAGTCATTCGATTTTGGATAGCTTAGGTCTCTAGCTTTACACAGATACCCATATGTCCAAATAATATGCACTAGGTCGGTAATTATAAGCTGAAAACAAAACTATGCCCACAACCCCCACTTCCACCCTATTTAATCTCAAAAAATTTCAAAATTCTGATGTGATAAGCCAATCCTTTGATCGAATTCGGAAGCAGCGCGAAAATTATTTTCGGAAATGAAATCCATTTACCCAACAACAGAACCTCGAAGTTCTGTATTATTGCCATCGATGAATTTGATACCTCTGCACATTAAGTCAAGCTATAGACATATAGCATATAGATTTTTTTGAAGCTAAAAGATTAATCATAGTTATTAAATAGAAGAAGAATTTACCTTCATAAAGTAATTTACGAACCCATTATAGATTACTAATTACAACTTAGCCTGCCTGAAATTTCGACACGGTGTCAGCGACCGATCAAGGAACAAATATTAAAAAAATGTCAAATAAATTTTTCTGTACAAACAAAAATGTCATTTAGTGGATATATCAAAGAGTGGAATAACCTCCAAAGAGACAGCTTGTCTCGCAACAATACATTTTTTTTTTTACTTTCTTAAAACAATTCTTAACCCATTTTTATCATTAGTCTGTTTATACGAAAATTTCTCATCATACTCGTAAATATATCACCATTACTCTACGCAAAAAGCGAAGGAAAAAAACGATATCTTATCAGTAGCGAAAATAGCCTTCTCTCAAAGTTTCAAACACTAAGTCAAACAGTGATATTGGTAACGCACACAAATTACAAGCGGTGGTAATCTTATCAGTACACCAGTACCAAAAGATTGTGACTTTATCTTGATTGCCAGCGATTTCTTTGCCATTTTTCCAATACTCTTTCAATAAAGTCACTTCAAAACGCGTTTGACATTTGCAAATACAAGTGAATAAAGTACTTTATTGTTATTGATGCTATGTAAATAGCTGAATATGGAAAGAGTTTCTTGCAATTGAATTAAAAACTAATTTAAAAAAGTTTTTAATTACTTCAATTAAAGTGCGTTTTAAAGTGATCTATCAATAAATGCGCGGTGTAGAAATTTATAATACTCATAGAAATACTTAAATACTTAGTGTTATTGTTTGTGCAGATTTATCAAGACAATATCGCTTCAAAATGGATATCTTCTCAATATATATTCTCATGTTCTTTTGCATTTTTCTGATAATGCCAACAGTATACTTTTTGGCCAGGGTAAATAAATGTGAAAATATCAAGAATTTTCACTATTTTCAATATTTTGTCATTTAATTGAAATTTTGAAGAAAAAAAATGGAATTATTTTCAAAAACTGAATCTCATCTTTATGTCTTGCGAACAGATCTTGTGTATCCCAGTGAAACTTTTTTCATATAAACAGCAATTATTGTTTCAAGGTTCATACGTTCTCAAGACATATGTACGATGCAAAAAATTATATTTCTTTATACTTTAAATGCTATAAGTCTAAATTATTTCTTCATTTTAATAAAACATTTAGCCAAAATTTAAAGAAATGTCACAATTTTCTTTCTGAAATTTTATTAAATAACAAAATATTTATATCAGGCTTTTTTTTTTATCATAAATCACCTGATTGATTTTTTAGTGGATAATTCTATTTGTGAACATGAGTGTATTGAGTTGTTTGTATATTATATTTTATAGTTTATATTGTGGTTTTTACTGGATTTTTGCGGTTGCGGAAGCGCACAATATCAAACTAATCGACGCAATAGAAATAATCGACAAAGACGTCGAGTTAATGGTAGGTTTTAAAATATTAACGATCTAGATATATCAACCTAAAATTGCCTTTAAAATATAGTCATAAATTATATATATATTATATGTGTATAGTGTGGATGGCGCAAGCGACCGTTATTGACGCGGCCAGGCCGTTAATTGGATGCTAAAGCCATAGGAGGCCGTTAATTGGAGTTCAAATTCATTAATGGCCATTAATTCGAGATAAAATTACGTTACACAAGCAAAAACAAAAACAATGGTCATCAAAATTTTTGGAAAATGAATTCGGCATTTTAACAAATTACAGATTTTCAACTTGGCAACCCTGCGGTGTGACAAATTGCTTAAGGTCCCACTCTGGTTGCGTTATTTGTATAGCTTTCAATAGCTTATTGAAAATAGGGATGTTTTTAGATCATCAATTTGAAAACGTGAGGAAAGAAATCAGTTACTGGAAAGGCCCTGCGCTTCATAAATTATTTGTATGTAGATCTTCCAATTAGATTTTAATAAATGTTTTTTTTTTTTTTTTGCTTATAAATTTAAAAACTTTGTCAATAGAGAAAACCCTTTTTTTCATTCGCCGCACTTTCACGATACGGCACTGACTGTATACGAAGCTTTTTCTTCACTTAGTAAAGTAGTAAAGCTCAACGGCTGCTGAACACTCTTTCGCACGCTCCTTGAGTGTTGTTTTGTTTTTGTTCTAAAGCTTAGATGCAGTTCTACTAAGAGAATTTTCAGTTGGTTGCAGTTATCTAAAGAGGGCTTCAAATTTTAAGAGGTTTCATCACATTTAAGGCATTGTTTGGTGGTAGTATTCCCAAATATATTCATTCTATTGAAGTTCTTAAGCAATCTACAGTGATCGCATATTCTGCTAACTGTGCTCTAAGTTTAGGGGTGGTTCACATTTTATATACCGCAATTTCCGGTTTTTTTTTACCTCCCCTTTTCCATCCTATGCTACAAAACGATGACTAGCCTTACCCAACTTTTTATAACGTCAGTCAATTTCGCCATAAATTAAGATTAATGCTTACATTTATTATATCTCTTCAATGTAAAGTAACAGATAAGCTAACATCTACATATACCCTCATCACATTTTGTCACAAGTGTCCGCCCATCCAATTCTCGTAACGTAATATCAAAATAGCATTTAGATTTATCAATAATTTTGACTTGCAGTCATAATCAGGGAACATATGTTAGGTGTATTCTGAAACAAAGGATTTAGTCCTTTCTTACTATATATTTTTGAACAGTGTTTCATTAAATTCTGTTGAAAAATACTATAGATATGATATTTTAAAGTTTTAATTTCAATAGCCCTTCCAAATCCGCTCACTTATTGTCAGGCTTGTGCTTTTTTGAATGCCTTTGTTGAAAGTTTTGCTATATTTTATTGAGAAACCTACTAGATCTGATTACTTAAAGTTTTTGCTTCTTTGAGAGCTGCCACGCCTATTTGCTTAATCCCTCCCACTTTCTGCCGCAAGTAAATATATATTACCGGACAACACGTACCATCTTTCAATGCCGTCTATACGAGGTTTTTAAAAACAAAAAACTATTGAATTTGAAAAGTACCTAACGCATAGAAGATTAGAATTTCAGAAAATCCATTCTTGAATGAAATCTAAATTACGTCGGAATCCTGTGCTGAAAGTTTCTTATTTTTCCGACTGTCAGTTTGGTCTAGGCGCTTGCACAGAGTTAATCAATCAGAAAAAAAATATCGTTTTTGGTATGAAAAAAAAAAATTTTAAATTTCTATAATGTTTGCATACCCCTTAAAAATTCGGTTTTCAAAAAGTCCTTTCTTAAATGACATGTGGTGATTCATATATAGGTTGCTTTTTCTTTTTTGACAGATCACGCGTGACTAGTTGACTACTGTCAACTTATATTTATTCAGTATTGTTTGACATTTCATTATGACTTACGCCAAAATAACGCTTGCAAATTGTGAAAATTTATTAAAGTCACTAAAATTGCAACTTTATATAGTGAAGAAGGCCGCCTTGATCGTGTGATATCACACCTGGCTTCCTTTCTTCGGGTTATGTGAAGTCAAAAGTCTTCGTCGATAATATCTCGAAAACTGGTCGTTTCGATTGGAACACCTACGGCGTGGTCGCAGCCAACATTTGAATGAAACTATCTTTAAAAAGTCTCGGCTCACAATAAAGATTCCGACATCCAATTGTATTTTATGTGTTTTACTTAAAACTAAAATAAAAAGTTCTAAATGAATCACCCTATTTGTTATATGAACTGTATGGTCTGGGCGATGACTAACATTTAACAGATGATAAAGGAGTTAGGCTCAATAAATTCTATTTATACTAACATTTTTGCTTGAGTGAGTTAACCAATCGCCAAAAACAAGTGCGAAAGGCTAACATTTTGTTTAATCTTATCTTTCGATATGAAATACATTATTGTGTCCATATAACAAAATGAGAAAAACTAAGGAAAATATCAAAATAAAAAGAAAAATAAAAAATTTGTTGCCACTAAAATAAATATGGCCAATGACTAGGTAAATTTTTTACTAAAAGCACTTCAATGTTTAGTCTGACATCAGTAGAGAGAAAACACGCTAAACGAAAGAAACAAAAGTTCCTACAAAAAATGCGATTCTGCATAAAAGAACTGCAAATAACGGTTAAAAACTAACAGTGCTATATGATGATATCTATTGGAGTTTTCATTGGCTGTTTTATCTTTTTATTTCTGGTGTTGCCAACTATTTGTTTTTGTGTGCGCATTGAAAGTAAAACCCTATCGAAAATATGTCCACCCAGATATCGGAATCGTCGTAGACGAGAACAACGACAACAAGAAGTGGACGAGTGTAATCGTTGTCGCAGAGAGGCTGCCAGACAAATTGCTGGTAGGTCTTTGCTTCGTGCACGCACAGTGCACGAAATGCAAAAAGTTGATGACTGACGTTATTTGCACAAATTTTCTCACATAAAATTTATCTTATCTAATCGAAAAAAAAGGAATTACAAAGTAATAATCATAATATCCCAATCGGTTGAAATAATAAAAATAAAATGGCTAAAATTATTCAGATAAACAACCAATAGTACTCGTATCTAATATGTATATCGTACAAAAAGAGATTGTGGGCTTAGTTTCGTTGCGTATTCACTAGCATAAGCTTTACGTGTGAATTAAATTGATATTTTTTGTTTTCAACTGAAAATAGGTTCTTTTTGGTTCAAAATGTTCCTAAGCATTTTTCAATTAAAAAATGGCGACAGAATATAATTTTTATTTTTATCTGCTCGGTGTGGTAGCGGTTTTTGTGTTAATCCAATTAATATTCGTATGTTTCTTATTCTGAAGAATAATGCACTCGTTTTGAGAGCACATTTCCTTTATCGTGTTAACATCTTTCTATTTTAGCATGGAATACGTATATTTAAAAAAAGACGTTTGCGTAGACAGCGTGCAGAACGTGGTAGGCATATTTTTTGAAAAATATCAACTTAGTAGTAAATGGAAATCCAACTAAAGTTTCCAAACTTCAGCTATTTTTTATAAATCAAATTCAAATATATGGTGTAGTTCCTTACTTATGAAAAGTAATATTAATCAAATTAACGCCTCAGATCCTTTGGAACCAGTCGATTTTGTCGAGTTGATTTTTAATTATTTGGAAACGATGAATAAAAAACTCTTAAAAAGGTTTTTAAAAGATTAATTAAATTTATTGAATGTTCTTATTTGAATCTATTTCGTTTTCCATCTGTTGAAAATTTTAATTTTCATTGACAACAAAACAACATTTTATTTTTCATTGAAAATTATTTGAACAAGTCTAAAAAACCACAAGTAACAAGGTGTAGGTGTACAAATATGAAACCGGTAATGACATCTAGCGGTCGATAGCCGTATATGTATGAGCTTCCGAACCGCACCAAATGTCTTAATTGTTCATTCTGTCATCTGTCAACAATATTCAGTTCACAATTTGTCAAGTTTCATACAACAACGCATTTTTTCCGCTCGTAAAGATGTCGAATTTTGTGCCTGAAAACTCTCATTTGCGGGAAGCATTGATTTTCTGTTTCCATTTGAAGAAAAACTCTTCTGAATCGCATCGAATGCTTGTTGAAGCTTACGGCGAGCATGCTCTTGGTCGTACACAGTGCAATGAGTGGTTCAATAAATTTAAAAGTGGTGATTTTGATGTGATAAATGAGGAGCGCGGTCAGCCACCGAAAAAGTTTGAAGACACCGAATTGCAAACATTATTGGACGAAGATGATGGTCAAACGCAACAACAGCTCGCTGAACAACTTAATGTGACACAACAAACCGTTTCCTTGCGTTTGAAGGCCATGGGAAAGATTTTAAAGGTCGGTAGATGGGTGCCACATGAACTGACCGACAGGCAGCAAGAAAACCGAAAAACCACTTGTGAATTGCTGCTCGCCAGGCAAAACAGAAAAGGTTTTCTCCATCGAATCATCACTGGCGATGAAAAGTGGATTTATTTCAATAATCCCAAACGAAAAAAATCATATTTAAGCCCCGGCCAACGACCCAAATCAACGCCAAGACCAAATCGCTTCGGCCGAAAGACAATGCTATGTATTTTCTGGGATCAGCGTGGTGTTATTTGGTATGAGCTACTAAAACCAGGTGAAACAGTTACTGGTGCACGTTACCATCAACAATTGATCGCTTTGGACCGTGCTATACGTCAGAAGAGGCCCGAATTTCAACTTCGGCATGGCAAAATTCTATTCCAAGATGACAACGCATCACCACATCGAGCAGCGGTCAATAAAAACTTGGTAGAATCGTACAACTGGGAGCCCCTGCCCCACCCGCCGTACTCACCGGACCTGGCGCCATCCGATTACTATTTGTTTTCATCGATGGGACACGCACTCAACGATTCGCACTTCAATTCTTACGAGGAAGTGCAAAAATGGCTCGATGAATGGATAGCCTCAAAAAACAAAGAATTTTTTTGGCGAGGAATCCATAAATTGCCTGAAAGATGGAAAAGATGTGTAGCTAGCGAGGGGAATTACTTTGAAGATTAAATTTGGAACTATTTTCGCAAAATTAACGTGTTTTTTTGAATAAAAAATTACCGGTTTCATATTTTTACACCGTATACCACATCTGATATCTCGGATATTACTTGACTGAACTTGACTTTTGGGTTTATTGGTTTATTCCCAGACGAATAAGGTTACTCTTCCATAATTACTGGACCAAAACTAACACTTGAAAAGTGTTAATTATTGTGAAAAGGTCTTAGGAAATTTAGAAATTCAAACGTGACTGATTCTGTCAAGTACATCGTACTAATTTGATGATATTTTCTTAAAGAACTTAAACTTGTTTTCGTAATAAGTGTTATAAAGAGTGATTATTTAAAGCAATAAAATTTTATATTTAAACAAAACACATAAATTAAGTTCTTATCGAAACTTTAAAAATCCATTTTGACATTTATTGCTTAATAATAGTTTTACCTCACACTTATGGGTGAGGTAAAAGGTTGACGAATTCTTAAATTTCTTCAAGCGATATCTCAAAGAGGAAAAAAACGAATCTGTAAGAGTCTTGAAGGCAATGAGTGATACTTTCAGATGTTCCAACGAGTCATGTTGAAAAAAGTTATTCTACACTGAAGCCCCCAATATGACAAGAACCAACGATTTTTTTCTCACTTTTAGGTAAGGATATTTTGAAAACCAGAGCTGATGGGTTAAATTTGGATGCAGCGCGTTAAGAACTTTCAGAAAAGTATGGTATCGTTTCTGGGTCTAATATTAAGTGCAATTTTGACGGCCTGTGTAATCATTGGCTTATGCTGCTAAAGTAGCAATAATTTCCTCTTTGGAAATCGGCATAACTTCAGTTATCTCCAATATAAGGATTGAAGTAAGCCAAAATTGAACTAAGCGAATGCAATTATTTACAGCTAGCTGTGGTAACATATGCCAGGAATAATTTTCCAAAACTGAATGTTAAAAAAATTTAAAAAACTACACTGAATGCATGCGGGGTGATCCAAAAATTAAATAAAGATTTTAACCCGACCTTTTCTTTGTGTATTGTTTTACTTAATTTACACAATATTTATTTTTTTTCATTCAATTAATCAATCAATATAATTATTGGAAAAATCTCATAGAAGCTTTTCTTAATTTTTCAGATCGTCAAGGGAACATCTACACAATTTCTGATGATAATGCATTAAACGCTGGACCTCCACGCTTTGCGGACTTCTTTTATTTGGAACCGGGCAGTGAAGAAGCAACACGCATAAGAGCTCAACTCGAAAAAGATGAAAAGGAACTACCGTCTTATGATGAAGTCATGCGTATGGCCACTTTACCACAGAGCCCATTAGCAATGGAATCGGGTACGGCTGCAATGGGTGTATCAACAACTTCAATTGCAACAGCAGCGACAGATATTTCTATACCAGCGCCACCTTATACAGAGGTGGATGTTAATGCAACACTTACAGCAGCGACCGCAGCAGCGACATCATCGGCAATTGCAGGAACGCCATCGACATCACGTGCGGCAGCATCTGTGGTTGTTCCTAGCACAATTATAACAACAACAACAACATCAATGAATGCATGACGTTGTCCAACTTGTTGTTGCTATTGTTGCACTTGCGCGTTAATAAATACATACAGGGTGTAGTTGAGCAATAACAACAGCACAAAAACGTGTGAAAAAGAAGTGAAAAAACAATAACAAAGATATTTATTTTATAAGCGCTTGTTAAGGACTTATTTCCGTATTGTTTATAAGCATTTAACCAAATTAAGTTTTGATTGTTCTTTTTTAGTAACGAAATTTTAATGTAGGTAATAATTTTTATGAAAGTGTGATTTTATTTTTTTCTTAAAACTATATTTATTTCGATCAATGTATATAAAGATTTCATGTATAAATTTTAAATATTTGCAATAAAACTTATAGAATAAGTGACGTAAATTAACAAATGCTGTATGGTTGAAATAATTTTAGAATTTAAAAAAGATTTTTTCAAAAATGATTAGTTAGACTAATGGTGAAGTGCTGTACGATTTTTTCTAGCCAATGTGTGTAGTTTGAGCGACACACTTTCATATAAACCATTAAATTTCTCCAATTTTTACTATGTTTCAAAAGAAAAATGTCAAAAGCATCACAACTTCTCTGATGGTTTTTAAAGGACCTTTATATCGGAGCTCGGATGTACGGAATCATAAATTTATTAGACTTTAGATTTATTTATAACGCAAAAACCATATTTTTTTTCGAAAATTATTCTTGGAGAAAAACAAAAGGGTCGAATACGCAATTTGTCGTACTCGGAAATTCTCTTTCGTTCTGTTCATTTGCCAATGTTATACTTTGACTTGACGTTTTTTGTGGCGAGTTAATAGATTAATTGTTTCGACATATATAAGACCACAAGAAAGATTAGACAAGAGTTTCGTTGACAGAACTTCCTAGTGTAGTCCAGCACTAACTTTGGATGAAGAGAAATGCTCAATTGCCATTTCTGCGCTTTCTCATTTTTCTAGTACTGGAAAGCTCTTCGGACTAAATCAAACTAATTCTGATTACTAAGGGAACAAACCTAATATTAACGTTTCCATTAAACATCGCTACAGCGATACAGCGGCTTAATATTTAGTACAAAACCAACAAAATCAGCTGTTGATAAACTGTCAGCGAACAGCGTCAACATAAACTTATCTTGCACACTTACAAGAATAATTTTAAAGCCGCAAAATGCGTGAAATCAAGGCAAGTTCATTAATTGCTTTAATTTTTCAAGCAGACAATTTCAACTTACATTATTAGATTGAGTTTGCAGTGCAAATGGGTGGTGAATCATGTGCATCGGCTGTGAGACAAGCGCTGGAGGGCTTACCTGGCAAATTGGAAATTGATACAAAGCAGGGACGTGTTATTGTAGAAACACAGCTACCATGGGCACATATACAGGACCGTATAGAGAGCACTGGTCGCAAGGCAGTGTTAGTAGGATTCGGCGGTAATCATTAAATTATTTCAGTCAAGTTTGCTAAAAATTTCAGAATGCGGAAAAATTGTTTCACTTCAACGCTGATTCTTTTGTTCCTCATCCCTGTCTAAATGTTTGGTTTTTATTAAAAGATTTAAATTTTTAGGACAATCTGCAGTGGCTATGATAAACACTTCTGGAATTAGCAGCTTTCTTAAAACGTCACCCACACCCATACAGGGTGTCGTGCGTTTCAGCGCAATTACACAAGACCAAGCTGGTGTCGTGGTCGATGGTGTAATTGATGGCTTAACGCCAGGTTTGCATGGTCTGCATGTCCATGAAACTGGTGACGTCTCACAGGGTTGTACTTCACTAGGTGAACACTACAATCCACGCGGCTCTCCACATGGTGCACCAACAGATGATGCATTACAGCGTCATGCTGGTGATTTAGGTAACGTTCGTGCCGATGACAGCGGAAGAGCAACGTTTCGTTTTATTGATCCAGTGCTGGAAGTTTGGGATATTATTGGACGCTCAGTGGTGATAACAGAAAATGCAGATGATTTTGGTCGTGGTTCTAGTGAGCAGAGTCGTATTGATGGAAATGCTGGCAAACGGTACGTTCAAACAATATATAAAATACTTTACCAATTACAGGGAATTAGAATCGATTATCCCGATTCCATAAAAAAGGAATGTTTATATTTTCGTTCGCTAGGCGTCAAACTTTGAATTGATTTACTTATTTGAATTGCAAGTAACTTAAAAATGTATGCCTTTTTTTTCATGATTCCTCATATATGATTTGATTTGTATTTGTTAACAAATAATACAAATATTTTTGGAGGAACTAGCATTTCATTTATCTTTCCAATTTCTTAAAAAACAAAAGAAAAATAAACTGCTTACAATCTCTTGGAAGCGAATTAAAAATAAATTAGTTCCAAATTGAATTATTGAAAGAGAATCAGAAAATATGCATAACATGAAATTTGTAATACTGATATTAGAGGAATTTGTTTCTTAAAGCAATGAATCCTACTCAGCTCTGCAATACAGAACAAATTTAAAATTTATCTAACCTTAATCTCATGCCTTTCAGCCTTGCTTGTGGAATAATTGCACGTTCTGCGGGTATTTTGGAGAATTTCAAAAAGATTTGCGCGTGCGATGGTGTAACACTTTGGGATGAACGCAATAAGCCATTGGCGGGCGGAAGTCGATCACAAAAACTTTGAATCCAAATGTTTTTAATTTACATATGTATAAGGGAAAAGTGATATTTTTTTGCATAAGGTGTTTTTGGTAATTTAAATGATGGGAAAAGCTTAAATATTAAATGCTAAAAAAGAAGTTACGGCCTTTTACTTAAAACAGATATACTATAATATTTTAAAAGCACACAATTTTTTCATGCTTATTAGCAATGTATTTTAATGGTGTGAAACATTATAGTATTATACACTCCATGTACATGAGGGTGGTCGTTAACTGACGCGATTTAAAATTCAAGAATGCTTCCGCATTATTAAATTTCTTTACACTTTTGGACGTTCATTCACCATTCTATTCACAACTATTTAACCATTTTCAAACCATTACAAGTCTTGTACTAACTTGGATCATCGTGAGTACTTTCATTAATGGTTTCATTGTAGCAAAGACTTGGATACAAAATAAATAAATATTAATGGAGCATGTAAGTAACTTTTAGCGCGGTCAAATTAGCAAAAGAACAGTTTTCAGATCCTAAAAACAGATACTTCCTTCATTGATCAATGCTTTTTGTATGTATTTTAAAAGCATCAGTCGAATTGTTTTAAGATCAAATAAATATATTGGAAATAACCTTACACTGCAGGTGTATACTTTGCTTTCTATTGTGACTATTAATTTGTTTATCAATATTTACATTAAATCGAATAATAAATAATTGATTAATAAATAAATTTTACGAAGCTCAGTTCGGCTAGACTAATCGCTGTCATCAATTACAATACTCTCATCAGCCTGTGTAGCCTTTGTGCCGCTCTTCAGTTGTGACAGCCTTATTCTACATTGACTTTTATACGCCTGTACCAATTTTCCACAAAGCACCGGTGGGGATATTGCTATTGCTTTATGAACCTGTTAATAAAGTAAAGAGCAAAATAAACATATTAAAAAAATAAATAATTATACTTTCTCACCTCTAAATAATCTTCTTCCGTTTCATATGCAAGACTCTCCTCCAATAATTTGAGCGTCGTTTGAAATTCATCCGTTGTGAGAACAAATTTCATATCGCCAAAGTTTTGCTTATACCAACTTGCATACGCGTCTATGTTTTTGTTCACATCCAAAGTAGTAGCGTGAGTAGCGCGTGCTGTCAACAACAGATGCAACATAGCATTTAAAGTAGGAAATGTAGCTATTTGGCGCATACGTGTCCTAAGGTACTCTTAGTAAAATTAGAATTAGAAAAAAATAGATTCAATAAATAGTTTGAAGAAATGTGATATGGGCCAGCTTACTTCGTATGAAGGAAGCACTCTCGTGCGTGCACCTACTAGCTATTGTTTGTAGTATTATTAAGTAGAACTTCCATTCTTTAAAGTGTTCTACTGTGGATAGCTTAAATAAATGAGATAGTACCTCATGCTCATTACTGCAAAGAAGCTGAAATTTTGATTTGAAAATTAACCGCAAGTTTTAAAATTTATGTTTTACCTTGTCATATAAGTCTTTTGTAAGTTTAATATTATCTACACCTTCATTTATCCAGTTTGAATAATTACGATACGCTACTTTTACACTACTGCTGTGCAGGTCTAACAGGTTGTTGATGTGTTTTTGCGAAAGTTTTGAAACTAATTCAGCTGAAGATTGAAAAAACTTAATTTTCAATTTTCTATGTTAATTTTTAATAAACTTACCAGGCATGATTTTTCGCAAAGTATTTAAGTAATCCAAATTATTTAAGTTAGAGTTTTCCAGTAAATCCGTAAAGAGGCGTGATAGACACTCATCTAAAAGCGCCGATAATTTTACACTGTTAGCAGAATCTGATTTTTTCAAATTTAGTTAGAGGCATTATATACAAAATTGTAGAATTGAATTTATTTCGTTACCGTAATAGCTCATTATAAATATATTTGCAAGCAATTCATACTCTGTCTCCAAGAAATCGTTCAGCATCAATTGAATTTGTTCAGAATCCGTTTGGCTAAGAAAATTCAGACGATAGAAGTGTATGCATTATCCATCGGACTACGAAATATATATATATTTATTAAAATTTCATGCTTTTTATTTTATATTTGTATTATTTTTTAAATCTTTTATAAAAATTGTTCTTGATGAAGTGGAAAACTATCCACCAAATCCCCTAAATTTGAATATTGTAAGACGAAGATTAGTTTTTAAGTACATGTAGCTACGCGTGATACTGAACTGATTTTCACTTTTATTTACGCATTAACCAAGCCAACTCCGGTAATATTCCCTGTAAGTGCAATACACCGTATTCGCTTTTAAGAAAGTAGATTACTTAAGGCGGTTTGAATCCTTCCCCCTTTTTAAAGAAATCGTAGCATAAAAAATATAGCGCTGCTAAGTTATTAAAGGGAAACTGTAATAAAAGATACATAGTGGTTCTCTAAATTCGTGCCATGAGACGTATCCATCCAACCCACTATCAAGTCTTATTTTCCATGCAATATTTTTTCCCGACCCATTACCTTAGTATGAATTCTGTTGCTGTGAGGATACGCAGCTCCTGCAATACTCCCAAGACGTGCAAACTTCCAACATTCCAACTCTGTTTACAAAACTGTTTCGCAAGAATAAACTATAAGAAAATAAAATTTAACAAAAATTCTATTTTGCATTGGACCGATTACTTTTTGTATTGCGTCCAACCCCATCAACAGTCGAGTAAATTCGTATCGATATCCTTGATGCTTCATTTCACATCTTCGCAGAACTTGCTATATTGAGGTAAAATTTAAGTTAATGAATGTATTATTTTAATAAAAACGAATAAAATTTACTTTATAAATAAATCTAAAGTTATCGCAAATTTCAATATTCATTTGTAGCTAAATTTAAAACAATTGCCGCCAAGCAAATCAGCCGGTGAACACTAGAGATGAGTAATAAGCCCGTATGCGTCAAACAGAATACTGACGGTTGACAGTAAATCGTCAACGACTGTCCGCTGTCGAAATAATACATCAGAAAAACGTACTAATAAGCACAATTGCGTCGCACGTCGGGTTACGGAAAGTTCAACCGCCATTTTGTTTTCATTGACATTTCAAACGTAAGTAAAAAAATTGACACTCGCTGATTAGAAATGCAACACTGATATCGTCTCCGACGGATAAAATAGAGATAAATCCAAGTCGACAGCTAGCCGTCAGCGGACTTACCGTCGACCACCACAAATCTGTTCCATTTCAAGCGATCAAGTGTGCTCCAATTTTGACAGCGGGTAACCTATGACGGATTCTTCGTCGCCCATCGCTATTATGTCAAAGCTGAAATGTATATCGACGGGTACCCGTGAGCGGATTTGCCGTCTCTGCCAAAGCACTGTTCCATCTCACATAATCAAGTCCACCGAAGTTGTATTTTATTATTATATTTGTTCGCGCTTTTTGTTCTATTTATATAAATTGAGATGGAACCATGTCGAAAATCCGCAACTATCAACCAACTTACGTTGATTTTTTCGACTATATAATAAAAATAATTTCTAAAATTCCCTAATTTGGACCAAAACGCCTTAAGTGGGTAAAGTCTAGATTTTTATTAGTCACCATAGGTGGGTAAGTTTTTAAAAACAGCGACGCGACTGAGTTTTTTTGCGTTAGTGCTAGAATTCTGCCGAGAGCTTCATCTCTTTTGATACTCTTTGCTGCCGGAGACGTAAACAATTATTTTTACTTTCACAAACTTTTTAGTTATAAAATTATGATTTATTTTGAATGAGTACTGTTGTTGCCCACAAACCAAAACACACACGCATACACGTCCATACTAGGGGGCCCAATTGTCCCACTTGCTTAGTGCCATCAGACCCAGAGCAGCAGATGGGACGTGTCTGGCAGTCTGAACGAATGAATCTGTTCTGAATTTTAATTGTACCGATGAAACAGTCAAGCACCATCCTTGGTTTTTTTTACTTTTGTTTCAATTTGACAATTCACAAAAGTCATTTTTTTTTTGTGTCCAAATTTATTTGAAATAAAGGAAAATTATTAAAAAAATTAGCGGAAGTACGTACAGCGGACACCAATATTGTGAAAAAATTTTGGCTATTATGTAAAAATGCAAAATGAAAAAAATGTAAACAAATCCGGACGGACAAATTAAATTTTCCACTTTTGCCGTTGACTGATTTTCATTTACGTTACCGTAGTTTTAATTAGAATTTTAATTAGATTTTTCTGGGACAAAATTGCAAAAAAATGATGCAAAATATTTAGTCCAGTTGGAAGCTTTTTCAAACTTCACACTACACTACTTTTTTTCGATCGATATTGCGAAATAGTTTTAATTTTCTCTTTGGTTGTAAATTGAGATGGAACCATGTCGAAAAAATCCGCAACTATCAACAAAGTCAATAGCCATCTTGGAAACCAACAGCATTGAGAAATAAAACGCCTTAATACTGCGGTTGCGGTGTTGGTTGTACGCGAAAATTATCATTTCTCATAGGTGTTTGCAAAAAATGTGTGAGGAAGGAGGCATCGCTGGTGTAACAAGGTAAGTGGATTGCCACGTAGCTCGGCCTTCAAAGAACGCGTTTTTGGGCCAAAAATTGGTTTTTGTGCTGCTTATCTTTGTTTTTGTAACTCATTTGAGGTTACACTTACCCTGCAGGCGCTTTGCGTTGTTTCACTTTTTGCTTGGGCTCTGAACTATGCAAATCAGGCTTTGAAATTTTTACTAATCGGCTTTTAGGAATCTTTTTTTATGCCTTGGACAAAGGATGAGAATCTACAAATTTGTATATGAGGGTTCTCAGAATCGGGTTGGGATATTTTGATGCGAGGCGCAAAGCTAACGCTGGCAGCTCTCATGTGCAAAAACCAGAAATTTTTCATTTGAATAACGTGGATCAAACACATCAAAAAAAATTAAAATTAAAAACTTACCTTACCGAAAATATCTCTGCCCAAGATTTTTCTGCGGTTAGCTGAGCTGGCAGATAAAAATTATGGTTTAACTCTGCCTTTCGTTATATTGTAGATAACCTCACTGCATAATGACTTAATTGTGATAAAATATTCCTCACAATTTATGCTTCTACCCTTGAATAAGATCACACATGAAATCAAACAGTTTTTCTGGAATTTCAATGTCTCCTTGAACTACGTCATCAGTTGTCAATTCCTCAGAAAGCTTTTTGGCGTTGATATTCTTGACACAATTTCGCAATTCATAGGCCGCATGCTCCAATTTATTTACTTCTGTGTTTTGTAAATTTGCAGCTTTACTAGCTAATTCAGAAACTTCGATGTCGCGTATATAAACAATTCTTTTCCGATGCGGCTCAGGAGAAGTTTCCACAATGATGGAGTTACCAAAAGAACTGATAATTTTGATTTCTAAACTCTATGGGATAGCTTTTTACATCTTCAACAGACAATTGTTCTGATCTAAATTCCAATGTAAACATAACTCCTCTTATTTTAATTGTTTAATTATTTCTTTAGAAAATAAAGCAGATAAAGAGTATAATGCTTTTTTAAGCAACGCTCTGTTTTCATGCCAAAGGCCAGGTGCTTTTTATTTTCAATTGATATGAAATGACGCAAATCCCATGGTATGCTAAACTCCCCTTGATTTCCAGTAAGGACTGCCCCAGAAAAATTTTGCGTTTTGTTTTTTAGTTATAAAAAAATACCCAGTAATTTATTTGTTCTTTTTTCGTTTTTTATTAATAATGGCTAGTGTTCAGAATATAAATAACTAAAAACTAAGTAACAATTTTTTTTTTTTATAAAAATTTTTACTTTTTCTGTAAGGCCCTTCATTAAATTTTGTCCAGTCGTTTCATCGAACGTATGGTACGATTTTTTCCACTTAAGTCTGAAGTCCTTTAAATTTTTTGCAGTCTTACCACTCCTTCGAAAATCTTATTTCATTAGAGCCCAATATCTTTCAGTTGGGCGAAGCTCTGGCCAGTTGGGCGGATTTGCTATTTTTGATACGAAATTGATCTTTTTACTTGCATACCATTCCATCGTAGCTTTAGAGTAATGATAGGTTGCTAAATCTGGCCAGAACATCACGGTACCCTCATGTGCACGAATAAATGGCAGAAGACGTTTTTCGAGGCACTCCTCTATATAAACTTTGGGAGTGATTGTGCCTTGCGTGACAAAAAATCTGCTTCTGAGACCACAGGTGCATATGGCCTGCCAAACCATTTATTGCTTCGGAAATTTCGAAATTTTTTTACTTTAAATATACTATTCGTGCCCAGGTATCTGCTTAAAATCTGCTTTAACGTAAATTTCATCTTCCATAACACAGCAATCAAATTTAGTCAGGTACATTTCATACAATTTTCGGGCTCGCATCGGAGCCATTAACTGCTTTTCATCAGAACGGTCTGGCACTTTTTGAACTCTGTATGTCTTTAGCTTACTTTTCTCCTTTATCTTTCGCATGGTAGATTTTGATGTATCTGCTCTAGCCGCCATATCTCGCACTGAGGTGTTGGGATTTTGCTTAAAAAGGCCCTTCACCTTCGCCACTACCTTTGTATTAGAAAATTTTGGTTTTTTGCCTGACCTTTTTTCAGAAAACAGGTTGACCCTTCGTATATTTAAAAATATCCGTAAAGGCACTTTTTTCTATTTGTGCTATAGCTGAATATTTTATTTCTGAATTTTACAGGTATGTGGACAAAATCAGTTTGAGGACTTTTTGTTGCTTGTTGGATATCTTTGTCGTTAAAAGTGCTATCTTCAAGTGTTACATCATATTAAACGTCACTTTATATAGAACAAATGCTGCGTCTTTTTAGATCTATAAGATTACCAATTAGAGTTAATACAAAATATAAAAAGCGCAAGTTTTTTTCTGGGACAGTCCTTATCTCTAGAATCCATATATATTAATCTCGTCAATCGTCGGTTCCAACTCCGATTTTCGGGTCAAAAAAGATTTTTTCCAAGGACCCGAGTCTTTCTTAGTTATGTTCAAAACTATAAAAAAAGAATTTGTTCCCAAAAATGAGTCAAAAACTGATACAATGATCTGGGGACCCATTTCCGATCCTTTCCAGGATTCGGAGTAATGTCCAAATTCTTTTTTCGACCTTTCCCCATCGATTGGAGAAAAAAGAACATTTTTCCTTTACAGTTCAACACAAGTTACTCAAATCATTCACTGCTTTATGTGTATGAGCTTCATACGCGACCACATTCATGAGACCAGAGCTACTTACACACTCCCCATTCATGAGCAGCATGCTATTTACGCATTCATTATTAGTGAGCGCAACTCAGATTCACGCTCAATATTGCATGCAATATGTGATTCCATTATTTTCCTGAGTGAGGCCAACTCATAAAGAATTTTAAACACCGTCATCATGTTTAACATCCTCGAAAATGTGGGGGAGGTGGTCTTTTTGCTGTTTAAAATATTTGTATCTTTTTCAGAATCAGATAATCCACTATTTTCTATTAATTGTAAAATAAATGATTTTTGTTCCACTTGAGGCACCATTGCAAACGTATATCTTACTGGCCAAACTGGTTTTTAGGATGAGTTTCAATAGTTTTTCCCAGGCGAAACTGGTTCATTAGAAGCGTGTTGGGATGAACCAGCTTAGCCTCGGATAAACTAGTGTAATTATTTACTTTAACGACCTCACTCACATAGTTCGGCCGGTAACATATACAATGGTCAGCTGATTCCTTACAGAAAGTTCGATCAGTTTCGCTCATTGCTTAATCAAATATTTAACGAGACTGGAGAAAACTTTTTGTTGAGTACATTGCAGTTTTAACATACGACTTATGCATAGCTTAGTTAGCCCATTAGGCATCAAAATAAACTCCTTAATCGAGCACCTGCTTCGCTCAGATGAAGCTGAGCTTAAAAATTATATGCAAGTTTTTTTCTGAACAGTTCGAATTAATATTTATTTATACAATCAATATACGAGTACTTGTACCAAGCCCACTAATTCTTTTCGAGCATTTTTTAGTTCACAACAATTAGTTTGTCGACTTTTTGTGAACTTCTGTGTTGTTCGAAATGCTCTAAAAGAATTGGTGGCCTTGGTACAAGTGCAAAATAAACTAGTAAAGGTGTTACTTTCGGCCAGGCCGAAACTCACATACCCTACACTGCATTGAAAGTACTTTTTAAATAGATGTTAAAGAAATGTTGAAGAGGTTGCATAAGTCGAAAATAATGTAAAAAGGTTCAAAAATGTTGAAAAGGGTTGGAAAAAACTGAAAATGCTGAATATATATAAAAACCATCGAAAAAAGTTAAAAGCGAAAAAATGTTTTCCTTGACATTGAGTATTTTGACAAGGGAATGTTCTGCGTTTCTAGTTAATTTTGATGTACCTGTAATAGTGCTATATTTCCCGAAAATGTCGTTCTTTAATCATACACACGCCAATTTTCACAGCTCCCTCTCTACCTATAGGGATATGTTTCAATAAGTCGAAAAATATGAAAAATGCTGAAAAATTAATAAAAGAGTCAAAGAAAATGTCGAATGAAATTGAATGGGAACAGGTTGAAAATGTCGAAAAAATAAGGGAAATGTTGAAAAAAATAGAATAGAAATGTAAAACACAAAATATGTCACGCCCACTTCTCCAATTCCGCCCACTTTTGTTTCAATAAATGATATTCGTGATTGAAATGCACAAACCAAATCTTAGCACAATAGCTTGTATAGTTTCCGATATGTGCCCTAATTATTCTTAAAATTTAGGGCGGTGACACACCCACTGGTACAATACTGTCCGATTTTGATCCAAAAATAGCCTTCCATAAATAAACCTCTTACACCAAATATCAGTATGATTGCTCATATATTTCGATAGTTATGCCACTTAAGGTATTTTGATTGTATGAGAGGTGCCACGCCCTCTTCGGCACTATTGTGCCAAAATTTTACAAGACACCTTTTAGCGAGTATATCTGCCATATTAAATGTCAAATCGATTGCGTTGTTAGTTCTCTCTTTATAACGTTTATAAATATTGTAGGCTGTACCACGCCCTTCAACGAAATTTTCCAGAATATTAACGAAACTTGTTTTGATGACTACTTTTAGTGGTATCATCCCTAAAATTTTTATGTAAATCTTATGTGCCAATTTGGAGATATACGAAATCCAAATTTTCAATTGCTAAAAAGTGCCACGCCCACTTTTACAATTCTGCCATCATCCAGATTTATAAGATCTGCATTCGTGTACTAAATTTCATCACAATATCTTGCACGGTTTACGAGGTATGGCGCTATGAAAGATAAAATTTAGGGCTGTGCCACGCCCCTTTAAGAGCCTTCGCAAACTTAAAACCTAGCCTAATCTTAATGTTGTTCTCATATTCACCAAATCACCAAGTTTCATCAAAATCGCAGCAACTTTTTTCAAAATGGACTTGGGTGTATTTACATAGAGTATGGGCGGAAGGCGTGGCCGTTAACCGATTTCGCCCATTTTTATATGCCAGCAGCTTGCAAGAAGGTTTGACCTGTGTGCCAAATTTCATTCAATTAGCTTGCTTAGTTTTTGCGTAAACCTGATTTCAACAGACAGACAGACAGACGGACATAGCTATATCGACTCAGGTGGTGACGCTGATCAAGAATATATATACTTTTCCATACCTGCCACGCCCCCTTCTATGCGTTACAAACGGAATGACAAAGTGAATATACCCTCCGTGTAGGGTATAAAAATTACCAATTTTTATCATTTATGGGCACTTAACTTTATGAAGCACCACTGAGTACATAAAAAATGGGATTTTTCTTAATTTTTGTGTACACAAGAACCTCCAAAATTATAAGTACAAATGCTCAAAAATGGTGAAAATCAATATTTTTGACCCATTTGCTTAAAAACCAGATGTGATAGGAGCAAATTGATGTCAGATAAGAAATCAATATCAAAAATTCAAGTTTCATAAAAGCTATTTTTTAGTGTAACGCGATTACATGTTTTAATAGTTGAGCAAGTACTTTTCTAGTTAATGTGACCTTTAGCTAAATTTACTATGATAAACAAAACTGTGATCGTAAAGATTGTTGTCACTTTTTTTAGTCTTTAACATTCTGCAGGCCTATTGTAAAATGCTTTCGTCGCAATGACAAATGTGTTGACATTTTTGTAAAAAATCGTCACTAACTTTACCTTCACCTATCACTAACAAGATTTTTACTTTATTATTTACGTATGCCTTATACGGGGCATATACGGCATTGCATGAATACCATTAATATGTTTGTTTACATATTTTCGTCGTATTTGCATATCGTCATTTAATAAGATAAATTTGTAGGTTTTTCACTTGTTAAAGCTTTGCGTTACCTCAGAGCGATTCCCAAATATTATCATAGTTGTGTAAGCTTGCACCTTTTGTTGGCAAAGTTGCTAAAATCTTGTCTGCTACTCCAAAACGTAGCAAAATGAGAGCTCAAAATGAGAGAAATAAACAACTGACCATAGAATGACAGTTAAACTTTATAATCATTGGCAAACATTGCGATATCATGCTATGGAATCAATAAATGATTATCTTATCGTTTCAATTAGAAACAAATAAGTTTGATAAAATGCTGTTGATCAGTTATTTCAAAAACAAAGTTATAACGTTGTTGTGAAGAAAGGAGCAAACAAATCAATCGTTTAAAATTTATTGATTAAAATTTTTACCCAATTTATTTTTTAAGTCTACGAATTAAACGAAATGAATATATTTTTATATGCTGGTATAATTACAGTAACTATAGCGATATTTCCGCTATTGGTATTTTTCCTTGTGGTATGAAAAAATTATGCTGTTTATTAATAACAAGCCCTTCAAATTATTATTTGATTTCAGGTAAGTTATCGTTTCATGAGATTTGTTTTACAAATTCGACAAACGGATCAACATCAAGGACGACATGGTGAGTTGGCTTACATTTTGATTTCACCATATACATCGGATACAAAAAAAAACATGTGACCAGTTCACACGCTGTTCAGCTTTCTAAAGTGGGAGAAATATGCGCTTGATTGAAACCATGATAATTCAACTATAATTTGTGACTATTTACTTATATTACACTCATTCACGAGATTTTAATAAAGTACACACCAAAAGATTGCGATAAAGTTCCGATGATTTTAAGTGGGAATTTTAATGTGAATTTTGCATTGGATGCAGCGCTCCCTTTGATTGAGTTCCTCAACACCAAATTGAACACTGAATCGACAAAAAAATATCATTAATACTCCTTAAATCACAAATCGCAGACTAAATAACTTTAAAACGATATGTGGTTGAAAAGGCACCGAAATTATACTAAACTGATGCACAAACCAATAAACCCTTGCGTTCAATAGCGTAATTAAAATCACTGTATATCATTCTGTCGCCATTTCCGTTTCATCAAGTTTCAAATCACAACGGTGCTAAAGAAGTTTCACTTCAAAAACATGAGGATTATAAAATTTTTGATCAGCAAGTTTTCCAACAACCTTAAGAACCCAAGTATCGAATGCAGACTGCAGTGAATAAATATTTTTATCTTTAAAACGTTTTTCCGAGTTTGTGCCCTACGTTGGACTTATGGTGTTGATACTCTCAAGTAAACCATTTGGCTTTTGCTCGAAAAATCCACCAAATATTTTCGGATATTCTTAGCCAAATTAAAGTTGTGTTCATTAAAATATGTTTTGTGTGACCAGAAAATTGATATTTATGAGGCAGAAGATATGGTGAGTACTGCATAACTTTATGTAACTATACACTATGCATCGATAATCTGACCAAATATTTGTGGCTCATTTTTATAGTAGCTTTTTACACATTTATTATAGAAGTGAAAATATGAAGTTTTCATGTTATACTGTACACTGTCCTCTCTAGTTTCATTTATGTATCTCCTCGCGGAGCATACGGCCTTCGCAAATTTTTCAAACGTGCACGATCAGTTGTGAGTGCCTTCAATTCTCTTCAACTTTCACCCAATTCATGTATGTATTTTCTATTCTAGCAAACGTTTCCACGATGATTTAAGAAAGCCGTGTTTTCTGCTAGCCCGAGGGTTTCACTCCAATGCTTGCCATCAGTCTTCAGTTGGTGAATTCCACAACGTGTGTTATTTCTATATTCGCCATTTAATTTGAATGGAAATCGGATTTCATCGGCATATGGTCAGCAATTCGACATTATGGAATATATAATGTTTTAGACAGAACACGCCCATACATATCTTCATGTTTAAAAAACATCTGTGCCAAATTAGCTCAGTTTATATGAACTATGGGCGGAGCTTGCAAGAAAAGCATACACTGTGCATCGTTAGAATTTGTTAATTTGTCATTTGGTCATTTGAAACAAAAATTTTTAAAATTGGACATTATTTGATATAGACCTATGTATATGTCAAACTTACAAAAATTAAATTGATGTGAATTTTAAATGCTTTATAAAAATATTGTTAAAAACTTTATCTCGTATTTACATATGGATATTTCACAAGGTAAACAAATGTAACGTTGTTGCTTGTTAGACTTTTGTATCAGTCCACATCTTCCTTAACCCTCTAACGATGCCCTAATTATTATTTCAACTAAAAAATGAACAAAAAATTAAAATAATAAACGTTGAATTGCAATTATCATGCTAAGGAAATCATTAAATTATTATCTAATCTGTTCAATACGAAAAAAATGCCTTTGATAAAATTTTGTTGATCAGTTAATTCAAAAACTAAGTTATAACGTATTTGGTGTAGAAGGGAACAAACAATTCATTCGTTAAATAAATAAATTGAGTCAATTTTGTGCAATACAAATAATTTTTTAAGTTTTTATGAACCACACAAAATGGATTATGTTGGTATAATTTTGATAATAGTTGTGATATTGCCGCTGTTAATATTTTTCTTTGTGGTACGGAAAAATCATTCTGTTTATTTATTAAAAAGCCTTTAAAATACTTTTTTTTCAATTTGATAACAGATAAATTATCGTTTTATGAGGCTTGCTTTACAAATTCGACAAATGGATCGACGGCAAAGAAGTCGTGGTGAGTTGGCATATATTCTTATTTCACCATATCTTATCATTTGAATTTGTGTAAAAACCTTTTTGATCAGTCAATCTTTTATCAAGCTAAAAGCATATGTAAACTACGGAAAATCAATATTTGCATGTCTGCATACTTCAAACGTTGTTTTGAATTTAAGTCTGAACTTGTGTCCTAACTTTGACTCATAATATTGCTACTTTTAATTCAAACGATTGGCATATGCTCAAAAATTCAACAAATTATTTATGGATATCGTTCGCCAAATTAAAGCTGAGTCTATAAAATTGTTTAAAAGAACCAAAAAAAAAGTGTCAGTTCTTAGGCACAAGCTTTGGTGAGTACTGCAGCTGTGGCGTTTCTGATAATAAGCTCTATGTATTGCTAATCCAACTAAATAGTTCTGGATCATTTTTACTGTAGCTTTTCTATATACTTACATATATGAGAAGCCTTAATTAGAATAAAAGTGTTAGAATGTATTTGCTGTCTTCTTAAATCTCTCAGAAGCATGAAGAAGTACTTCAATGTACTTTACTTGGATGCAAATAAGGTTTGCTAACATAATGCAACGGCTTACTTTTGCCCCTCGACCACTTGATTGGTGTGAACAAGAGGTAATTAAGGATAGGCTATTAATACGGAATATTTCTATTTTTTAATTTTTTACAAGCGAAGATAAATATTTAGATAGTTTTGGATTTTTTTTTTTACATGATAAAATAGCTAAAACTCCTCCGCTTCGAATGTGTTCAAGAAATGTTTTTATGTTATTAAAGTTATCAGCATATATTTATTTGGAGATTTAATTGTTTCATTTTGATGAAAATGTCTCGTTTTGATGAAAAATGCTGTGATGACATACCGTTTTGATCTTTTTGAAGGAATGATTTTAAATGGAAGTGTTTCGTTTTGGTTGAACTATTTGCAGCAATTAAATTATTTGACAGTCGTTTTTCGACGGTAAATATTCCTATATTTGGGATTTTAAGATGTCAGATGCCTAGAAGATGATAGCAGTTTTTGCAATTAGATGTGCTTTTTGGAATCTAGATCAAAACACTTTTACCCCTGTCTTCTCGTCTCCACACGCTTCTGCCAGGAATGATAACTTTCAAGTTTCTGAGGGGCACTATTTGCACCGCTGAGGCTATGATTTCTGTCAGTATCCAAATTTCGGAAAAAACTATTGACGACTAGCTCCAAGAAACTTCAGTGAAAATGTTAGAAAAGACATTAACAATTCCTTCTATAGATCTGTCAGAAATCATCACCAGAGTCACTAAGAAGCTAGAGAAATTTTATCTGAAAACAAGGGGTTGGCCTTTACCTGAGCACATCGTGTATTTATCACAGATTAACAGGCTAATTTGTTACACTTGTTCTTCTTCGACTATAGCACCGCTTATGAGGGCATTGAATTTAATCTCGCATTTATTAAATAGAGGAGGTGTTGTACCCACGATCATTAACCTTATAAGGGCTCAATATAAAGGCTTCATATTTAGAGTTCAACATAACGCGGGGTTTTCAGTTTTTATTTCAGGCCGAAAATTTCTTTTCTTACATAGCTCTAGATTATTCCAACCATAAATAAATTGGTATTCTTCGGACGTTATCCGACGTCAGATCTATGTCGAAAAAAAGTAGCATTCAAAAAAACAAAAATCAAACACCTGATGGTGTAACTATTAAAGAGAGCCACGCAAACGAAGCAAAAAACATTGTTGGTCAGCTTCAGCCACTCTTTGTTTTTGTCAATTACTCAAAATATTTGAGTCGAATTGTTATGAAGCGCCAATTCTTCTGTACGGCCAACCAACAGCGCTTTGCAGCACATGTTACAAGTGTTTATCAACAGTTCTCTTTGCCGAATTCGGAAAATTTTGTAACCCTAAAACAACTCCAATATAGAATTGCTCATCAGATAATGACAATATTCTGTTATCATCCAAATGTATTGGACACTTTTTGTGCAAGTCTCCATCGGAAGGTTTCGAAATATTGAAGTGTAATGTTCAAAAAGGAGTTATAGCCTACTTGACCACAATTTGTGAATGGTCTTTTATAAGAGTAAAAAATTTGTAATCTTTTAAAATCCTAAAAGCATCACACAAAAAAACAGAAAAAATTCCAAGTTCAACGCTTTTTAAGACACACAATAAAAGTAAGAAACAATATTTTTGTTTACAAACATTTTAATGTAAATATAATTTACCTTATCTCTTTTTTCCTGTTTTATCTATGTATTCTATAATCTGCTTTATTGCATTAAATATCATAATATTATGTTAATTTATTTTATGATATCAAATTTCGTATCGGCATTCACACCGCTAAAACAAATGTACGCGCCGGGGATATTTCAGAGTTCTGCGATTCGAGATTCAGTCATTGGTACTTTTAATATCAGCATGAAAAGACACACAGTGTGTACTCCATATATTTTAGTATTGTGATAAAATTGACAAGTAACAATCAATCATATTTATCTAAGTACTTCGTTCACTTTTTTTAAATGCAAATAATATAAATTTTATCTATAATATGGTAAAAATAATTTAAACTTTAGTGTTGTGAAGTTTTTTGAACTAAGTTCAGCGCATATGATGATAAATTTTTAAAAGTTTGTACGCAAATCGGAAATAATTGCGAAAAAATACATAGATAGTGATATGGGAATTAACTTTAATCCATGAGGCTATATCAATAATTGCTTTTTAAATGGATGAACTCAGCGCCGGTGTCTTGATTCTGGCTCTTTTGCCATTTATTTTGTTCATGTTGCGAGTGAGTATTTTTTTGTTCCTCAAAGGAGATTGGACATTTTTGCAACAAAGTTGCCCACAAACGAGTCTTTTGCCAACGCATTCCTAGTAATATGTGATACTCAAAAATGATAAAGTTTTGAAGATCGGCTTTATACCTCATTACATGGAATTCAAAAAAGTGTGACAAAGTTTAGACATTTGGAGCCTACAATATACAACTCATTGTTATGATATCTGAGCAAAAAAACACTTTTTTGATTCCCATGTAAAAAAAAAGTAAAAATCATAACTATTTTTTCAAAAATTCCCGTAGGCGATTTTTCAAAATTTTATAATTTTTGAGAAGCACATATTACACTTTCTCATAAGAATCTATTCTGTGCGGCTTTGGCTCAAAATGATCAATCTCCTTTATATTTATCTTTGATTGTCTTCATTAAAAACAATATGCTGTTGTTGTTTGTAGATAATACTTCTATCGTGGCGCAATGTTGCACTTAACCGTCAGATAAAACGTGATGGACAGCAGCAGGAAGGTGAGTGCAATTTCTTGATTATCTCGGTTTATATTAGAAATACAAAGGTTATTCAAGGGTAAATCAAATAATGTATCATCAGTATGATATATAGTACGGAAACCGTTTTCAAATGCCTTTAGATATAAAAAGGTTGCCTACGAATTTGATGTGAACAAACATAAATAATCAGTCTCGAATAGTCAGCAGAAGGAAAACCACAGAGAGTTAATTTTTTGGAGGAAACATTTTTCGGATAGACTGTCCTCGTGTCCAACTTCTCCAGAGTTTACTGCCGAAGTGATGACCACAACTTGATTCGACTGATTTTTCAACCTGCTACATTTCTGGAGCAGCTTAAATGCGACCCCGTTCCTAAGCAGGCTCGACTATAGAATATTAATACTTCTTTAGACAAAATTGTACATTAAAAAATGGATCAATAAGTCCGTGACTTTTTGAATGAAACAGTGTTTTTCAACATAGTCTCCTTCTTAAAAAGGACTTCTCGAGGTCTTCAAAATAGACATTTGTTTGAACAATAATTTCATCGTTGGTGATAAATCTATTTTCACCGAGCCATTTCTTTAGGTTTGAAAATAGAAATTATTCATTGGGGTCTAAATCCAGAGAATATGGCGTATAAGGTACCAATTTGTAGCCTAATTCCATGAATTCCAGTGACTATTTTCTATTTCCAAACTTAAAGAAATTTCTCGGTGGAAAGAGATTCAGCTCCAACGATGTAATTATCGATCAAACAAAAGCCTAACACGTGGTACGATTGCGCTTATGGTCAATTGATAGAAAACGCTTCACCCAACTTGCGGATAGCTTCTAAAACCCAACTGATCACTTGAAATCGAATCCACAGTGCCATATGAAATGCCTATGGCATTAAAAATCTCATGCACTTTCACTCTCCGAATGGCCAACACCATATCGTGAATTTTTCCAACATTTTCGGGAGTATAGACATCAATTGGACGTTTAGAATGTTCAGCGTCGCTACTGCTTGTGTGACCACAACGAAACGAACAAAGTTGATGATGCAGAGTCCCCATAGTACTTATCAAGCTTTTCCTTGGTTTGAGTGACTTTTTTTTTCGAAAAAAATAATGTTTTATGAGCACTCGAAATTCACTTTTTACCAGTTTTACAAAACTCCACGAAATTGTTTACTTTAAACACCTGTTAAACTTCAAGTTAATGAAGGAATTGTCTCAAAATTTCACAGCAGTCTATTAACAGATGGTGCTTGACAGGAGCTGTATTGCGGACTTATTGATCTGTCCTCGTACAAAACAAGTGAGCTACTTTTTATCGGTGCACTGCCTATTTACTGGTGGGGTTAGCCGCAGTGCAAGTCCAACAGAGCGGACTTTATTTCATATTCAAAAATTTTAAACTTTTAGAGCCATAAGCAGTAATATTAGATTATTCAATATATCTAAAAAGCAAACATTAGATAGCTATTGAAATTATACTAATTTTTTTGAATAAATTAAGCAGTTCCGACACTTTTTCGGAGCTTATTATCAATTATTCATTTACGATTTTCTATTAAAGCCAATAAATTATAAAAACTTCCTGGGTCACAACTTCGCAAAACCCAACGATAGCTTTGATCTGCTATAGTTTCATTTCATCATAGCTAAGTCTTAAACCGGCAACCAGTGCTGTACTGTATAATACATTCTTAATAAAATACAAAACATATATTAACTGTCCAGACAAAAATTAACATAAAAAAATATTTATTATAAAAAAAGTCAGCTCTATTCAAACTTTACTGACCTCTAAAATATGTTACAATTTAGTTAGATAAATCTTGTGCAAGTTGAAGTTGGCTCGGACATATAAAGCGTATTCCCCCAAAATATCAAATCACAATACATTATAGGTACTTATAAAATCAATATTTGGGGAGCTTAAGCTTAACCCTCCAGGATAAATTTCTAGTTTCACCAGTGCAGATTCATATATGGGCATTTCCACCGAAAGGTACACCATGACAAAAAAATTAAAAGTTATTAAAAAAGCGTTATTATCCGATGTTATCTAAAAAAAATATTCAAATTTTATTAATTCAAACAATTTATACTTGAATTCATTCACAACAGTGGGCAAACCGACTTCAAAATTGCAGAAATGCAGTTTCTCTTTTTTGTAATTTTAAAGAGTATTTTTCTTAAATATTTAAATATATAAGAGGGATGATACATGATGATAGTCATTCCGAATAATCTCTCTCCCAGCATCAATAAGCTTAAAAAAATGTAAAGACATCAAACTATTTTATAGTAACTGTAAATTTTTAATTTGCTTTAACTCATGTTCTAATGTCCCGTCCGACATCAAAAAACATCATTTGTTCTCATTTCGTGGTTAAGAACAGCAGCAAATGCGTCAAAATATTTGTTTAAACAGAGTTTTATGAATACAATTTAAAAAAGAAACAACGAGTGCAAAAATGTAAAATTTAAAATTTTTAGAGCTGTTTGAAGTTTGTCCCGTCCAAAAAATGTTTGTAAAACTTACAAAATTTTACAAAAATTTTTCGGACGGAACGAACTTCAAACAGCTCTAAAAATTTTAAATTTTATTTTTTATATATATTTGTATATATATAAGTATATATATACATATATATACTATTAAGCCACAACAAGGAAGACGTTTGCTTTTTTTTAACGAAACCCATACAGCAGTTACAAAGTCCGTATGGAAATTTTATAAATATATTTGTGTTCTCAGATGGTAGCAGCTCGCAGTTTAAAAAAAATTCATTGTTTCGAGCGCTTTTAATTTTTTTAAGAGAATTCCGGTGCAAATACATGGAATGTAACTAAATACTTCGCAAGTTCACATGGAAAAGGCGCAGTTGATGGAGTAGGAGCAAATTTAAAAATAAAAGGTTGGCAAATAACTAAATCAAAAACTGTCGTTTTACTTGATGCTTTTGCTTTTTTCAAATGCCCACAAAATAACATTAACGGTGTACAAGTTCATTAAATCTCTTCAGAGCAAATTAAGGAGTTTCACTACAATTAGTAGACAAATGAAAGGATGTTTCAAGCATCCCTGGTACCCATAAACTACATAGCTTTTCTTGTGATGGTCACTGAATTAAAGCAGCTCGGGCTTCATATTCTTTTAAGAAAAATATTTAATTACATACGTTTATTACTGTTTCCTATTTTCTTCCTTAAAATTGATCTCGACCATTTAATTTGACTTTGAGTAATATTAAATTTGATTTTTTAATTACTATAATAATCTTTAATATTGTTACGTACATAAATATCAAGAAATCTTATGAATACACGAAAAATTTTCCAAGTAAACTACAATGAAAAAATATGTCCCATTCGCAATGTCTCATTACGACTCATATTATACTTTGTAAGAAAAAAAATAAAAAAGATTTTTCAATCGAACGAAATTTAATAAAAAGTGCTATTATTCCATAACATTTTAAAATTAGTTGCGTTGAAAAATGTTGGTAGGTTTCGCTGACTTTTGATTTTCTATAAATGGCCATGAAACACACTTATATTTTTTGTCCCATTCGAATGGCTCTTTTATTGCCTTTATCTTGGAACCGGTAGTACGTCTGCCCTCAAATTTACCACTAAATATAGTGCTACCAAAGGGCTATTCCTTTGAGTAACAGATGAAACAAAAAGTGTTTACTTTGACTTTTATTCCACTTTAAAAGTGTACGACGGTCCCATTCGACAGTATGGAAATGCCCATATGCAGTTCAAGCGCTTCCCTTAATGGGTGCCATTTTAAAACTTTGCATATTTTATGATCTCTTTCTAAAATGGAATTTAATTGTACTACGTAACCCGATATTAATAAAGGTACTACATTAATTATAAATCAGAAACAGTAATGGTAAGTTTTAAAAAGACTTACAAGAATGAAACATGCGTTACTGATTACGTTTCTGTTATCTATTAGTGAACAGGCAAAATTGACGAAAACCAGAAAGCCTATGATAAATTTGATTTTCCAATATTTTTTATCTAAATACAGCATTTTTTTTTGCAAAATAGCAACTAATTTGAGCTTAATTTTATCAATTTTTGAACTGATTACAAAAGAACAAAAGAGCACAGCCCAACACCCACGAAAAATTTATTGCCAGTCGATATTCGCGCATTTGTCTATTAATGTCGTAAAAAGTCTTGGTATCTTGGAAAGCTTTCTTCTCGATTTTCGTTATAAAAAAGAAAATTAATTTTGAAATGTCACAAAATACAACAATTGGATTAAACTCATTAACCAGCACCACTATAGCAAGCAACACTAACGACAGCACTCAAAGCAGTCTCTTTACTACCATCGTGCACAATTTAAATCAATCAACAACCACATATCCTGATGGAGTTTATAATTTCACCTGGGCTATACCCACTTTTCCGCCAACTATTTTTATACCACCACCTGCAGTTGTGGATAGTGGCACCACTTATTACTCCATAAGTTTATATTCCTATGTAGTTGTATTAGCAATCATTGTAATGGCTGCACTTATCGCTAAGGTAAAATGACAGAATCCATTGGCTTAATTTGTGTATATAATTCTTAATTTATACTCTTAGTTTGCTATGCAACGTCGCCAGGCATTGGCTACAGCTGCAGCTCGACAACGAATTCGAGGTAATGTGCTATACGTTGTTCCACAAAAGACAATAAATTTAGAAAATTTTGCAATCTTAATAAAAATGTTCACTCCGAGGAAACAAAAAATCTATGGCAAATAGGAATAACAGCAAAAATCGATCTGTGCGGACAAGGCAAAACCGTATAAGTCATATGCTTATGCACAGTACTTATGTCTTGTGATCGCGGATCAACTTCAGCTGTTGTTTGTTGTGGCCACATTAGTGTAAAGTCCCGTGAATTTATCTTATCTAGTTCTACTTTTATAAGTATTAAACGAAAAATTTGGAACGCTTATGTAAAATAGCTTTTCAAAGAAGAAAAATTAAAAACTGAAAAATGTTCATATCATCATTAATAGAAGGTACTCTAATAGAGATACTCTATCGTAATATGACGTCATTATTCTCAATACAGTTTTATCGGGCAGTTTGAGATATATTGATTACACAGTTCAACCAAAAAAAAAAGTGATCGAGCTCGCTGAATACGAAATCAAAACGAAGAAGAGTTGATTCCCTGATACAAGTGCCCGAAAATGTTCAAAATCGACGTTTTCGGAACATTGACCCCATTTATAATATAATGAAATATCAAACGTGATAGAAAATTACAAACGAAATGATCAAAAACGATTATGAAAAAATTTTTTTATATTTTTGAAGTATAAGATTTTTATTTTTAATGATAACACAATCCAACAAAAAAAGTGATATAGGGTTGGGCTCAGGTTAAAGTTCACTCATCCTATGCTACCTAAAATCCATAATTGTGGTCAAATGCAAAATACAAATTTCATGCACATCAACGTTTTCATATCGTTTGAAAGGTATATTTAAGATCTTTGCATCTTCGCCAGAGGCAGGTCCAACGAGAGGCTATACAAATTTGGTGTTTTCTCCAGATCCGAGTTTTATTTGGTGGCCCGTTTGCAACATGCAAACGATTTCTAAATGTCCGTTTAAGTACTAGTGCGAAAATAAAATCAAATCCTACACAAAATTTATCAGTTCAAGTGCCGGTTGAGCTTGACAAGACATTGTGAAATCGGCGCTTAATACGTTCCTGTACCTACTGTTTTTTTCACATTATTTCTTTTTTAACTTGAAAACTATTGGATAAGTTTAAATTCTTTACATATTAACTTTGTTTTGACCTTTAGGGCCTCTCATATACCACTTACGTCAGGGCCGGCAAAACATATAAAACCCGGGTGTCGAGTGACGACGGTAGTCTAGGAAGGAATGGAAAGGGGAGGGTCTATTTTAATATATAATTCAACATGAGAACTTTTAAAAGTTTATGTTTCCTTTTATTACATAAAAATGTAGAGACAAAGAGACTTCAAGAGCGCTCCAGAACGTTTCTCTAGAAAACGCTTTGCATACATACTATACATGCATGCACACATACACATGTATAGCACCAATTTTTAAGAAAAAATTGTATAGCATATCCTTCTGTTGCACGAGGTACGAAATACTTAATAGATATTCGAAAGAATTAAAGATAGGAAAACTTAATGACTATGGCTAAAAATTAGATAATGAAATCGATCATGCAGCTAAAAGAACGTGACTTTAATGAAAAAGAATTGTAATAGGAAACAAACTGTTTCCACCGTTCGCAGGCTGAAATTTTTGGAAAATTTTCTTTGACCCCAATTCCATAATATAGGTCCATGGGACAAAAAAAACCCTATGTATATTGTTAGTATTTTCAGCAACACGAAAAATATGGGTGTGGTTTGACAACAGTGGTTGACATCTCGCATACAACTTAAATATCTCAAACGCTATATATATATATGTACATATGTGCACCTAAGGCAGACACAAACTCAGTCCGTCCCGTTTACAGGTTTGAAGGAAGCTCACATTTTGGTCAACACATTGGTCCAAAATTTTTAGCTTTCATTTTTCAAAGCTTTGGATATAGAATTATATGGAACTACTTATATTTTGACCTGTGGGGCCTATCTCGTGCAATTGATAGAATCGATTAGTAAATAAAACTGCTGAAACACGTTGGTATCACAAAAATCTTTAACGTGCTTTTGCTCACGATTATGAACTTGGATTAGTATGGTAAACGTGACCATCCGAATTTCTTTTTCGAGTTCAGTACCTGTTATTTGGCCTGTTGTACAACGTACAGGGGAATTTACTCCTTTGTATTAAGTAGTTATAAGTGAAACATTTATGTATATTATATTGAATGTCCTTTTTGGTCAATATCCTTTATTGATAAAATTTCCAATATTTTGTGTACATTTTGTACTGTGTTCCAGTTCGGATTTCTTATATGACTTATATACTTTTTTTTCTCAGTTCAGTTTGTACTTCTTTTTTACCAAAATAATTCGTGATATTAAGTATAGTACATATTTTTAACTTGTGCGTCATCTCATTTTTTTATGGATAATTTTTAGGGTTCTGGGGGATGGTTTTTAAAAAATGTTTCCTTAAATGCTAGATCCTGAAAGTATGTGTTTCAAATTTCATGATTCTAGTACGAACAGTTTGGTCTGTTTGCTTAAAGACTACAACGTGTGCAATAAAAGTGTGTAAATAATGCGACTATTTAGATCAGAAATCTTTGTCACGTACAGTTTTTTACGCAAAACTTGAATTATAAATTTATTTAAATTTTACATCTTTTACAGCACGTCAACAAAATGCAACAGTTTCGACCATCAGTACCGCACAACTAAGTAATGATGATGGAAATATTGTTGGAGTGCCAAAAACTTCCGACCTACCACCAGCATATGATGAAGTAATGAAAACTTATTTAAATGCTAAATTACAACTACATACTGAAGAAGAAGGCGCTGTGGGCGGTATGACAGCAGCGATATCAAGCGCTACAATCGAAACAGAATTAGATACCATGACGAGTACAACCGACTTATCAACGCCGATAACTGTCGGTGCACCAGCGACAACAATGACAACAGCGACGGCAACAACAGTAATATCATGTCAGGAACCACCATCATATGAAAGTACTTTCAGCAGCAGCAACATAAGCAATACAAGAGACAGCATTGTGTAGTGGTTAAGGATTTTGCAAATACTTGAAAGAAGTATTAAAAACGCATTAATAAAAATTATTTCGATTACTTCCAACAAAAGAAGTTGCCCTTGAAGTGTGATATTTTTTTAAATAATCTAATATGTAATACCTTGGTGTTTTTTTCTTTTTCTTTAAAAACGAACAAAACTAATAGATAAATAAATAAAAACAATGTACATACCTATGTATCATTTTTCATTAAAAAATACAAATATTAAGGTTCTAAAGATAGTTCGCATCAATTAGTAAAGGGTCCGAAATAAAAAGACTAGTTACATATAACTTTTAGTAATAACACTAACACAAATGTTTTGAATTATTTTACTTTTATAAAGTCTATTATACTACTAAACGATATGTGGTAGAATATCTACTTCATTTTTAAATCGGCGGATCAAAATTTCACATATGTCGAACGACATAAAAAGTTATTTCGCCCCTAAATGAATTTTGATTTTACAAGTCCAAACCTAGTTTAAAATTTTCCAATTTACTCTTCAATTAGGAGTCCAAATTTCATGAGATTCAAAATATGTGGCTCGCGATTTTTTTTGTACAAAAAATAAGTTCCATCCAGTTTAACAAAAATTTATAGTTCATATAATCCTGAATTCAACATTCAATAAAGTCGAAAATATCATATATGACTAAATATATAGGGGGATAAAAACTTGAATAAAAGATAAATGTGTCTACTCTCATTGATGTGGCAAGGAGAATATTTCCATCGCAATAAAACTTGATGTGCTGATATTGAATGATTCAATAAGCTACAAGAACATTGGCAATTTTCTTTTTCGATTCCATCACATGAATAAAAATTTTGGAATTAAAAAAATTTTATAAGTGACATGAAATCAAAAATTTTGATTTGAAATTCCAATTGTTTGAAATTGCAATTTTTCAGATATATGATTTCCAAAAGATGTGATTTCCCACACCAGAAAGGAGCGTACGTACACGTCATAGCTAAATTGATTAGTGAAAAATTATATATGGAAACGTGGGACATTCAAAAGTTTCCGCGATGTAGGTGTCTCTGACAATCAATCAAGAATGATCCTAGTCTGAGAAAAATCCAGATAAGCTATTATGTCTCGGTGTCAATATATTTGCTGTTATGGAAAGTACCACGCCCACTTGCTTCTAGACGTTGAGTTATTCGGTTTTAGTCTATAAGAGAGAGGCCATACCTACTTACCTAAATCACTATTTGCCCAAAAGGTTTTATTGTATCACCCAAAATCTTAAACCAAGTTTCGTTTGAGTAGATTCTATAAGATAGTCGATAAAATTTATAAATATTCAGCTGTTTACCTAGAGATTTTCCTGCCTTGTTGGACTGAGGCTCATAATCAAGATTACTAAGCTTCAATTTTCTTAAGCTTTTCAAACAAAAAGTGCAGCTCCTCAAACTTTAAGTTCAAACTAAATTTTAGCTACAATTCATAATTTTCAGTTAAGATTCAAAGTTTAGTTTTAGTTGAAAGAAATTGTTTTATCGAAAAAAATTCACTGTACTCAAAAAAAAATTGGTTTATTCAATCTACTAAACATTATTTTGTCAAATTTTTTTTTTTCATACAAAAAAATCGGGATTTATATACCAATTGAAGCGCGTCATATAATCGATAAAAATAGGCAACATAGTTAAAAAGCTGTTCAAACGGAAGATAAAATCTCGCAAGATGTCAAATAAAAAAAAGAAACTCACAAATAAAAGTGCACAGATTAAACGCATCAAAGAAAATCGTAAAAAGCCAAACCTAAAAATAAAATCTAAAGAAGGCGATGATGATTGTATCATAGTGGAACCAAAGATTGAAGTTATTGAAGTGGATACAGACATACAAAAGAAGAAAACTCGAAAATCTATTAAAGTTAAACGACGGATTTCTAACACTATCCCGAAAGAGAAACGACCGTTAAATCCTAAGGAAAATGATCAATTTATTATAGACAAACGCCGTTCACAGCGTCTTTTAGCTAAAGAAATTCAATAACTTGAAAATATGTCTTTTCAAAAAAATCAAATAAAAATATCAGTGATATAAATTGCGCTGCTTTTAAATAGCGCACAGGAAATTAATTTAAAATATAATTTATTTTATTTAAAGTATAAATATTAGAATAGGTATGTAATTACATTTCAGGTTTCACCAGAAACGTACTTTAAATATTTATGTACATTTATAAACACTGGTAAGTAATATAAACTAATTACACACGAAAAAGGGAATTTTAATGGAAATGGAACATGAGTGGCGTATTATTAAGTTAAAAAACTAAGTGACGCATTATAAAGTTAAAAAACTAAGTGACACATGTTCGATTTTTATTAAAAGCAAAAGTTAAATTCAATTTGCAAATAAAATATATTTCTACAAATACCACTCACGTTTCATTTCATGTAAAAAACAAATTAAAAAAAAAAACTGAAAACAAATATTGCTTGATTTCCACAAAAATCTCCTTTGTAGGATTAACGATTTAAAATAGAGTGCAATGTTGGACCAAATCTTCCATATGGGTCTTTAGGTAACATAAAAATATCATTACACCAAATATATCCAATAACACGGTTTTCGATGATTTTTTTCATTGCCGGAGTTTCATGAATTAAGTCTCGATAATTATCATTCGAAACTACAGCTGCATCAAGTTCACAAGCTATTTGCAAGACGAATCTATAGAGAGAATACTTATAAATTATTCAAAATGAAACATATTGCAAGTTGAAGGCATTCAGAGTCTGCATTTTTAAAACACAAATTCTTTAGTTTCACTTTACATGTAAACATTTTACCTATCATCATAGCTACTGCTCTTCGCACCCGGTAAATTTTTACATGGTGTAAAAACAATTTTTCCAGCACGATGTAAGGCTTCCAATTCCTCTGGTGCCGATGATTTATATTTACAAAGTCGAAATTGTGGTACAATGGCTTTAACTTCATGACCCATTTTTTCAAAGTAATCCAAACAAATTTTTAATCCTTTAACGGAAAACTCTTTATTTAATCCATGGCTGAAAAATAAGTTAAATATTTTATAAATGAATTTGAAATAAAACAGTATTGAAATTAGTTTCAATTACTTAAAGGATTAATCTCAAATCTCGTAAGTTCGAAAAAGATTCAAAACAAGCTGTAACAAATTAAGGTTTTCGTCACACACTGATAGACTTTAAGCTATTATGTATTATGTCTGATAATCGTCACATATGAAATTTAGTTTACTCCTATTTTTTTTTTTTTGGTTTGATCACTTCTCTAGTTTAAAATTTCGATGTTCTTAAGTGGTTGTTTTCCTTTCATATATAAATATTTTGTACGTACACATGTGGTCTTTTTCTTTTGTCCATGTACCTCTTACCATCTCTGTAAATTGTGCAGTGTCAAAAAGTTTTGTAATGTTTTTTCTTTAATAAACAATAAAAGTAATTAAAAGGAAGCATGCCTCAAGGACTGAACTGAGTTGAGCTAGAGCCGAATAAAAATTTGTTTTTGTTTTTCGTGAAAATACATTACTTGAGAGGCATTACAGTGCGAAAACTAGAATTCGGAAGGCATTGGTATAAGCATAATTTTTGTGGAACATTTTTTTTTTAACCCTAGTCATCAAGGATTTTTCAAGAATCGCATCTTAAAAAGGACTTCAGTCGAAAAAAGAAGCAAGAAGCAATTCAGACAAGGTCGATGGAAGCAATCAAGATTCTTCTGCAAAGCCTTTTACAACATTTGAAAGAAAGGTTAATTAATGACTCGAAAAATTCAAAGCTATTTTTTGGATAACAATGAGTAAAAGCTTAATGCACATAAGTCCATTTTCAAGTCATTATAGTGACCCAATCAACAGGTCTACATTACAATTTGCTACACATTGGATCATTTTCAAAAGGTTTTCAATTTGGTATTAGCATTTGTAAAACAAATTTAATTCAAGGGCTGCATTAAAGTTGTTTTGTTTCGTTTGTATTTTAGGTTTGGTGAAAGGACCATGGAATGATTTGATTTGAGGGACTATGTTTACTTTGGAAAAAAGGGAGAAAAGCATATTTGCTCAAATTACTTTCTTAAACCTAATACTTAAGTTAATATATATTACATTTGACACTGAATATTCGAAAACCATTATTCGTATGGCCTTTAATTGTTGATTAATCCTGTCTTTTTCTTGGCTAAAATTTTTTAAAAGCCTTTTAAGGTTTTTGCAAAAGTTATTGACTCCCTGCCTTTGACTTTGATATTAAAGTTTAATCTACATTAAGTCCCTAAAAACTAATAAGACTTGTTATAGCGCTTTACATAGACATTTTGGTTCAAAGTCGTTCAAAGAACCCAAAAAACAATGAAATTATCCAAAAAAATTTCATAGAAATAAATTTAGCTTTTAAAGTAATATTTACATTACGGTCAAGAAAGGAAATGTTTTTTGAATTTTAGATCTTTTTGGGCTTATATTTTTAAAGGCGAAATTTTCATGGGATATTTTTTGAGATAATGCTTTGGGCGAATGTGTCCACAATCATCGTGTAATTATACTTAAAACGAAAATAATTTTCGTTAAGTGTATGATATAAAATAAATGTTATTTAAGCATAATTTAACTTACTTATAAGCAACATTACTACCATCTATGATTACCATGCGTTTACCCTTTGGTTGTTTCTCACCGGCAGCTGGATTGTACGCATTTTCATTGTATTTGGTCAATTGTTTCTTTTCACTCCGGGTAAAGAGTGAAACATCACGTGTATGCTTTCGATTTGGTGTCAATGGGTTTGGAACAAATTTAACAGGCTGAAAATCCATACGTTTAGATTTTAAATTAAAACTCGTTTTTTTAAACTTACGTTGGGTACATTATCTGCTTCTAAAGGTATAAACTCATTTGCAGTATGTTCATTAATGAATACCACAGAATTGTCTGATGTGCATTTGCCATTAAATGTTACACACGATTCTTCAGGTTTTAGCGTATAATCATCTATTAAAATAACATCATCTACGTTTATTTCTGCGTCTTTCCCTCTAAGGCGTCTAGATCGCCTAGCTGGTTTTTCGCCGCTACCAAGTGTCGTAGTTGTTTTGATGTAGTCGGCAAAAGTATCTTCTGATGTGATTGTCTCCAACCAATTTGCACGTGAGATATCTTCAAAGAAGAGAACAACATCATTTGAATTTGTTTCAGTTTTTAGAATTTCTTTGTTTGATTTTGTAGCTGCTGCTGGCGAAGGCGAGTTAGGTGCTGATGAACGCAAAGTTTTAGCTTTATTTTTTTCTAGAGGAGTCGATGTTATTGCCATAATATTTTTTATATTTTCATTCTGTTTAAGTGCTGCAATTTCTATACATTGTGAGGTAACTTTTGCTGTTTCTACGCCATAATTTTCATCTTCGATGGTTATAAGCTCGACTTTTGGTTCAATACAAACACAATCATCATCGTCATCGCTAGAAATAATTTCACCTTCCTCTAAGGTAGCTGCTGTTATTACTTTTTCAACTATTGCTTTTCTTTCCCTAGCGTTGTTTTGAACAGTGCTAGTGATTTGGGGTTGCGATTTTTTTACAGTTGCAAAATTAAGCTTGCGACGCAAGTCTCTACCAGGATTTTTTTGAGTTGGAGTACTGTTATGTAGATGTAGCTGTTGACGTCTCTTTATAGAACGTAACAGTTTGTTCACCACTACTCTATTTGCTGCAGCGTTTGTGTTTAAACGCTTAAGAGCTTGCATTCTTATGTTGTTCTATAATTTATTTAAAAGTAAATAAATAAGAATTTAGCAAAGGAAAGTAATCAAATTATAAAACTTAACCCTTTTCGAATTATCTAAAAACTTTTTAAATTTCGTTGCTCTCGCGGCAGCGACAGCAGCTTCAGCACTCGTGGTGGGTAATTCTTCAGCATTAGTTGACTTCTCATGATAGAAAAATAAAATTTATTAGAATGTTTATTTATCCAACATTTTCTAAAAAATAAGACATTGTTCTTTAAAAAAAAAAATACTTACCGTCGAAGAAATCAAGCTAACTTCATACACAGGATTTAATAATTAACCTTTTTTTTCTTACACGCTGTTGCAACAATTGCTGGTGTACTGTAATTCTATTTACAAAACAAGTGTTCTTTAGTGCTGCTTTAGAAAACTAAAACTATTTTGAAATTCATATTTTTTCAATGTGGACCATTAACTTAACCTTCTTCATAAAAGTTGATTAGAAGAATTTTATTTAATTTCAAGAAACATCTAGACAAACGTAGATGCTAGTAGCCAATGAAGTGAACTTGATTTCCTCATACTTACCTGACAGCATTAATTTACATTTGTGGTTTACGAAATAAAAATGCAGTTTTTTTTTTCAATTCAATTTATTTTGTATACTTGTACATGGTATATAGTTACAAACATCACAAAGAATTTAACAAATAATTTTGATTAACGCATAAGTAAAGCAACTTAGAAGCACACAAAATTAAGCACCGAAAATAGCAGGCATTTAAAACACAAAAATGTATAACTTTTGAATAATAAATGTAGCTAACTAATTATTTTGCAATTACAAAATTTATAAGTTTTGCAAATAAAAAAACATTATTGCTTTAATTCCTCGATTTCTTGCTTAATATTTGTGCGCGCTAATTGCTCGTATTTTGATTGAAACTCTGTTGTTGAAAAAATATTTGGAATCATAAGAAGCGCCTGAAGGACCTAGAAAATAATAAAAATAAATTAGATTGTGAAAGTATTGAATAAGATGCATTCAGCTAAAAACCTTTAATCGCATTTGCTTGAAAATTACATCATCCATATGTGCATACTCTTGGCGCAACAATTGTGTATATCGCTTATATTCTTCTGGCGTTGAACTATAGTCAGAAAAGTTAATTACTTAAGCTAGTTAAAAAAACCAATAAGCACACTATTGTTGTACAAACCCTAAAATTACCAAGTCCATATCCTGCAATAAATTTGCCTCATCATCAAAAGAATTCACAAGCTCAATTGATTTATCACCCAACAATTTACGTATTAATATTTTAGTGTCCTCCTAAAAAATTAATTCTTAAGGTTATAAAATAGCGCAATTTAGAACCAATATATAAAATTTTTAACTTGCATTTTCAAAATTCGCATCACGACAAAATTCATTAAAAGCCTCACAGTTTTCTGCGACACATGTACGTTTCCCATCGAAAGCAAAATATTGAAAAAATGCGGCCAGCACCACGCTTGATGGACAGTCGCGCAACAGTTCCTGCTTATTTAGTAGCAGTTCCTGCCAATTGTGATAAAATCGCTCCGGCGTATCTTCGCTTAATCTATGCTGTATGCGTTTATACCAGGTGCTGGCCACATCATCGGGAATTTCATAATGTCTACAGGCTTTATTCCATACGTCTTCCATCCTTTGTATTTATACGGTGATTGGTCTTGGCTGTGCGAAAATCTGTTTTTTTTTTTGATTTATGACGGTTTTTTTTTGATTTTTAATTAAAGCACTAATGAATTTGCACTGAATATTATAATTAAAAGTTATGAAAGCAAAATTTATTTCACTGCTTCTAATGTGTAGCAATTTTTTGGTGTGTATGAATCAACATATACGTAAAACTATGTAATTTCTTTCTCTTTTTCTTATAGACCTGAAAATGTGAGTTGTGACTTTGAGGGTGGTTTTAAGGTGGTTACCTGCTTAGGCTTGAGTAATTGTCAAAAACATACCATATGATTTTGACAAGGATATTGTGCAATATTTTGTCACAGTATTAAAGAAAAAAAAAAAATTCAAACAAACTTCATGCCTAATGCAAGGACTGAAAAGGCATATGTAACTCCTGAAGAATAAGAATCGATGTTTTGTTTGGATAATCATTCGATAAAAGTATAATAAATATCGGAGAAGGGTTTGAAATGAGAAATTGTTTATTTACCAATTGGACACTTAATTTTTTCATTATTTCACCATTTACTTCAGACGGAGATATGGACTTCTCTGCAGCACACCAGATACTGAGCTATCTATAACTTGATATATTTTTTTTACACCTTAACATTGTTGGTGTTTCTTATGATATAAGTAGGAACCATTCGCTGTGTGGTTGCTTGTTGTGCTTTTTAGCACTCCAATATACATTTTCCTATAAAAATCTGAAAGTCCATATTTTCCGGTTATTATCTCTCGCCAAAATGGTATGAGAAAAAATGCTCATTATGTGCCAAATAGTTGATATAAATTACTTATGCAAGTAGAGACTTATCGCGTGCAATTTTGCGCTACATACGACAATAAAACTATGAGAACTTAACTTCAAATCGAACTTAAAATCAGAAACATGTACACGAATTACTTTTTGTGGTAATACTACTCGCTGCCACTACAGAAGAAAAACAAACAAAATGAAATTTAGAAATAAAAGTTTTGGACATACATATTTCAAATTTTTTAAATTTTTCATTTTTGCAATGAAACTGAGCAGTTCACCACAAACGATACAAACGCCAAAATTAACTTACGGAATTCATGAAAGCTTTGGTAAAAGTAAAATTAGTTTTTCACTGCATAAATAGCACAAGTAAGCCCATATGTACCTATTAGAGGTCTGCATGAGTGCGCTCGAAAATACCATCAAGCCACTCGCCACGTTGTGCCTATCGAGTTTTTATGCAAAAAAAAAAAACACAACACAACATCAAATCAAAACACCAAGCAGGAGAGGTGAGGGCAGCACTTGCAAATAAATCGCAAATAAAATGTTCTACAAGTTCAATGACATGAAGTTTATTGCATTCGGAAGTTTATAGGATAATCGTTTCGAGTGCACGCATGCAAACCTCTAGTACATATAGCACCACTACAATTTTTCAATGTGAAACAGCATTTGAAGACATCAAAGCCGGATTTTGACTCATCTTATTATTTGAAAAATATGACTGTTTCCAAATATTGATACATTTTATAAATAGATTCGCAAAGGATTGCGATATACAGACAGTAATACGATACTTTATGATACACAGCGAAATCACTTGAATTCATATGAATTTCACTCGGAAGTGAAATGTAGAACATGCCTGATAAACTTCATTCTTTGTAAGACATTTTAAACTTCCCATTGATTTTTTTATTAATGTTAGATTCGGAAAACTGAATTCGATTTTATCATATTCCTCGTATATGGCACGCGTTTTTTTTGTGTTTATATTATATTTCAGACGATATGGTTGGTGTTCTTAAAAGTTGGACTCATGTAGAGCTAGCAGAATCAGTTTTTGAGCAAATAAGTTTAATAATTATGTATAGTGCTGCAAAATACATCTAAAATTTAATTTACATGATTTTTTCATTTGGCTTACGCCACTAACACTGACCATGAACTATCGAACAGTGCTCAATTAGGCTGAGACCCGTGTCATATGCATAAAAAATGCAATGCACTTGCATTTTATGACAGAAGTAACCCACATATGTTGTAAAATGCAAGGGCATTACATTTTCGCAAAACATTGACCCAATGAAAGAATAACAAATAAACAAAAATAAACGAACAAAATAAGTGAAAGAAAGAAACTAAAATAATGGCGAGGAATTTGAAAATAGTGGCAAATATTTTACTTGGTTTTTAGGTATAAATAACGCAGATATAAGATAATAATACCAGATTTAATCTTAGAATGAAAAGAATTTCCTCTTTGATTTCAAATTATTTTTAATATAGCGCGGAACTTTAGCCAATTCCAGAAACAATCTTTTGTTGGGACGTATTTTGACCTGTGTGCCCTGTGCAATTTAAAAGAGTTGTGAAATATATTTTAAAGTAGTTTTATAGTAGATAGTATGATTGCTTAATAAATTTTCAAATTAGGCCGAAATCGCAATGAAAAATTAAACATAATTGTTTACGTTTTTATCATAAACAATGAGCTGGATGCTTGCTAGAAATGCAAAGCAAACCTTTGTGTAATTTAAGAAATATAGACATAAAAATAAAGCTAAATACTCAAAGAAAACATAAACTGTAAAGTATTTAAGCCTACAAAAAAGTAGGATGAGATACATAGTACCTTTATCACGTTACATTTTTTTTTAAAAAAGTAATCGAAGTATGGATTTTACATTTTATTTGAGGATATGTAAAAAAAAACTAAATTTACCAGAGCAAATCATAATTCTTTAGAAACCCACACTACAGTTTTTAAAACTATTTTTTTCGCGCCTTTGGCCGCGGTTCACTATAGTTTCTCAAACACTGATGATCATGCATACTATAGTAAGCCGAAGACCACCTGCTTACCCTAACTTTTATGTAGAATTACTGTGGCTAGCGAAGCTGGTGTTGGATATACTATAGTACATTAGCGGTTTTCAGGCTTAACACAAAATAAGAAGGAAGCTTTTCCGCACCCAACATATAACATATATATTCTTCAACATACTAACATTTCAAGAAAATCGGAGAGGCGTTCTTTAAATAAACTATTGCCATTTCTTCACTGTCAATTCAAATTATTTGAAAATTGTTCTAGTTTAATTGTCTTAATAATTATTGTGGATAATTATCATGTCGAGTCCTGCTGATTTATTGTATACCTTTAAGATCCTTAGCTTGGTTATTAGACTGTTTTATTTCCTTCGCGGAAAAAATAGTTTTTTTACTTTGATTTCTATTTGATTTACTCTAAATTTTCTTCTTCTTGTGTGTATTTAAAAAATAAATGACTTTCATCTTCCGTTTTGTTCGTTGAGGAATACATACGGATTTTCAGAAGTCGTTCGCGTGGTTCTTAGCGTAGGAGCAGTTTCATATGCTCTTTCTAAAGCTGTGAAATGTTAATTCCCAAAAGTATTGAAAAAACATGAATTAAAATAGAAGAAGACAAATATTAATTGGTAATGGCGTTATAAACTGTACGAGTTTGACCAAATAAATTACTAATCCTACCCACAATTGTGGGTAGAAGAGTAACTAAAACCTTAAATAAAAACATATAAAATGACTTTAAAAGCAAGATAGACAAATGGGGGAAATCATTACAAAGCTAAACAATGAAGAGCTGCGTACCTGTGTCGTTTTCTTTGAAATAATTGTGCGTTTCTGCTCTTCCAGTGTGGATTGCTGCTCAAGTCTCGATCTCGATTCCTGCCTGTCACTGACATTCATATTCTTTAACAGATCTGACTGAAAAAATCTCCAACTATTCTTCTTTTTATTTTTTAGAGACTTTTTTAAGGAACCTTTCTTTTGATTATGCGGTTTACCGCCAGTTCTTGATCTGAAATTGTTAGGTGTCCCTGAAGTTGAAGAGTTGAATCCGTGCTTTTTCCCGCGGCGCTGTTGACGCGGCTTTAGAGGACGGTTACTTGGCATTTTTCAAAAAGCTAAATTATTTGTTAAGTTATTTAAATTTAGCATTAACTTCAATTTATCTGTATAGATAAAACAATTTACTGACAGCAAATTCAAAAAATATAATTTTGGTTGTTTCTGAATAATGAATGATCTATTTTTATTTAACGCAGAGTTTGCTTCTGTCAAAACCAAGAATATTATTCACGCAAATGACAGTCAATGATATAATAAACATGGTAGAGTTAATTTGTCCAATTCAAATTATTGCATCCGTAAAAGTGACTCCATTGCTGTCACAAAAAGTATTATTATTATTATTATTATTTATTAGCTTCCAAATAAATTATAAAAACTAACAAGGAAAGGAGCATTGTCACAAAAAGTAAAAACTGAAGAGAGTAAAAATTTTGACATAGTGCGCATTAAATAAAACTTTTTTATCAGTGCCCCTGTCTTTTTTAAGTTAATGCTTAAATAAATTAAATAAAAATAATTTCAAGGAAAACCTAGTAGCACGTCGGCAGTTTTTTAGAACGCTGTTACAATGAGATAAAACTTAACAACGAGCAGCACTGTTAGGGTTAGCTCTAATTCTTAATGCATTGCCACTGCTGTTGAATGTCACACAAAAATCCTGTTTGGTTTGTCTGATTTCGAAAAGTTCCATTGAACTTAATCGGGCAAATAAATTTTTATGTGATAAAAACACGAAAACTTTATTCAAAACAATTAGGAAATATGTCAAAACATCCATTTTACTGCGGTGAAACATTAGACTAAATGACAATTTTATGTCGAAATCGTAAACCAAATAAAGTGCTTGCCTAAACATAAGAGGAAAGAGAGCGAGTATCGCTCTTGAGAATATAACACCTTTGGTATGTGTAGGCTCTCATAGATAAATCTAAATTAATAACGTGATTAATAATGACACACGAAAATATTCGATGTAAGCTGTTCACAGTAAAATAAAAAAATTAACTCTAATTTAATCAGCTAACTTGCTTTTTTTATTGATTTGCCAATACATAAAACTACATACATATAATCAACATTTATAACAAAACATTAATATATTTAAGTACTTTATCATTTAAGTTGGCTTATATTTAGCATACTTTCTTAGAGAATGAACGAATGAAAACATAAACAAAGAAAAGATAACAAAGTAAATAGTTGGAACTAACAACGCGGTTTCGTTTTACCTTATCTCTTCAATTCATCATTCATATATCCTTTAAAAATAGTTATAGATGCAACTGACTAGTTTATACAAAACCTTTTAGTATCAGTTGACTACCTAGTCTACTATCAGTTGACTACCAGTTTATATTTTAAATTGAATTTAAATAAATATGGAAATGTACATAATTATTTTTTTGATTGGAATGGCTGTTCTACTATTAAGTTTTGTAATAGTACTAATAATAACTTGTGTTCGTCACTCTCGTCGCTTGAAACAACGACGAGCAGAAATGGCTGTGCCAGAAGATGAGATACAAACACTTAATTAAAACTATATGGTGCCACAAATTTAAGCCAGTTTCCATTTAAAATAGTATGAAGCATTAAAAAGAGGTAAGTCTTATGTACGATCTAACAATAGAGCTTATATAAAATTATCAAATTAAAATATATGAACAAAATCTGGCTTCGTATTTGTCAAAGTCGTAAACAAAAACGTTAATATAAATTTTGCAAATCAACTCGTTTGCTTGTAATTCGCATTATATTTTCACAACTTTGCATTAGCTTTAGCAGTTTACGTCAACGATTACCCGCTCTCAAAATTATAACACACTTGATCGTATGAAATGGAACAAATTTGCGGCGCACAACTGGAAACTTGCCAGCTACCCGTGGATTTAGATTTAATTATATTTTCTTTGTCGAATTATTAACTCCAACGATTTTCCGATTGAGTTTTCTTTTGACAGCGGGTAATCGTTGCCGATATTCCGTCTCCGTACGTATTCTGTTTATGTTTTGTTGTGACTATGATTTGGACAATTATCAGTAATGGCTTTTTAAATTTTGACATTTTCTTCTACCTTTTTATAGGGTCCGTGCACTGTACTGTATTTCGTACGACATAACGTCATTTGCAGATCTAACGTTAAGCCATAAACGGTCAAGCAGTCATACATACGACTGTAGTCCAATTTTATTCCTTACGTATACACATGTCTTCTCATCTTCAACGACACGCAAGTGATACAGATGTGTTACCTGTTGCTATAATTGAAATAATAGATGAAGATAATCAGACAGTAAAAAAAGTTAAAAAAGATTGTGGGCAAAAGAGAACTTACAAAAAAGAGATGCATATTCAAGTGAAAAATTCTTAAAGGAAAACCAGTAAATAGATTTTAAAATTTTATGCGAATGCATGATGCTAAATTGAATTTATCTTCAATAAGTTATAAGCTATAAATTCTTATTTGGCGAATCTACTTTAGAACTTTTTTCAATTTTTCTTTTAACACGACTGGGAGTTTTTTGTATCCTTTGCGTCGCACAATTTATTTTATAATTTTTTTTGTTATTTTTTATATAGATTATCTTGCTTGAATTCATATAGCAAACAGACGTAACACACTTGTATGAAAAAAATAAAACCACAATATATGAATTTTTTAGATAAGTGAGTAAGCTGGGACTCTTTTCTATCACTTACACAAGAGATTTTATAAGAAAATTTAGCTACCGCACGTTGAAAGAACGCTCGTGTGAACCGAGCCTTAGGTGGCTCGCTTGACTGTAACTATTTTTCAACGCACGTTAGTTAACGTACGTTTGAGCATGACACGAAATTATATGCAATAGGCCACACACACACGTTTTCTTCAACGCGCGTTGAGACGCACATTGGTTTTATTCACGCTGAAGCTATGCTTGAACGCGCGTGGGAAAAACGCTCGTGTTAACTTAGCCTCAATGGTATCTGCTTGTAACAAAAAGCGCGCGGTGTCGTTTCTTTAGTTCTGTTAATTCTTGACAGTCATGGTGTGCGTAACTTTCAGGGTTGCAAGAATTTCAGTTTGACATCATGTTGTCACCATAACGCTAAGTTCAAAATTAGTTCTAAAAATTGTTCATTGGGATTTGATATTAAGATCTTATTAAAAAAAAAACTTAATAAGGAAAGGAACACACTGCTGTCAAAATTAATTCATGATTTAATATTTTATGGCAGCACTTTTTGTTTTATCCATTTAGCCCCCAGCGTATTTCAGCAGTTGTCAAAAAAACGTCAAAAGAAAAATTCGCAATTGTAATATTTCATAAAAAAAAATTCGAGCTTCCTACTATAGTAGTGCTAAACAATATAGATAAGAGAAACTAAAAGTAATAAAAGATTAGAGTAAGCAAAAAAGAAACAAGTGATATTGATCATTTGGTAATTGATAATAATTTACGACGATAAACGAAGCGACACGAAAAAAAAAGAAATTCACCCAGTAATCGAAGGGACTACTACGGATTTCGTTCACTACATCCATCACAGTTAAAACTGCAACAAGTGATTAAAATAAAAAATACACTCGTGTAACAAATTCCAAGAACGACAACAAAGGTGAGTACTCTGCACAGGATTTGTAGATTCTAAAGAAAACATTTATATGTATTGCATTTAATAACCAGTAATTGCACTTTCGTCAATAATGGATTTCTGGGGTATATTGATGTTCTTCTTTTTGGCCTTCCTAATAATGAGCTGTTGCGGTTATTGTTGTAGCACCAAGCGACGTGGTGCTGTGCTCTCAAGTAAGTTCATTCGGTACTATTTACATTTAAGTAACATTGTCAAAATAACCAATCGCTATTAATCAAATTTTCTTGTTAATTAATATATGGTTCTTCACATTTGCTAAATAATTAATCAAGTTTATTTAAAATCAACGTCAATGGTAACATAGTATGTGTGTGCGTAAAGTTTATATTTCCCAAAGCTTCCGTTTGCCATATCTTGCCAAACTTCTACGTCTCACCACGGCGCTTTTTTTATATATTGTGCTAGGAACAAGAACAACAAAAACTTTTGTTTTGTCGTATTATAAATATTTTGCTAAATGCCCAATTATTGTTTTTGTTTATTCGCCTTCGAAATTTGTGCTTAGGTAGCGATGTCTTCTTTTATTCATCCGCCCTCTCCAATGTTGTCTGCGTTTTATATCCAAATCACATGCACACACAGCAAGTGTTTGCAAAAATTGTTAGCTATCAATGATGACGCATTCATGTGATACTGAAACGTGCCTACATATGCACATATTCATATGTATAATTACACTTAATGTGAGGGCTTTGTTCAAGCTCTTTTTCTGTGTTAGCTTCTGCTACTTTCCCAGCAGGCAATTGAGCAAGGCCTTCCCCGGAGAAGGCCTGCTAGCACTACTGCGATGGTAAGAGGCCTTCTCAAAACTCATTTTGTATTTTTTTTTTACGATTTTTGTTTTTATTTACAATCTGTTAATATTAACAATAAGTAAATTTTATAAGTAGTGAAATTTTAATTAGCAGAATAGTTGCGCTTCATTGAGTGTATACTCATGAAATGCTATTATGTCTTACCACAGCAGGCGTGCTATTATGCCTTCCCACAGCAGTAGTGCTATAAGGCCTTCCCACAGCATCAGTGCTATAAGGCCTTCCCACAGCAGCACTGCTATAAGGCCTGATATTAGAAGGCAAAGAAGAAGGACTTCATGTATTTTTTTATTTCATGTATTGCAATGTTTTATGATTCGACATTACTTTTTTGTCATTGCATTGTACTTATACGACATCAAAAGTTGATACATGGTTAGCAGTAAGGAACGGTGTGCATGTTGCTAGGTTGGTCTTCTGTTTCATGTTATGCTAAAGTGGTAGAGTGTCGTCTATTCAATGTGAAATTATAAATTAAGAAATCGTCACAAAAAATAAACATTAAAAATTTGAACGTAAGGGAGGTTGACGCAGATAAAAAACATTTAACTAAGAGTCTCACGACGTATTAAGATTTAATTTTTTCAAAGTACTTCTATGACCCCTTCTACGGTAAGCGCTTGCGTCAAGAAGGGCTCTTCTTGACGCAAGCGATGTAGGAAGACCTGCTCGAAGAGTACTTCTATCAGGCCTGCTAAATGAGGCCTTACTTATCGGGACGTTTCATATAAAAAAGGAAGTAAGTTTGGAATAAGGTGGTAAGGCCTTACTCTTACCAGGTAAAGCCTGCTAGAAGGCCTGCAAGCTCCTGCCCTTGCCTACTGGGTTCCTTATCAGAAGAATCAGTGTCAACTTAAATTTTGACCGAAGTAATGGGACATTGTTTTTTTTTTGGCGTATTACACATACCATACTAAATATTAAGCTCATTGAACTAAATTAAATAATTTCCTCAAAGTAAAATTTTATTCAAATCAGCTGTGATAGTTCGAACAGTTTTTAATTTTGAAGACTGTCAAACTACACGCGAACAATGTAGGAAATTTAATAAAACTGCCAATTTGAATTAAATATAATTAAATGTTGCTCCAATATGACAAATTTTCGCCCAGAACACATGATAGAGGGAAAGGTAGAAGCGAACATTTCCGGCGAAATGATAATAGGGTAAATAAAACTCACGATAAGACTGAATATACAAATATATTTACTTATGTAAGTAACTTCAAGCCCATTAGAGACATTGAATCATCCGTAGCCGCATTTCATCATCTATGAAGATGGTTAACACATATTTCAGAAGCAATTCCCGGACTTCTATTGATAACTCATAATATTTCCTACTAATGTTTCAAAAAAAAAAAATAAATAAAAATGAATGTTACTTAGTGATAACCATTAAAAAAATACAATATTGGCCAGCTATATTAAAATTGATTCGTAAAATAGTAAAAAGTTAAATTTTTTTGTGGGAAAACGTTTAAGAGTTTCTTTATGCTTGTTGATAAAGTTCAAGATAAAGTTAAGTTCACAAAACTGTAACGTCAAATACCCGACTATTTCAGAGATTTTTCTATTCCTATCAGGCCCTCGGCTTTAAGTTGAAATTCCCAGCCGGGTCCATAAAACTTAATAGCCGTGTTTCATTCGTCCTGGTTAAACCTAAAACTGAATAAAACGCATAAGTTTAATCTTTCATAATTATGCTACTTGGAAGCATGACAGTGTTTGACAGAACTTTTATTTTAAAATCAGAGCCGGCTTTAGGGTCGTCAAACATTTAACGCTTTTAAATTCTTTCTATAAAGTCGCAGACGCTAACAGTTTTTTGTATTTCCGTGCATGAAAGAAAATCGATGATAGAAGGTGAAAGCCAAAACTATTTGATGTTGTATTAAAAAAGAATGATGAAAGCAAAGCCAAAGCATCTATTAATGTCTGATGTTTCATCAGTTTATCAGTTTTATTATGTGACTTTTTTTTCAATATTTGGGCCTCCAACCTACTGGACGTACGGGGTCTTGCGCGACTTACAGTCGGTTCAATCAAATGAACTAAAAATAGAAAATGAAATTTTGTCTTAACACGAGCGAATAAAACACGGTTTAGAACTTAAGCTAAAAACAAAAACTATGCACCATAAATTAATAAAAAAATGTATGTCAGAATGCAATTTTAAGCTCAAGAAACCGTATTAATAAACTATGACTAGCTAGCGCCTAAGTTTGATCAGTATTTTAACGACTGACTGGTCAAAAATCTAATTAATAAATACTGTCTAGCGTTGCTAGTTTTAAATTTTTTTCTCAGTAGCCAGTAAGAACGCGTGGCTACTTTAACCTAAGTCGCGGTGCGTTTGACAGGTAACAGGTAATAAAGGTGCATAAGATTGTTAAACTAACCTTAGTTTCACACTGTCATCGAAATCACCACAATTTCATTTATCTCGATGCAGGTATATACAAATTAGTGACACAAAATCGTGGTGATTTCGATGCCAGTGTGAAAACAAAGTAAAACGTAAAAGTATTAAATCTAATTTTTTAATATGCTTAACGAGATATTCTAATCTTAATTAACCATTGTAAGACGTTTTAAAGCTCTATGAATAATCCTGGCATATACGATATAGTATTAAGTCTGAATTTTATATATATTAGTAAGTTAACTATTTAACAATATTTTGCGAGCAGCTATACCTATGCGAAAGCTCTAGGATCCTCCAGAGTTTGAGTGTAAATATGAGCATTATCTGCAACGGTTTACCATAGTCTTTTGTGACATCGTTAGTACTTAAATGCATATGTTTTCTGAACAGTTTTTGTGAAATAAAATTAATACAATTTGTGTTGTGAAATTAACGTATCATCATGGCAGATAAATTAAATAGAGTTTGTTTTAGTGAAACCGTTTTCTTCTGATTTCCTAAAAACAACTGACTCCGACTATCGACCATTTTCTTTACTGGAACTGCAGTGCTCTCGTCAAGCAAACTTGGTACTGGACTGCCGAGCTAATTAACATAAAATAAAGTGTAAACAAATTTTAATATTACGGAATGAACATGAACTTAACTGTCAAAGCATTATTTTATCGGTTTGAAGTGCTAGAAAATAGGTACTGAAAAATATTTCAGAAATAAAATTGACTGGTTCATCAAAGGGACATTCATTTCCAGCCACATCATTGATACCCAGTACCTGGGGCAATACAATATCACAGGTAATAGAATCAGAACCAACAATTTCTCAAAGAAATGTGAACGATTCAAAAAATTAAGAAGTTATTGAAAATGATGATTCAACTTCAGAACTAATATTCATACTAAAAGTAATGCAAGTACATATTGATGATGCTGTCACTTCATGAATCCGATATACCAAACTTTAAATCTTATATAATATCTATAGTAGAATCTCGAGAAAGGTATCACATGATATTAAATAAATTAGCAAATCATGAATTAATGGATCAGAAATACAGGTGGTCCGGTTTAGAAACACCATACGAAAAAATTAGATTCCCTGGGTCATTGTGAGTAAAAAATTGTGTGAGAGGTGGACGTCCATCTTAAACACCGTGTGAGTTGCAGAATAAGAAAACTACATTTTATTACGGTATTTGTGGGAAAAATTTAAATTTTGAACTAAAAACACGAACAATGGTAGTACTAATAAAAAATATGCTCTGTTATAAAGCTTTGAAGTTATCTTTGTTTATAAGTACTCCTCTATAGAATTATGTTAAACACCCTGTAACTCATAGAATGTTTAAGATACACCCACTCCATACAATTTTTTGCTCACACTGAACCAGGGAATCTACTTTTTCTGGATGGTGTTTCTAAACCAGACGACCCTGTGTATTACCATAAAGTATGTAAAGTAGATTTTAATATTAAAAGTGCTTGGCAGTCGACAGTACCATCATAACATATACATATGTATGTAAATACGTATTTATGTAACTATTTTCAGCTTAATTAGCTTGCTTATATTTTTACAGAAACATCAGAAAACATTGAAGAAGTTGATGACTTTCAGAATATAGATTTAAATGACTGGGATAATAGTGAAGATCAGTTCGAAAATACTAGCAATGACCATGAGGTCGAAATTACTAATACTAATGACGATGAGGTTGAAAATAATAACAATGACGCTGAGGTCGAAAATAACAACAATGAGGTCGAATATAATAACAATAACGATGGTGACAATCTATAAATATTTTTTTGAATTTAATTTTATCTACGATTTATACTTTCGTCGAGCTATTTACTCTTCCATTTAATTGTTGTTGAGACTTATTCAACCCCAGAAACATCATTGTGTTCATAAAAGAGTAATACAGATTAAAGAAACATTTAAATTTAAGTACTTTTAGCTAATTTTATAAAACACATTTTATTGAACTGGAATTAAGTCATGTTCAATAATTTGAAAAAATCAAAAATTATTTAATTTTAATAAACAATTTTTTTTTTGATTGGGTTGTCGAATAAACTCAACTAACTCTTTTAGTTAAACTTGCGGCTGACCTTTTATCGTATCTGGGGATCTTAGATCCTTCGCATAGGTTTGACTACTCGCAAAATATTGTTATATAGTTACCTAACTATATTTTCAGTGTGAGATTTATTTTTTCATTACTTACACCAAACCCGAAATATATAAAATGCACATACTCTGATCCATAGATAAAGCAATATTTATTTTGGTGCCATTTTATCTACATAAATGTTTCCAACCAAAATACAAATTATTAATTTTTATACCTACACATATAACTTTTATCAATATATCTTATCAATTGCTTAGCTAGCAACCGATTGATAGATATGTCGAAAATGTAAAATACCCAAAATGAAGTAAACATGAGAATAGATAAATTTATATTATGAATTATGAGTAACTTTGATTCCGAAATTTCGCTACACAATTTCAATTAATGTTGTCTTTTGAATTCAGTTAACTTCGCTGTTGTCAAAGGGTAGCATTATTTTTTTATTGTCTAAGAAAATCAGAAATCAAATAAAAATGGTGTATATATATTTTGATATTTGGTTCCCGATACTTATGGTAGTATTGATCATTTTAATAATTTTATGGTCTATACGCCTTAGACGATTACGTATGGCACGTGCAAATCGTATAGTTGTTTCTACAGGTAAAACAATAAAGAATCTCGAAAGCACGAATTTATGTGTCAAAATAATTGCAAAACTAAAATGTTTAAAATTTCACTACTTATGTACAAATATGTATTTATAAATGATTATTTTTCACCTTATCAAAGCAATTTATCATTTTATCCTATATAAACTGCTTTAAAGCAACAAAGATATGTGAATTTCTTGCATTACATTTGTCTAAAGTGCGAAATAAAAGTGAAATTTTAGTTGTGTAGTGAATTGCTTTGAATTCGGTGTGCGGTTATATTTATTACCCGTATTTTTGTGCCATTGTTTCTTTTTTTTTTTTGTAATAATGCAATTTTATGTGGAAATAATTCTTATTTGCGTGGCTGTTGTTGTGTTAAGTGCCATTTTTGTTTCATCTGCAATTTGTTTACATCGACGACGTCGTCGTTTACGTGATAAAAGAGTTATAATGATGGCTACTGCTACAGCGGGTGTGTACAAATTTATTATAATGCGCTACTTAACTACTTAAAATAGTTTGAGAGTCGTTTTTAGCTAAAAAATGAAGAATGGAAGTTTCTGAAAAATCTTTTGTAACTCCGAAGCTTTTTCTCATTTGAATTCAGGAATCTATTAAATTCACTATCGGTCACAATATTTTTGATATTTTTATTTTAAGGAAATTATATCATGATATATAGGGTGTTTTTTTTAGAGGTATAGAGCTTCGAATTGAAATAAAACACAAGAAAATCGTTTTAATGTCCATCAATTTGGCTTTATTGGAAGGATAATTTTATGCCATTAATGTTTAAATATGATTTCGGGCATGTGGCCGCCGCGGCTGGCTCGAATAAAGCCAATTTTATAGGTCCAATTTTGAACCACTTTTTCGAGCATATGGGGCCGTATGTCGGCAATAACGCCACGAATGTTGGCTTCCAAGTCCCCTAACGTTTCTGGTTTGTTGGCGTAGACGAGCGACTTCACATATCCCCAAAGAAAATTGACGTAGCCATTCAACCAAAAATGAGCCTCATCACTGAACAAAATTTTGCGATGAAAATCAGCATCGAGATCAATCTCATTTTCGGCCCATACACCAAAATCACGACGCATTGCATGGTCTCGCGGCTTTAATTCTTGCACAAGCTGGATCTTGTAAGGTCGCAAGCCAAGATCTTTGCGCAACATCTTCCATAAAGTTGATGGACAAAGCTCCAATTGCTGTGCACGGTGGCGAATCGATTCATTCGGGTCCTCTTCAACATTTTGCTCTACAGCGGCAATTGTTTCTTCGGTGTGCACTGTTCGACGTCTCTGCGGATGCGTATTATCACATAGAGTAAACGTAGTGCGAAAACGATCCATGGTTAACCGAATTAATTGCTCTGATGGACGATTATGTCGACCATAAAATGGACGGAGCTTGCGGTAAACTTCGCGAACTGAACCATTATTTTCGAAATAAATTTGCACGATTTGCAAGCGTTGTTCTTTTGTCAACCTGTTCATGATGAAATGGCAAACCAAACTGAACATAAATGACATTAGAGTTGCCAGATTTTACCATAAAATGCCAGTTTTATCTCTATTCGAAAAACAAACCTCTAAAAAAAACACCCTTTATATTAAATGAATTTTGAGTGTTATGTAATAAAATTGATATGTACGTTTAATTGTAATCAGCCTAGTCGAGTTATATTAAATTCCATTTCAAACTTATTGAGTTTCTAAAATCTCTTGCGATTATGCTCATTATAAAAAGCACAGCCAATATCCACTTGTGTGATTAAATTTAAATGATTATCTTGAGAACCAACGATCTGACGCGTTTGATTATCAGACCACATAAATCAGTTACTGCTGATTAATCAAAACTGATGTTGCACCCATACATTTTTATGTGGAAAGTTCATTGGTCTTGGGCGATCTCTAAATGTTCGAATTGAGAAACTTTCTTGGGATTTGTTTTTACATGTACTCAAAAGTGGATATTTTTGTATTAAAATTTTCGTAAAAAGTGTTTTCAAATGAGAGTCTGAGAGTCTTCACGAAATGAAACATGTGTCATAAAAACCATTGAATTGATTCAAAAATTTACATGAATATCGATCGTTGCTAGTGACTGGAAGTTTATTATAATCACTCAATTTATATTAAAGCTGAAAAAAACAAACAATTATGTTTAAAAAAAAAATACATAAAATGCGCATATCCCTCCTACTAGCAGTGTACAAAACACAATCACAACCAATAGAAACAACAGCAATTACCTTGCATACTTTTAGGCTGTAACTGCTTATAAAAAATAATGAATATGTATGTAGAATAAACCTTATCTTACAGGATATAAACTCATGATTGTACTTTGACGCAACATAATTACCATAAATGGTACATCTGAAAAATTTTTCCTTATCTATATATTTTACTAACCACCATATTCAAATTATAAAATGAGTTTTATTAGAAATGGAGCTAAATGTACCCATCGGGGATTTCCTGCACCTTTTCAATGTTCAAGTTTGTTCTTTCACGCTTTCTACTAGTGCACACTCTGAAAAACAAAATATTAAAATTCAAAAAAAAAAATGTTTAATAAGAAAGAAACAAATCCGTTTTCGGCAAAGTCACTTTCTGACGTAGTAAATACATTCTATCTTATCAATAAACTTGTGCCAAGAATTTCCTGGCATTATTGATGTGTCTTAAACAGTTGTTAACGATAACCGGTGTGCGTTATCGGTCTTCGACTACTACGCCTCCGTTTTTGTTTTGGTTTCACAAATCCTAACTAATATTATAAATGCGAAAGTGTGTTTGTCTGTCTGTTGTTACCTTTCCACTCTTCAGATTTTGACAAAATTTAGCAAAGTGGTTTCTTTAAACCTTTCTTGGCTTTTATGGCAGCTATAGTTGTGAAATTGGGTATGTGAATGTACATTAATTGCACCAAGCAGCTTCTAAATGTGCGGTAACGACTGAACTGTAGGTGGTGGCACCAGCCATATAAGAAAAACTCTTAAAACGCTATATCTTGTCACCAATGAGAGCTATAGTTGTGAAATTCGATGTGTATAAAAATATTGTTTGTAATAAAGATTTTTGCAAAATATGGTCGGGATTTAATATGAGACATGGCAAATTGGGTAACATTTTATAGAGTGCATTGAATGTAGCTTTTAATTGGAAACTCCAGCACTTACATATATGGAAGAAATACAATATTAAAGATAAAAAAAAAGTTCAGTTTCAGGTTTAAATAAATTTCAGTCCATCTATTTGCTGAGAAAAGGTACTAGCTCAGGGCAACACACATCGATCTCCGTTTCGTCAGAGCTAATATTTATCCAATTTGGCTGAAAAAAGTACCCCGTACAATTAGTATGGGGAACAGTTAAATTGGCTGAAAATTTAGTTAATGTAGCTTATTTCATATGGTGTACAAAACCATTCTATGAGCAGTTAAGGAGCTAAATATAAAGAGTAAAAATAAACGAAATTTAAATTCTCCATATATTTTAAACTCAGACTGGTGACCACATAGACTTTAGAGCAGGGCGACATAAGTTTCATCATTCTGAAATTATAGTTAATTTGTCCGAAAATCGTTTCCTATAAAAATTTTGCAATAACTGTAACTCGTATTTATAACTTTTTATTTATGATGAATTTTTGAATAACGCTTACTTTTAGAGAAATATCTATAATACATCTTTTTTTCATAAGAGTATGGCTATACGAGTTTGTGCGCTTAAAAGTCAGTGCCGGTTCTATTTAACAACCTTAAAAAATAAGATGTTAAATTTTGCTATATTTCTCATTGGGTATTGTAAATTTTTATTTCTGTTACTTAAATTTCGTTCTGATTTTAAGTGGACTATTAGCATCTAAGTGCAAAAATTGTACTGAATAAAAATTGCTTAACTTACTTCGTATATTTGCCCATCATAAATCTAAGATTAATATGTCGAAAATAATCTGTAAAGTAGCTATTGACGTAAATCGATCAAATCAAAATATAAACGCTCTTTACTGCGTGTGTTTTGAAACTCTGCAAGTGTAATAGTTTTATGATAAACATTTATTTTGTTTTCAAAAGTCATATATTAAATTTTGTCGTAGCCATTCTATAAATTTATTTATAGTACACTGAGAAAAAAGTATATTTCTCTGAAATAAATCTAACCGTAGTTGATAAGGACAAAATATTGGTCACAAATAATCGGCGCGGCAAAAAATATTTTAAGTCCAAATTTAGACTGAGCTTACAGAACAAACGACTTAAACGTATTCTTGATTATTTAATGGGCATTTAAAAAAAATAAAAAACAGTTTTTACACAATTTTTTATCAGGGAGTTTTTTGAGTGATTTTTTTCGTATGGCCCATAAGATAATGAACAAAAACCTAGAAATTAATTTTCTGCAAAAAAAGACCTTATCTTGCCAGAGCAAAATTTTCAAAAATGCGTAGTTTCGTTTAGTGTCAACATTCGACATTGGGTTCCTAACTCTCGGTTTTAGTTCAAAACTCGTGCTAAAGGTTGTGTAAGATTCAAATTTGAATGACAAGGCAAAACTTTTCTCAACTGTTTGAAAATTTCTAAATCGATCTACTCAAAATCTATATTCGATTAAAAGTTAATATCTTATTAAATTGTTTTTTTTTTGTCAAAAATGGGGTTGTTTTATTGCTATTTTTTCTTTCTTTTTGTTTTTCGATACTCATTGAAATTTTTGATACTGAACTTAGCACGACTTTTGTCGTTTATAATCGATCTTCGTCGACTTAGTATATCGATAGTTTCGACTTCATTAGACTTTTGTAAATCCTATGAAATCTTTTCGAATTTTATCGACTTTTTGATTTATTTTGATAGTTTTAAATTTTAGTCGGTTTTATAGATGTGCATATTTCGATAATTTTTATCGATTGTTTCGCTATTTTTCCGCTACATATACTAAATTCATCATACACTTTTAAACGCCATTTTTAGCCCCCTCCTGTATCACAACCTTCACATGCGTCCAAACTGAAGAGCTTTTAAAAATTTGATTTTTTTATGGTCGCATAAGAGGCAGTTCATGTATTACGTAACGCTGTTCTTCGACATTTTTGACCCCGCTTTCTCCTCTGTGTCACAACCTTCACATTACACCAAACCAAAATTTTCATAGACAGCCACATTTCTCGAACCCTTCCTGAGAGAGTTACGTATTATACGACCAGTTTTTCTATATATATCAACATAACTTTTTGGATATTTGTCAACTTTTTTGAACTTGTTTGATTTATTTCGATACTTTTTTGACTATATTTTGATACTTATCGATTTCTTCACGAATAATTTTCCGAATCGTTCCGGTATTGTTCGATTTTTGTTGTTTTTTTGTAACTTTTCGACTTGACTTAATTAATTTGATGATGTTGATTTTTTGATACGACCTTTCGATCTATTTGATATTTTTTGCAACTATTAAACTTCTATCCATTTTTCTGGTGATTTTCGATACTTTTCGATGCAATTTATTATTTTTCAACTTTTTATGTAAAGGGTGTTCCAATAAGAGTGTACTTTTAAAATTATGTATGATTTTGTTTTTCAAGCAAATGTCAACACTGAAATTTGACAACTGTAACCTATGATTTCTTCCGATTATTGAAAATGGAGCGCTTTATAAAAGAACAAAGCGTTATCATTATTCAATTGCAATGCAATTCGTTAATTGGGCCATGGAAAAGAAAATTAGATTATTTTCAAGGAAATTTTTGAAATTGGCCACCAAGATCATGCGATTGCTTTCTTTGATGTTTTGTGAAATCTCGGACTTATGCGAATAAACCAGAAATAATTGCTGAGCTCAAGGCCGAGATGCAACCACATCTTTATGAAAAAGTCAAACAAAATTTCATGAAAAGAGCATTGGCCTGACATCAGAGTCGCGTTGGCCATTTACAAGATATTTTATTTCATACTTAATCAGAATATGTTTACTTTACAATACAATGCAATAGAAATATCACAACTCGCTAAAAAAATACGTGTTTTTATTTTGAAATAAAAATGTGCACTTTTATTGGAGACACCCTTTACTGCTCTAATGATACTCCATACTATTCATAATTTTCGAATTTTGTTGTCTCAGTTACTTGTTTTGTTCTGACTTATAATTTTATTATAGCTCTAGATCAAGTCTCATATCTGATGTGTATTCGTATTACACACGCTCCCTTCACTTATTTATTTTTATAGCGATTTTACTTCGAGCGTTTCTGTTATAAGTTTCCATGCCTATACTCCGACGCTTTTAATTAAATCAAATTAAAAAAACAAGAATTATTTAATTATATCAATTACATAGCACGAAATTTAATATTTTGCATTGTATCCATCCCCTGCTCCTTGCTGCTTTCTCCTTTATTTCGCTTGCCTTGAGGTAATCTTATCAGTGTAATCATAAATAAAACCTAAGTGAATTAGATTTTGATTATGTTTTCGTTGCTTATTTATTTGCTCGTTAAATTTCTCAAAAATGTATCATCGATAAAACCTTTCGCTACTTATCGTTCAGTTTGAAACTGTGGGGTGCTAGCAAACGTTAATTTGACTTTATTCAGTTCAGTAGCTCAGTTCGAACATTTTATGTGATATTTACGAGCATTTAATTTTGATTTTTATATTGCACTAATTCAAAAAACAAAAATGTCACAAACCAACAAAGATAACAATGAAGAAGTTTCTATTGAATACTTTTCGCTACCCGTGCACAATCCTGATGATGTTTCTAGTGGTGAAATGAGCATAATTTTGGGATGCCTCCTTGCTGGCATATTTTTGGTATTCTTACTTGTGATTATTTTATTTACTATCAAAAGACGACGTGCTAGCAGAAATAAGAAATTTCTCTTTCCGGATGGTGCGTATTGAATGAATAAAAATTATTTCTTTGTTGTGTTTGTAAAATTTTATTAAAAGTTTTTTCTTATACCTATTTATTTTTTATATTTAGAGTATCTTAAAATCATTTTATTGATATATTTATAGCCGGAAATAGTTAAACATTATGTTCTTTCATAAATGCTTTAGATATGTAAGTGTGCAATTTGTTTGTTTTTTTTTATATAAAGTGATATTTTTTCATACTGCACTTATCTGCACTTCAAGAAATTCAATTAAAAGTAATTAATTAAAAACTTTTTAAAGAAATTGATCGACAAAAATTAACTTTCTTCCCTCTCAAATCTAGTATTGAAATTAAAAAAAAAAATAAATAAAGATTCAATATTCCTTGTTGTGAAAAATTTTATTAAAGATCTTCAAACATTGCTGTTTGATTTATTTATGATATTATATATTTATTTATTTATTTATTTCAGTCTATGAACAAAAATTCTTACAGACTAGAAAAACAAAATGCCTACATATATAAACCATTTAATATAACTTAAAAGTAATTATTCAATAAAGCCTTCATGGCATTTTTAGAAATTGCAAAATCCAAGTTACAACTAAAATTTATTCTATTAAATATTTTTAATGCACAAAAGATAGGGGCATTAGAAGCGTAATTAGTGCGCACGGTATTCAAATGAAATGGTGCACAAAATCTAAGGGATCTAGGGGGGACATTAAAATGAATTAGCCTCAGTAAGGAAGGGCAGTCAACCATTCCTGAAATAATATCAAAAACAAAAAAGAAGTAATAAAATTATTCTTCTGTTCTCCAGTATTTTTAAGCCAATAAGTTGGCAACGAGCACTATATACAGGAAGAATTCCTTGAAAATTAATAGACCGTAAGGCAAATCTTGTAAATGATTTTTGTACCCTTTCAATCCTATTTACATGGGTTTGATAAAAAGGGTTCCAGATCTGAGATGCATATGTATTCTAGCCTAGATCGGACAAGGCTAGTGTATAATACCTTAAGTGTATAGGGGTCCTTAAAGGAGGAACCATTACGTTTCACAAAAGCCAGCATAGCATAAGCTTTAGGAATAATATGGTCAAGGTGAGAACGAAAAGAAAAATTTACATCAAATACAACTCCAAGGTCTTTGAATTCACGAACAGACAAAAGCGGTACATTAGAGATACAATAAGATGAAGGAATAAGAGTGACGGATTTAGAGAAGGACATGTAAACACATTTATTAAGATTGAGAAAAAGATGATTATTTCGACACCAATGAAATAATTTATCTAATTCGCTTTGAAGAATCAAAACATCACTTAAGTTTTTAATTTTTATGTAAATTTTAAGATCATCAGCATATAGGACACAATTGCAGTGAACAAACAAAGAAGTTAAATCATTAATAAAAATTACAAAACTGAAAAAAGTGCGGTACAACTTTTACTGATAAATGATTTAAATTAATATTGGTTTCATTCTGTAACCTTCCTTTATTCAAAAGAGTACTTTGCTCCAGTATTTACTATTAGGTGCGCAACTAAGTTCTCGCTGTTTGTCAATAGATGGCGCTAGCGGTAAGAGCTGGTCAATTTGGTTCATATTGAAACGTTATGAATCTAACCTAAACATATGGTAAACAAACCGATTTGACACTTTTAAGATTTTGTGTTTTCATAGTCTGTTTGTGGTTGCTCGAAAATTACTGATTTTGTGCCAAATAATTGTCAATTGCGGGAGATGTTGATTTTCTCCTCTCAATCGAAGAAAACGGCGGCTGACGCGCATTGAAAGCTTCAAAAAGTTTACGTAGATAGTGTTCTGAGCAAAACAACGTGCCGAGATTGGTTTCGCCGCTTTGAAGACCATGATTTCGACATCGACGACCGACCACGTGAAAGAAGGCCAAAAACCTTCAATTTGGTGGTACCAGGTTGGTGTAATCTATTATGAACTTCTGAAACCGAATGAAACCATCACTGGCGAATGGTACTGAACTCAACTGATTCGATTGAGCAGAGCACTATGTGAAAAACGGTCTCAATACGAACAGAGGCACGATAAAGTAATCCAATTGCATGAAAACGCTAGGCCTCACGTTGCTAAACCAGTGAAAACATGCTTGGAAACTCTCAAATGGGAAGTCCTACCCCACACGTCGTATTCCTCAGATATTACCCCGTCAGACTACTACTTGTTCCGTTCAATGGCACATGGTCTGGCTGATCAGCAGTTCAACTCCTATGAAGACCTCAAAAAATGGCTTGATTCGTGGATAGCCTCAAGAGACGAACACTTATACCGTGATGGCATTCGAGCTCTACCAGAATGATGGGGAAAAGTGGTATCTAGCATATTTTTTGACAATAAAGTTGCATTTTCTAACAAAAAACAGCGAGAACTTAGTTGTGAACCTAATATATTTTCTGATTTTTATTTTAAACCAGAAAGTTCGTTCTTTCAAGCGAAGAAATTCAATAGGGCTCACAAGCTTACAGTTGGTAAAATTATAGCGCAATCAAAACTATCCATAAAACTCTTTCAACGCGCACGATCGAAAGCGAATGTTTTCAATTTTCTTCAACATTTCCCCATTTCATGTGTAGTATTTCCTGCTCTAGCGAACGTTCTCACGATGACCTAGGACGACCGCAATGTCTCCAATGTTTACCAACATTTTTTTTTTGGGATTTTCACTAGAGGTACGAAGAGCCAGTCTTAAGGTAGTCGTACTTCTTCACAAATTTGGGTAAGAACCATGGTACATATAGTACATGCATAGTTCAGCGGTGAACTCTGGAGAAGCTTTCAAGATTTCGGCAATTATACGATCTGCTCCCACTACTTTGTTGTCTTTAAGAGATTTTACGGCCTTTGTTATCGCTGAGGTCTTAGTGTGGTATTCAAAAATTATTTTGGGCATTTGAATGCCACGACAGTGAAGCAGTTGGCGCCTTACGGCAGCAATAACTAGAGTTACTAATTTATCTGTATAAAAAAATAAATTCACATGCCCGTAAATTAAATAATTGAAAATCGTTGTATCTCAATTTTGGAGATCAAGTTTTGGAAATAACTTTGTGTTCAAATTGTTGCTTTAATAAATCGGTTTTTTTGTGTGCAGCAATCGCGCTGTAACAATATTTCCATCAGCTCAAGGCCATACAAATTCGGAAACAAAAAATCATTGATTATGTAACGTACCCAGCTCTTCAGCCTCATTGCGAAATAAGAAATATTCTCGGTGATCACTTTCTAAAAAACCGAGACGTCATAAAACTTAATCATCCAGAGACAATTCACGAAGTTTATATTGAAATCAAGGAAGAAAAATCATAACACTATCAAAAAGATAATTTCAAATGCATCTTCCAACATTGAGCGCATTGATTTAAAAAAATAGAATAATCTTATAGCTTTCAAAAATAGTGTTTTCGAAATTTTAGATTTTTTTCCCCATGAAATTTGACAAAATTTTCAACTAGAAATGAAAGATATCGACGTACGATTTCTTCTGCTCGTTTTGTTCCGCCAAAATGTATCGTAGCAATCTAAAAGGTGTCCCAATAGGAGTGCACTTTTTATATTTAAAAATAAAAACGCGTATTTTTTTGAGCGAGTTGTGATATTTTTATTACATTGTAAACTAGACATGTTCTGATTAAGTATGAAATAAAATATCCGGGAAATGGCCACCATGGCTGTATCTCACCGATGACGCATTGGATCTCGGCCTTAAGCTCAGGAATTGTTTTTGGCTTATTCACATAAACCGGAAATTTCACTAAACCCTAAAGAAAGAAATGGCCAGTTGACATCAGAACTTTGTGAGATGATTTGGTCTGGAAATCGTTAATATAATAAAATAAATTGATTGTTTCATGCGCGGTGTGGCAGGATGTCGTTCATTTGGGGCCACAAGAACTCCGTTATCATGTTCCTGTAATGAATGCCGTTCGCAGTTACTGCAATTCTGGCCTCATTTTCAAAAAAGTAATTCCTAATCACGCCGCCTGACTAAAGTCCGCACCAGACAGTTTCTCGTTTTGAATGCATTTGTTTCTCATGAATCGTGTGAGGATTTCCTGAGCTTCAAATTCGCCAATTTTGTTTATTCACGAAGGCATTCAGAGTCACGGCTACAGGAGGTGGAACGCCCGCTAGCATTGTTTCGGTCACTGCAGCTGCGCGGTGGCCAATTCACAACACAAAAACGACTAATAACATGACTTTCAAACTACCCACGCAAAAGGTCGTTGGTTGCAGCGCTGCCATTGATTATTTTTGGGTTGAATTTGATATCTTCACTCAAAGTTTCTTTTACTTTAGGTACCTAAAAAGATAGATTTATCGAGAACCGTGTGGTATAGAATGGTATGAGCAAACCGTTTATTGTATGATGCAACATGTTGGATGGATATTGATCGATGGCTCGTAATATCTTGCAAACAATTTAGAGCTAAGTTCATATCGAACATTAATTTAAATAACCAGGGTTGCCAAGTTGAAAATGAGTAATTAACGGCCTTTTTTTTCGAAAAAAGTTAACAACTTTTTTTTTATTGGTTAGCAATACTTAAATGATTTGTACTATGTAGTACTTTTGAAGAGAAACGGCTTTGGCACCCTGGTAATAACTAAATCTTAACTACATACACAGCATTTATATCTTAAATAGTGAAAGCTGATGTAATAAATATTACTAAATAGGAAAATAAAGATATGAGATGTAAAACAGCAGGATTTCTAAAAATTTTGAACGATTTGAGTTATCAAATCTTTAAAAAATATTCAAACGATTGCACTGATTGCTGAAATGAGGCCCATATGCTGATGGTACATCGGTAATTAGAGGTCAGCGTTTCGTGATAACGTTTGAACGTTTAGCTCAAAATATAATGGCAGATTCGAGCTCAACGATCCCAAATTATACTATGTTGACATCAGTCGATATTCCAACAATTTTACTGCACACAGTGTTGTTGTTACATATTTGTTGTATTCTTTTTTTTTATATTTTAAAACATTTGAATTTTTCGAACTGCTCGAATTATTACAATTATTCGAACCTTTCGCATATGACTCAGTCTAACATTTAAAAAGTCAAGATCAATGATAATAAAAACTTTATTCTTATAACAAAATTCACCACGATAAAAATCTTAGTATTCACCAAAACAGTAATTTTTATTAAAGTATTAATTAAACATTTTGATAACTCTCTTATCGCTACAAAACTTAAGTTTTGCTGATTTATTTTAAGACAAACGGTGAACTATTTAATCTTATTCATTAAATGATTTGCTTCCATTAGGTTTTACTATTTTTGTTATAAAATAAAATTAAACGAATAAAAACTTTTTTGTTACGCTACATATCTCGAACTATTTGTTTTTTAGCCATTTTTGACTTTTGATCTTTCTCAATTATTAAATTCTTATGAAGCTGACATCAAAAAAGTTACCACAATTTATATGCAGGTTGAACTAGATCACAGACCTGGCATAGTTCGAAATTTTTGAAAATCGTAGAAAAATTTGAAATTATGTCAGGACATAGAAAAATGCAGTTATCTTGGTTTTGAAATAAGATAATGATGATATTCAAATAAAAATACATTAAAAAATGATGTACCATGAGATCAGCGGTAAAATATTACAAAACGAGTTTGCAACTTTAAACTAGAAAATCTAGATTTTTCCGATCAATCTTCAATTTTTTTTACTAGAAAAAAAGAAGAAGAAGAAAAACTAACCACATTCGAATTCCTCGATCGATAATAGGCCGGAAACCACCGCGACTTTGTTGGAAACTTTGTTAACATCTTAAATTTGCAGCATTTTTAAAATCAATATTTTTGAAAACTTAAAACAGTGGGCGCTAATCCAGTTTTCAATATTTTGTTTAGACATATAAATCTATTGCGATCCGCTGACACATCATATAAAAAGAAAAAAGTTATTTTTTTGGAACCGCTCTAATGTACCTAAGGACTGTCCCAGAAAAAACTTAGGTTTTTTATTTTTTGTGTTATACTCTACCTGATTAGCTTACAGATCTAAAAGAACACAATAATTGTCCTATATAAAGTGACGTTTAATATGAGGTATAGCACTTGAAGATAGCACTTTTCACGACTAAGATGTGTAGCAGGCAACAAAAAGTTCGCGAACTGATTTTGTTCATATGTTATACATATAAATATATATATTAAAATAGTTGGTGCATCAGAAAAAACTGTCTGCGGTTATTTCTAATTAAAAGAAGGGTCTACCTGTTTCACAAAATAAAAGTTCAGGCAGAAAAGCAGAATTTTCTAACCCAAAGGTAGCGACGAAGGTGAAGAACCTTTTTAAGCAAAATCCCAACACCTCAGTGCCCGATATGGCGGCTAGAGCAGGTACATCAAAATTTACTGTACAAAGGATTAAGAAGAAAAGTAAGCTAAAGATCTATAAAGTTCAAATCGTACCAGACCGTTCTGATGAAAAGCAGTTGATGGCTCAGATGCGAGCCCGAAAATTGTATGAAAGGTACCTGAACAAATTTGATTCCTATGTAATGGACGACGAAACTTACGTTAAAGCAGATTTTAAGAAGCTAACTGGCCACGAATATTATACATCACCGAAGAACGGGCATATGCCTAATAAATTAAAAAAAATTCGAAATTTCCAAAGCAATATATGGTTTTGCAGGCCATATGCACCTGTGGTCTCAGAAGCAGGTTCTTTGTTACGCAAGGCACAATCAATTCCCAAGTTTATTTAGGCGAGTATCTCGAAAAACATCTTCTACCATTAATGCATGCACATGAGGGTACCGTGATGTATTGGCCTGATTTAGCAACCTCTTATTACTCTAAAACTACTAAGAAATGGTAAAAAGATCAATTTTGTACCAAAAATAGCAAATCCGCCCAACTGCCCAGAGCTTCGCCCAATTGAAAGATATTGGGTTCTAATGAAAAGAGATCTTCGAAAGAGTGGTAGGACTGCAAAAAATTTACAAGACTTCAGACTTAAGTGGAAAAGATCGTACCGTACTGTCGATGAAACAACTGTGCAAAATTTAATTTTTCAGATTTTTGTAAGATCGATTATTAAATATTGTTTAGGTACCAAAATTGTACTTTTTGTATAAGTATTTAACATTTTGACAACGATAACAAAATATTTAGTATTCACCATAACAATGACTCATTTTCATCACCAGTATAAATTTTGGTTAAAAATGTTGATAACTGTTATCTATCAAAAATTTAGTATTGCTTAATTCTATAATGTGAAAGGCACCGTTTAGTCTCTTTATTAAATGCTTAACTGTGCATGCACTGAATTACATTTATATTGTGCTAAAGTTTTAAAGTAATTTACTTAAAATGACTTATGAAAGTTCTTATAGAACAGGCATCATTATTGGTGCTACATTAGCATCAATAGTAATTTTGATTGCTATCTGTTCCATTAGCTACGCATTATATAGAAAGAAACAAATTAAAAACTACCGGCGACAAGTGCAATGTGGATCAGGTTGGTTTCAAATATATTTTGCAATTAATTTCATATATAAACATATAATATCATTTGCATTTGAAATTAAAAAGTGAAAGTTTTTAAAAAATTGTAGAGTGTCTCGTTTACAATTTGCTCTCAAATATTTTGAAAAATTTGGAAAAAATGATCCAGCAAGGTTTTGATGTCTTTTTATCTAATTACCTTTTTCTTCTTCAAGGTAGTACAAATAAAAATAAATGAGAGATGTGAAATATATATTTTTGAAAGGTTATTCTGTGCTCTATCATTGCAATCTCTTTTAAAAGTTTTAGTTTTGGATTAATTTTCAATGCGGATACCTCAGAATCTAAATACAGCAAAGCACATTTGAGGCCAGATTTGTATCAGCGCATTAAAATCAAAAGATTTTTTTTTAAATATTTCTTTACAATAATATTTACATTAATTAGTTGGAAGCGTTGATTTTGTAAGACTTTTGTATGGAAAATTCGAAAATTTGGGTGCATTTCAGAAAAAAATGTGCCGTAATGAACAAAAATATTCTTTGAGAAAGCTTGTCAGTTGAAAATAATCTTTCTGAAAATATTTTATTACTTTTTATTAAAATTTTTCGAAAATCATTTATATAGTGTTAACAAAAACTTCTTTCAAGTCTTAGAACGAAAGTGGAGTGTTCAAAAAATAAATGAGCTATTTTTTCAATTTTAGTTTTTAAGTAACTTAACTTTATGAAAAATAGTTCAAAACTTAAATAGAAAATTGACCAAAACCAGATTTTAATATTTAATTTTAATACAGTAGAACCTCTGTAAGTCGAACTTGAAGGGAGACGCCAAGAAATGTTCGACTTGTAGAGTTTAAGATTTATTCGAAATGATTTTAAGTTAGATAGGTGAAATAAATGAATATACTAGTTATAGAGGCATTAAACGTTTCACAGCAATTACTTTTTTGTTGTCAATTGGTGTGTATTGCAGTAGGACCAGACTACTTCTGATAATTTTTTATTGGACAACAATAAAGTAGTTACGGTAAAGCTAAAATGAAATCACATGTTCTTAAATTTCTCCCTAATTTTAAAGAATTGGTTTATTGTAAATATATATAAATAGGCTTTTACATTGATTTCTAAAAAACAATGATGTACATTGTCGGCATATACTTAAAGTCGGTATCATATTTTTCTTCGAGTAATTCGTTTCAAATAATCGAGTTGTAAAATCAAACATTCCTATGATCGAGATGCAGAGTTCAAAATTTATTTTTTCGAGTTATAAGGGGAAAATATATACTGAATTTACTTGTAGGGACTCACTAATTACTTCGACTTATAGAGAGTTCAGATTTCGAGCAATGAAGGTTTTGGGGCTTGAAAGGAAGAGAGCACAACATTTTTTCGAGTTTGCGAGGTTTTCAACTTATCGAGGTTCGACTTAAAGAGGTTCCACTGTGTATGCATACATATCTAACGTTCATACAACATTTTCAAAATAATTAATATTCACCACAGTAGTGACTCATATTCACCTACCCATATGAATTTGATTTAAAAGTTTTGATAACAGTTATCTATCATAATAAAAATTGGGCATTGCTTTCATATACAAAACTAAGAACACCGTTTAGTCTCGTTCATTGAATGGTTTACTGTGCATGACTTTAATTTATGTTGTATTAAAATATTTAAAATATTAACTTAACATGTCATATGAAAGTGCTCAAAGGACAGGCATCATTGTTGGTGCTACATTATCATCGTTAATGATTTTGATTGTTTTCGGTTGCATTGGTTATGCATGTTATAAGCGTAAAAGTTACCAGCGACAAGTGCAATATGGATCACGTTAGTTTCAAATAAATATAATAAATAACTATACATTATCATATACATAATATCGTTTGCATTTGATTCATGAAATTAAAAAGTGAAAGTTATTAAAAGCTTTGCAGAATGGCACGTTTTCAATATTCACTTAAATATTTCAAAAATTTATGAAAAAAAAAATGTTTCTTGATTTAAAAGGCATTTAATGCCTTAACTCTTTTGTGCACCTTTTAATTAATGCAGTGCATTTGCTGCAAATAGTGTTCATGCTGCGTTGGTTTGATTCTTCTCTTAACAGAGCTTCATATTTTCAGTTTAATATCCGTCGTACTATAATATGAATTGCAAACAATGCGAAAGTGATATTATTTCGTTTTCTGACTGATTATATGATGACTTTTCGGCTCAAAATGTTTTCAATACACTAGTATATTCTGTCGTTGCAGCCAATGTGAGTCATGGAGCGCCCCTATTAGAGCAATTGGCTGACTCCCATAACATTAATAAGATCAACACAATTTTTTCGGGGAGTAATGGTCATTAATTAAATTAAACGAAATTAATTTAGTGGAATGAAAAATTAGTAAATCAACAGCAAAAGTATGTACTTTTACCGTGCCCTTCCCACAAAAACACACTTGGAATTAGAAATCAAAACTTTTACTATCGAAAGGCTCAATCAATACCATTTTGAAGGATGTTTTGGGCCTCAAGCGCGTCAAATCTCGACTGGTACCGAAAACATTGAATTTTTTGGAATAAAGGCGTCGCGTTGAAGTGTGTGAAAAGATGCTTACCGACTACCAGGATGTCATGAAACGCATTATAACTGGCGATGAGACTTGGATCTATGCTTACGACCCTGAAACAACCGATCAATCGAGCGAATATCGTGTCAAAGGAGAGCCGAGACCAAAAAAATCGCGCCAAAGTCGCTCAAAAATCAAGATCATGATGACTGTCTTCTTCGATTATCGTGGTGTTGTGCATTATGAATTCCTTCCAACCGGCCAAACAGTCAACAAGAAATATTATTTGAACGTTATGCGTCGTTTGCGTAACGCTATCCGTCTAAAAAGGCCGGAATTGTGGAAAGACAATTCATGGTTTTTACACCACGATAATGCACCATCCCATACTGCACACGTAATTCGTGATCATTTCGTCAAAAACTCAACCCATATCGTTCCGCAACCACCGTATTCACCTGATCTGGCGCCGTGCGACTTCTGGCTGTTCAGCAGGCTCAAAAGACCGCTCCGGGGACACCGGATACGATACGATAGAGGAGATTCAAGCCGCAGCGAAGATGGAACTGAAGGCCATCCCGGAAAGTGACTACAACCAATGTTTCGAAGGTTGGAAAATCCGTTGGCATAAGTGCATTGCATCGGGCGGGGATTACTTTGAAGGGGATGAAATTGATTTGGAAGAATAAATGAAGAATTTTCAAAATAAATACAATGTCACCTCATTTTTTGGACACAGTAGTACGTTATGTTATCATTGGTGAAAAACTTCGTTTTGAACCTATTGAATAAAATTTTGGAAAATCTAAATACATAATGTTATTTTTGGGATTTTATTCTTAAAAAAGGATATATGTATGTACACATAGGTATGGAATGCGTTGAACAGAATTGAAACGGGGTCGGGATAGCGGCAACGACTGCTCGCTGTCAAAAATTATAAACATACTCGACTGTATGAAATTGAACAGAATTGCGGCGTATGACTGGTAACCTGCTGACGGGTACACGTCTATTTAGATTTAATTTTATTTTTTTTTGACAGCGAGTAATCGTTGCCGCTTTCCCGACCCCGTCCCAATGCTATTCAACGCATAAATGAATTTCAATTCTTATTTTAACACTGAATCAAATTTCATATGAGAATGCGATATGAGAGACGCTTATATTTTATAACAATTTTTAACAAGCGCTTGAATAAAAGCTGCTTCTTCCATCGCACAAAAAAACTTTAGAAGAGACAAACTCTTAGCTCGCAGAAATAGGTTGGCAAATGAAAAAGCTATCCAGAAATTAGCGACGTCACTGAACCAGTTTTTTTAAATAGTTTTTATTGTCATAACTTCTTATACATATGTATGTATGTATTTATATAGGTAAACATAGGCGTATTTTGGTATGCGTAATTTTTATTTCTTTTAGTTGATTTTTAAATGTTGAACGTAAATGTTACTGTCATAATTAAAGAAAAAAAAAAAAAAAGATTTGTGCTAAATTTATCGGCTAATAGATATAATCTATAACTAAACTAATTTCGTGAAGAATATTCGGTGATCCGTTAAAGTAAATTTCTATCAAATATAAAAAGCTTCAAATGGCAGGAACTGAGCAAGTGGCTTTTCTTTTATTTTTTGTTGTATTATTACTCATCCTCTTTGTAATATTTTATTCCTGTTGCCGTTCGTGTTTTTATGACAAATTACATTCGAATCGTGTGCTTTTTGGTGCAAGTAAGTGTCACTATTCTAATTCTGTTAAAAAATTCAATTTAGAAAATATTTTTCGACCTGCCAGCACAATTTAAAAAAAAATCTCCAAATGGTTTTTTTAAGTTTCAGTTGAAAATTCTTTTTTCTCTGCGGCTTAAAATGTCACCAAAATTAAGTAATTCTTTGCAAATGACCAATTCCGTGTCTGGAACTCTCAATAAAAATTTTGTTTAAGTGCCACATCAAAAGCATATCGTTATTGATTCAGAAAAAAAAATGAATTACATGCGAAACGTCCAGTTGCATAAAAGGCCTAATCCCTTTTTCATACTTTTGGAAAAGCAATGAAAAACGTCTATCTTTATCTATGTTCATTGAAAAATTAAAACGTAATTCCTACATAATAGCCTATAAGTCTGATCAGACTTTTCGAGTTTCAGCTGCCTTTGTTTTTGAGAAAACAAATTTAGTCTTGGCGGGTTATGATCCATTGATCATGAATTGAGCTTAACGAGACCGCGTTTCGCGGAGCAAGTCCGCGTTTTTATACCCTACACAGAGGGTATATTCACTTTGTCATTCCGTTTGTAACGCATAGAAGGGGGCGTGGCAGGTATGGAAAAGTATATATATTCTTGAGCAGCGTCACCACCTGAGTCGATATAGCTGTGTCCGCCTGTCTGCCTGTCTGTCTGTCTGCCTGTTGAAATCAAGTTTACGAAAAAACTAAGCAAGCTAATTCAATGAAATTTGGCACACAGGTCACACCTTCTTGCAAGCTGCTAGCATATAAAAATGGGCGAAATCGGTTCACGGCCACGCCTTCCGCCCATACTCTATGTAAATATATCCAAGTCCATTTTGAAAAAAAGTTGCTGCGATTTTGATGAAATTTGGTGATTTGGTGAAGCTGAGAACGAAATTAAGATTAGGCTAGGTTTTAAGTTTGCAAAGGCTCTTAAAGAGGTGTGGCACAGCCCTAAATTTTAACTTTTATAACGCCATAGCTCGTAAACCGTGTAAGATATTGTGATGAAATCCGGTACACGAATACAAATCTTATGAATCTTGAATTGCGCATAAAGTGGGCGGAATTGTAAGAAAGGGCGTGGCACTTCTTAGCAATTAAAAGATTGGATATCATATTACTCCAAATTGGCACATACGATTTTCATTAAAATTTTAGGGATGATACCACTGAAAGTAGTCAACAATACAAGCTACGTCAATACACTGAAAAATTTCTTTTAAGGGCGTGGCACAGCCTACAATATTTATAAACGTTATAAAAAGAGAACTAACTACGCAATCGTTATGAAATTTAATAAGGCGGATATACTTGCTAAAATGTGTCTTCTTGCAAAATTTTGGCACAATTGTGCCGGTGGGTGTGGCACCTCCCATATAAGCAAAATACGTTTAATGCTATAGATAGGGAGTAATCTTCATAAAATTTTGTGTAGAGGTGTCGGTTATTATATGCTTCGGAATTAAATGAAACTTGACAAGATTGCATCAGTGGGTGGGGCACCTCCCTCATTAAAATAAAGCTGTAAGTGCTATTTTAAGTAAACTATTGGAGCAATTGATCTGAAATTTGATGTAAGTGGTTTGCTGGGTATTAGAAACATATGAATCAAAAGCTGGCAAAATAGCAACAGTGGGCGTGGCACCTTTCATACAATTAAAATACCTTAAGTGGCATAACTATAGAAGTATATGAGCAGTCATACTGAAATTCGGTTTAAGAAGTTTGTTTATGGAAGGCTATTTTTGGATCAAAATCGGACTGTATTGTATCAGTGGGTGTGTCACCGCCCTATATTTTAATAATAATTACGACACATATCGTAAACTATACAAGCTATTGTGCTAAAATTTGGTTTGTGCATGTCAATCACGAATATAATTTATTGAAACAAAAGTGGGCGGAATTGGAGAACTGGGCGTGACACATTTCGTGTTTTTCATTTCTATTCTATTTTTTCAAGATTTCTCATATTCTTTTGACATTTTCAACCTTTTACCTTTTTCTTTCCAATTTCATTCCACATTTTCTTCGACTTTTTCATCAATTTTTCAGCATTTTTCATATTTTTCGACTTATTCAATTTCTTTCCACTTTCTTTAATGGTTTTCATATTTTTTCAACATTTTCAGTTTTTTCCAACACTTTTCAACATTTTTGAACCTTTTTACATTATTTTCGACTTATTCAACCTCTTCAACATGTTTTTAACATCTATTTAAAAAGTACTTTCAATGCAGTGTAGGGTATGTGAGTTTCGGCCTGGCCGAATGTAACACTTTTACTAGTTTGTTTTCTGCTCCGTGTGGTCTGCGTTTCCATTGAAAATAAAACATCTTACTTTGCAAGCGTTTTTGGTGAAAGTGGAACTTTTAATTTTTTTTTTTAGTAAATATAAACAATTGGTAAATATCTGATTTTTCTTAAAAATATTTCGAAATTTCTGTTTTGCTACGGTTTCCGGGATGTGATAGTAAGGATCTTTTTTGTTTTTTTAGTACATAAAAACAAACGAATCTTCAAAAAAGTTTCAGCAGCTTTTTCCTGCTCCGCGTTTTGGTGAAAAAATATCAGGTCACATTAATTAAGCTGGTTAACAAATTTTATTTGAAAAAAGTAACCGGTTTTGATATCAACATACTGCCCGGTTTTGAAAACAAGTTCTTGGACTTGGCCGGTTTTGAAATCTATGCATCAAAAATTTAAAAATTGTAATGTTTCTGTCAAAAAAAAATTTTTTTTTGATCTAAAAACATAGCAAAAAGATGGTCTAGATTTTGATATATTGAGAATATCTCAAAATTGAATTTTTTTGGACTTGGGCGGTTTTGCAACTGAACGCATTATGGGTAGATGGCAAAAAAACTGCAAATCTGAACAAATTAAGTCCTGAACGGTTTCTATGTGATAAAAGATAAAAAATTGACTTTTTCAAATAACATCAATTTTTCAAATATTCCATCACCGATTTCAGTTTTTATAGGCTCAAAATTTTTAGACTATACAGGAGTATGATCCCTGAAAATTTTATCCATGTTTTTTTACCCTAATTGAAATAAGGTGAACAAAAATGAATGAAATTTTCAGAGATGATACTCCTGAATGTTCTGAAAATTTTGAGCCTAAAAAGGCTGAAATCAATTCAACTTTTATTCTCTCGCTTTCATTCTCAATGTTTCAATTTACATTGCAAATCATTAATCTTAGCTTTAAATGCTTGTAAAATCAAATAGGGTGAAAAAACATGGATAAAATTTTCAGAGATGGTACTCCTATATGTTTTGAAAATTTTTAGCCTAAAAAATCTGAAATCGATGATGGAGTATTTGGGAAAGTGATGTTTTCTTGGAAGGTCAATTTTTTTATCTTTTACCACATAGAAACCGTTCAGGCCTTCATTTATTCAGATTTGCAGTTTTTTTGTCATCCACTAGTACACAACTACCTAAAAATAATATAAAAGCTAATTCGGATTGTGTTGGTTTGTTTATATTCATCAATGAATTTTTTTGTTTTACTTAGGAGTTTTTTTTAACACAATTTGAAACTATTTTTTTAAGCAATAATACTGGTCAAAAAAATTTTATCGATTTTTTTATATCTTCTACATGATAGACCAATCACTGAAAAAAGTTTCAGCCTAATTAGAAAACATGAGGGTAATGATAGGCCCATTATAGATGGAATGACCCTCATGTATTTGAAAATTGTAAGTATAGTTAATAAAAAATAGACGAAAATACAATACAATAAAAAATAATAATAACATCGATATCGGTGTTCACGATAAAGGCACAAAAAAATAGATTTTGATCCTATCAAGAGATCACACCTGATATTAGGCGCGCAACTAAGTTCTCGCTGTTTGTCAATAGATGGCGCTAGCGGTAAGAGCTGGTCAATTTGGTTCATATTGAAACGTTATGAATCTAACCTAAACATATGGTAAACCAACCGATTTGACACTTTTAAGATTTTGTGTTTTCATAGTCTGTTTGTGGTTGCTTGAAAATTACTGATTTTGTGCCAAATAATCGTGATTTGCGGGAGGTGTTGATTTTCTCCTCTCAATCGAAGAAAACGGCGGCTGACGCGCATTGAAAGCTTCAAAAAGTTTACGTAGATAGTGTTCTGAGCAAAACAACGTGCCGAGATTGGTTTCGCCGCTTTGAAGACCATGATTTCGACATCGACGACCGACCACGTGAAGGAAGGCCAAAAACCTTCAATTTGGTGGGACCAGGTTGGTGTAATCTATTATGAACTTCTGAAACCGAATGAAACCATCACTGGCGAATGGTACTGAACTCAACTGATTCGATTGAGCAGAGCACTATGTGAAAAACGGTCTCAATACGAACAGAGGCTCGATAAAGTAATCCAATTGCATGACAACGCTAGGCGTCACGTTGCTAAACCAGTGTAAACATGCTTGGAAACTCTCAAATGGGAAGTCCTACCCCACCCGCCGTATTCCTCAGATATTACCCCGTCAGACTACTACTTGTTCCGTTCAATGGCACATGGTCTGGCTGATCATCAGTTCAACTCCTATGAAGACCTCAAAAAATGGCTTGATTCGTGGATAGCCTCAAGAGACGAACACTTCTACCGTGATGGCATTCGAGCTCTACCAGAAAGATGGGGAAAAGTGGTATCTAGCAATGGGCAATACTTTGATTGATTCATCTGTAACTTTCTTTTGACAATAAAGTTGCAATTTCTAACAAAAAACAGCGAGAACTTAGTTGCGCACCTAATATATTTTAGTGTGTTTAAAATGGCATAATTTTCAGTTTTATTATCAAAACCAAAACGCTTTCGACTTATATTGACTGATATCCAACACTTACAGAAAGCTTTTTTGGTGATTTTTTTTTTATTACATCAGATAGCAATAATCATCATCATCATACTCCGTGAATTTTTTCATTTATATAAATGCGTTCTTTCGAATATAGCTACCGTCTATTTATATACAGACCTCTTAATGTCATACAAAAATTTAATCTCTATTGAAATGTTCAAAATATATCATTTAAAAAATAAAGCTATTGCTGTCTGAAAAATAAGTTAGCCAAACAAGTTCTTGTTAGTCTGCGAACATTTCAGAAATGCCCCAAAAAGCGTTTTTCGTACCTCAAAGAGAGTAAAGTGCATGGCTTCAATTGTATTTTTCCAATGCGGGATTCAATTTATTTTGTTTACTTTGCACAAAAAATATGTGCAAAAATATCAACTATAAAATCATTATGTCAAAAAAAAAAAACCTATCATTGAAAATGTATATCTATAATTGTAATTTCTCTTCCCTTATGAGCTGACGTCATCATATCGCAAATTTACGTATAGAGAGCGTATTTTGATATGCGGCAGTTTTTGTTTCAGTTGATTTTTTTACGCTGAACCTAAATGTTTCTTCGGCAATAGATAATAAATAAAAAATTGTGTGAACTATTTTAATATACAGCATAAAAAAAAAACTTTGCAAAGTTCAAAGATTCGTTCAGTATGTGAAAAAAACACAAATAATAATATTTACTTCTGTTAAATAAAAAATAACATTTATCGCTGTTAAATAAAATACATAAAATGGCACTCTCAGCTACTACACAAATAATACTTTTTGTCTGCTTATTTACGACTGGCATGTTATTTTATTATTTTTGTATTGATAAAAGGAAGTACGCGTCTCTTAATCGTCATCAGCTAATTGGAGATTGTTAGTATATTTTACGCTTATCTACTTTTACTAAACAAGCCAAAACTGTATGTTTGTTTTTAATATAAATGCATATTTTGAAAATAGAAACTTTTTTTCTACAAGCAATGTCTTGAAGCTTCTTATTCGGGAAGCTAAGTATGGCCAGTAATTAAATAAACAAACATTTTATTTAATGCAATAAAAAAGTTGTGCAAAGTACTTTTAGCGCGCTCTTCCGACAAAACCGGCAAGAACATGTTTGAATAAAAATTTAAATGCAATGTAGGGCATTCAATTATTGGCGAGACTAATGATAATACGCTCAGTTGTTAACCTTCGTTTTGAACCCATTAAACAAAAATTAAAAGAATTCAAAATACATCAAGTTATTTTGAGAATTTTATTCTTAAAAAACATACCTATGTACTTATAAATGTACATATATAAATGTATTTCAATTCTTCGTTTAACACTAAAGCAAATTTTATATCAGAATGAGATATGAGAGACGTTTAAATATATACCCAGTAGGCAAGGGCAGGAGCTTGCAGGCCTTCTAGCAGGCCTTACCTGGTAAGATTAAGGCCTTGCCACCTCCTTTCAAACTTACTTTCTTTTTTATATGAAACGTCCCTATAAAACAGGCCTTCTTTAGCAGGCCTGATAGAAATACTCTTCAAGCAGGCCTTCCTACATCGCTTGCGTCAAGAGCCCTTCTAAGAGCGCTTACCGTAGAAGGGGTAACAGAAGTACTTTGAAAAAATTAAATCTTAATACGACTCTTAGTTAAATGTTTTTTTTTTATCTGCGTCAACCTCCCATGCGTTGATATTTTTAATGTTTTTTTTTTGTGACGTTTTCTTAATTTATAATTTGACATTGAATACACAACACTCTACCACTTTAACGTAACATGAAACAGAAGACCAGCCTAGCAACGTGCACACCGTTCGTAATGTCGAATCATAAAACATAAAATCGAATCATAAAGCATAAAATAAAAAAATACATGAAGTCGTTCTTCTCTGCCTTCTAATATCAGGCCTTACAGCACAGCTGCTGTGGGAAGGCCTTATAGCACTGCTACTGTGGGAAGGCTTTATAGCACTACTGCTGTGGGAAGGCATAATAGCACGCCTGCTGTGATAAGGCATAATAGCACGCCTGCTGTGGTAAGGCATAATAACATTTCATGAGTATACACTCAATGAAGCGCAACTGTTCTGCTAATTAAAATTTCACTACTTATAAAATTTACTTATTGTTAATATTGACAGATTGTAAATAAAAACAAAAATCATAATAAAAAAAAATAAAAAATGAGTTTTGAGAAGGCCTCTTACCATCGCAGTAGTGCTAGCAGGCCTTCTCCGGGGAAGGCCTTACTCAATTGCCTGCTGGGTAATGATAATTTCTAACACACGCTTGGAATGAAATGTTGCTGAGAGACAAAGTCGCAGAATATCATCCTCTCTCAAAATAAGTTGGCAATTGAAAACGCTATCCAAAAATTAGCTTCAGTTACATTATGACTTCACTAGACTTTTTTTGTTATTTTTTTTTTTGTTTTTATACATATTTTGTTTTGTTAAAATGCGTTGTTTGTTTTTGTTTTAGTTGATTTTTAAACGTTGAACGTAAATGTTATTTTGGCGTAAATAAAATATAAAAACAAGAGGGTACAATTTTTCGGCTAACAGATATACATAAATTGGCAATAACTATTACAAATCTATTTACGTCAAAAATATTCGGTGATCCGTTAAAGTGAACTCTGCCAAATATAATAAGGCTTAAAATGGCTGAACAAGGGATTTTTCTTGTATTCCTTCTTATGTTCTTAATCATCATCTTTGTAATATTTTACTCCTGTTGCCGTTCTTGTTTTTATGACAAATTGCATTCGAATCGTGTGCTTATTGGAACGAGTAAGTGTAACTATTCTAATTCTGTTAAAAGAGGAAAATTAGAATATATTTTTGATCTGCCAGCATAATTTTAAAAAATAAAAAAATATTGTTTTTTTTTATTGAAATAGCAACTGTATTTAAAAAAATAAATTTATTTGTTCTCGGAAAAGTGAACACTGAATATTTAGAAACATAAGCAACAAAAGCATTTAATACTTGTTCGCAATAATATTCATCTTAATATACCTATTAACCCTGAATCTTATCATTTTAATGCGTAATTTTGACCTCTTATTTCATACAAAAAATATTAAAAATCAGTATTGAAGAGTTCAAAATGTAAAATTTAAAAGAGAAAGTTATTGCTGTCTGATTTCATAAAAATAAGCCGAATAACTATGTGTGTGTGAGAACACTTCAAATGTGGCACATCTTTTCGTATCCTAAAGTGAAAAAAATGCATAACTTCAATTATATATATCCTACCCGTGCTTCAAATTACAGTAGACTCTCATTAAAGTTAAGTACAGGTAGTCCCCGACTTACGACCGTTCGACTTACGACTATTCGCACTTACGACCAATTTTTTTTTTCAATTTTTTTCATAGAAAATGCTTAAAATAGTTTCGGGGAATCCCTAAAATATGTATATGAGAAAAAATTTAAAAAAAACAGTAGTATGTACAAGGATTCGATTGATTTCAGTACAAATAATACGTTTGTTTAATTGAATAATTTTATATCATCCCAAAAATGGCTGGAACTAGTAGTACAGTATGTATGTAATATTTTTCTTTAGTTATTTTTTATGAAACTCGACTTACGACTTAATCGACTTACGACCGATGACTAGGAACCTATCTCAGTCGTAAGTCGGGGACTACCTGCAGTTTGTTTTTTGGGATGTTAACTTTAAACCAAATTCTTAAGTTTTTAGAGAAACTGTATTAAATTTGCATCCAAGGATAAGAAAAAAACACTTATGTTTATGTATGTGTACTAGTATTACCCTGCGCGCTTCGCTTCACCTTATATGGAAAATTTGACTCTAATTTTTTAAGTGGTCTTTGTGGAAATGCTATTTCAAAAATAATTTTGTGTGAGGCCACCCTAAATAGAAGCTTTGCTTAGCTATGCCTCTTAACATAAAAGACAGGTGGTAAAAATTCCAAGTGATCGATGATTGAGTGGCTTTTGTGGAAATGATATTTTAAAAATATTTTTGTATGACGGCCACCCTAAATAAAAGTTTTGTAACCTAAACTATGCCGCTGCTTATAAAAGACACGTGGTGTCAATTCCATGTGAAACAATGAAGTAGTTTTTATAAACATTTTATTTAAAAAATATTTTGTGAATGAGGGCCACCCTAAATTCCAGTTTTGCCTTAGATATTACCTTTTAATATATAAGCTAAGTGGTGTAAATTCGGTGTGAATCAATTAGCCGGGCTTCGTGAAAATGTTATTTAAAATATATTTTTGTGTGAGAGTCACCCTAAATATGCACCCTAAATAAAAGATTTATAGCCTATGACACCCGCCTGATCGATACTAACATAATGTAAAAATTTCTTCAAAATCGGCCGGATAGTTTTCGCGTCCATAAGAAACAGACAGACAAAAACTAAATTTTATATAACAGATACATTAGGGTGGATCGAAATTTTTTTAAGCGATCATAAAGGGAGCGCCAGTGCTCCAAAATTTCTAATTTTCGGTCTTTTTTACATATAATCGATGCTGGATAGATCAATAAGTGGATAGATCTGGCTTATATTTTTATTTTGGATGTCCACATACATACACTTTCGATCTGAATGATTGAATAAATTTAAAATTGTATATTATACTAGGTTTTCTGAATGTGGTGCAATTTTGGGGTGCTCGGTGATAAACAGCGATTGTATTTCTTACACTAGATACGCGTTTAATTTTTTTTTCTTTTGATACATTTGACTTGTACTACAGGTCAAATCAGCTGACAAGAACTCCAAGTGTTGTAAAAATGGATTTAAAAATGTTAAATCAAAACTTAACTTTTTAGAGAAACGTGTAGTGACCGAAATCTAATGAATTTTGTTTAACTTTATCGTAGTCTTTACTTTTTCTCATCTTAACTTTTTTTGTATAGCAAGAGAGTCTACTGTATTTCATTCATTCACTTTGCACAAAAAATATGAGCAAAGACAATTTGTTTACATTGGAAAATATGAACTCTCAAAACAATATGACAAACGAAAAAACTTATCGCTGTCCATCTGTACTTGCAAACTCTCTTTCTTAACGAGCTGACGTCATCATATCCCAAGTTTTGTTAATTTCTGTAAATGCAAACAAGAACAGCTTATGCGTTAAACAGAATTCGTACGGTTGACGTAAATACCGCCAGCGGTGAGCCGCTGTCAAAATTACAACACTGAATGAAATGGAACAGAATTGCGGCGTACAACGTAAATGCCGCTACCACTGACGGTGGAATTCGATTTAATTTTAATTTTGTCGTCGCGGCAGACAGATCAGTGTTGTGCCAATTTAAGAATATAAGTTTGAAATAATTGAATTTTCATTTTATGAAAAGTGACTCTAATAAAAAATGAACATAAATTGAATTAAATTACAACGAATTACTAAAAGAAAGATAATAAAAGGGGTTCCCGCTGTCATATTTTTCAATACAATAATAACTTTCTTGTTGACACAAAATGACAGCTGAATTTTTCATCGCACGTTGTACGCCGCAACTCTGTTTACTCGAACGGATTTTACGACAGTTTTTACGCTGGCGGTATTTACGTCAACCGTCTGAGTTCTGTTTAACGCAATATTTTGATATGCGGCATATTATGCTTTAGTTGAATTTTTACGCTGAACCTTAATGTTTCTTCTGTAGTATATACTAAATAAAGAATCGTGTATTTTATTTTAGTATACGCCATAAAAAAAAAAATCTTAAGGCTTGGCATAAATTCGGAGATTCGTTAGTTCTGTGAAAAAACAATAAGTAGCATTTATTTCTGCTAAATAAAAGACATAATATGAGACTCTCACTTACTACACAAATAATAATTATTGTCTTTACATTTTCGGCTGTTATGATACTTTATTATTGTTTTTATAAAAAGAAGTACGCGTATCTTAATCGTCCGCCGCTAATTGAAACTTGTTAGTATATCTTATTCTTATGAAAATAAAATGAAAATGACGCATAATTTGCGGTTTTCCTTTTAATTAATTGGACGTTTTTCGTTCATACCAATGTTCTCAATGTTTGAAAATATATTTTAATTATTATAAAATTAAATATCATGTTTTATTTCAATGTTGTATGAAAAATGTTGTCTTCAAACTTTGAAAAAAATTAGCTATAAACTGCAATATAAAACTAGTTAAGGTGTTATCTGCCGAAACTCACATACCCTACACTGCATTGAAAGTACTCTCTTAAAATAAATGTTAAAAATACATTGAAAATTAAATAGCTAAAATTTTCATGGAAATCGTATGTGCCAATTATTGAAAAGTGCTACGCCCACTTTTCCAATTCCGCCCACTTTAAGCACAATTCAAGATATTTATGATCTGTATCCGTGTACTTATTTTCATCACAATATCTTGCACGGTTAACGAGTTATGGCGTTATTAAAGTTAAAATTTAGGCCTTTTAAGACAAAATTTAAGCCCAAACTTGGCAAAACTTTTACTGACATATTGCCTATAATTTATGTTTTTCAGTCAAAAATAGTTACTTTAGTTAGAAAATAAAATAAAACAAAATCAGCTGTCAGACAATGAACTCGTTAGACTTGGACATCTTGTAATTGAGTAAAAGTAGCCAAAAATGTTAATTCTGTTTTTTTTTGTCTGTAAGCTTAATATATTGAAAATTCGGGCTCCGAGAATTTACTAGAATTTCAGTAAGCTCTAAATAACCCTACAACCCCTACCCTGTTTTTTGTTGCATTAATCCATTTGGAGTCTGCACGCTGTCCAGAAGAAAAAAAAAAAACTATATATTCGATACTTTTCAAATAGTTTATTAAAAAATGTTTTTTTCTATATATGTATATATTTTTGGATAAAAAAATTATAATAACATGGCATCAATTCACAGCAGCCATTACTAAAATATGTAGTGCATATAAAAAAAATTTTGTATTAGAAATAGTTTCTGAAAATTAAAAACAATCGTATTTAACGAGGAAGGAGATTAAAGTTTGCTTACTTGATTTTTAAAAAAAATCATTTATAAAATATATTTTTCATAATATGTACTTTAATTTTTTTTTTTTCGTAATTTTGGCAAATTTTACATTTATGTTCCAGACATTATGCATATGGAAAACACAACAAGCAGCCGTCGACTTTCTGTTTATTTGTCGGCCACAATACAAACTTCTCTGTTTCGAAATTTCATTTGGAGCTTCTCCTGCGGATCGATTTCTTCTAATTCATTTAATGCCCCGCAAGTTTCAAGTGAAAGAACCTTTTCAGTTATCATACACAGTTGCTTATTAATATTATCGTTTTTCATATACATATTAAATATAAGTTAAAACACAACATAAGCCTAAGTTTAAAATTAAAATGACATCCAAGTAATATCATGAAATTAAGTTAGCTAAAAAACTTACTGTATGTCCCAAAGAGCATCTTTCGTACCTCAAAGGCAAAGAAAGAAAAGTGCATGGCTTCAATTATGTTTCTCCAACAGGGGCTTCAAATTATTTTGTTCACTTTGCACAAAAATTTTTACTTTACAAAATGTCAACTCTCAAAACATTGTGGCAAACGAAAAACCCTACCGTTGAAAATGTATATCTATACAGGTAGTCCCCGACTTACGACCGAGATAGGTTCCTAGTCATCGGTCGTAAGTCGATTAAGTCGTAAGTCGAGTTTCATAAAAAATAACTAAAGAAAAATATTACATACATACTGTACTACTAGTTCCAGCCATTTTTGGGATGATATAAAATTATTCACTTAAACAAACGTATTATTTGTACTGAAATAAATCGAATCCTTGTACATACTACTGTTTTTTTTAAAATTTTTTCTCATATACATATTTTAGGGACTCCCCGAAACTATTTTAAGCATTTTCTATGAAAAAAATTGAAAAAAAAATTGGTCGTAAGTGCGAATGGTCGTAAGTCGAACGGTCGTAAGTCGGGGACTACCTGTAGTTGTAAATTCTCTTTAAATATGAGGTGACGTGATATCTGAAATTTTGTTTATTTCTCTATTATGCAATTCATAAAATGTGAATCAGAAGAGCGTGGTGCATTTTTGTTTCAGTTAATTTTTTTACGCTGAACCTGCATGTTCCTTCTGCAATAGACAATTAATGAAAAATTGTAAAAATTAGTTTTGTATACAACATAAGAATTTTTAAAACTTTGCAAAAATACGTTAGTTAGTTCTGTGATAAAAACATTAAGTGATATTTACTGCTGAAATTAAAGACATAAAATGACGAGGCTCTCACTTACTACACAATTGTTACTTTATGCCGGTGTAATGGCGATTGTTATGTTCCTTTTTTGGTTGCGTAATAGAGAAAGAAGGAATGAAGCGCGTCTCCATCCTTCTAATCCTCCTCTGTAATGTATGAAAGAAAATAAAACCAAACTGAGGCATAATATTCGGTTCTACTTTTAATTAATTGGACGTTTTTATTGTCCATATCAATGTATTCAATGTATAAAAATATTATTTAACTGTGTGTTTCTAATTAACCTTTCAATTTTGTATAATTGTATATTTAAACTTTAAACTAGTTAAGGTGTTATCTTCGGCCAAGCCGAAACTCACATACCCTACACTGCATTGAAAGTACTTTTTAAATAGATGTTAAAAACATGTTGAAGAGGTTGAATAAGTCGAAAATAATATAAAATGTTCAAAAATGTTGGAAAGTGTTGGGAAAAACTGAAAATGTCAAAAGAATATGGGAAATGTTGAAAAAAATAGAATAGAAATGAAAAACACGAAATATGTCACGCCCACTTCTCCAATTCCGCCCACTTTTGTTTCAATAAATGACATTCGTGATTGACATGCACAACCCAAATTTTAGCACGATAGCTTGTATAGGTTGCGATATGTGCCGTAATTATTCTTAAAATTTAGACGGTGACACACCCACTGGTACAATCCAGTCCGATTTTGATCCAAAAATAGCCTTCCATAAACAAACCTCTTACACCTACTTTCAGTATGATTGCTCATTTATTTCGATAGTTATGCCACTTAAGGTATTTTAATTCTATGGGAGGTGCCACGCCCAGTGTTCTATTTCGCCAGCCTTTGTTTCATATATGCCTAATAGCCAGTAAACCACTTCCATCAAATTTCAGATCAATTACTCCCATAGTTCACTTAAAGTAGCACTCACAACTTTATGTTAATGAGGAAGGTGCCACGCCCACTGATGCAATCTTGTCAAGTTTCATTGAATTTCAAAGCTTATAGTAACCGGCACCTCTACACAAAATTTTATGAAGATTACTCTCATAGCACACTATCTAGCATTAAACGTATTTTGCTTATATGGGAGGTGCCACACCCACCGGCACCATTGTACCAAAATTTTGCATGAAGACACCTTTTAGCGAGTATATCTGCCATATTAAATTTCATAGCGATTGCGTTGTTAGTTCTCTTTTTATAACGTTTATAATTATTGTAGGCTGTGCCACGCCCTTCAACAAAATTTTCCAGAATATTGAATAAACTTGTATTGATGACTAATTTCAGTGGTATCATCCCTAAAATTTTTATGAAAATCGTATGTGTCAATTTGAAGTTATACGAAATTCAAATTTTCAATTGCTAAAAAGTGCCACGCCCAATTTTACAATTCCGCCTACTTTATGCGCAATCCAAGATTTATAAGATCTGTATTCATGTACCAAATTTCATCACAATATCTTTCACGGTTTACGAGCTACGGCGTTATAAAAGTTAAAATTTAGGGCTGCACCACGCCCCTTTAAAAGCCTTTGCAAACTTCAAACCTAGCCTAATCTTAATTTTGTTTTCATCCTCAACAAATCACCAAATTTCATCAAAATCGCAGCATTTTTTTTTCAAAATGGACTTGGGTATATTTACATAGAGTATGGACGGAAGCCGTGGCCGTGAACCGATTTCGCCAATTTTTATATGCTAGCAGCTTGCAAGAAGGTTTGACCTGTGTGCCAAATTTCATTGAGTTAGCTTTCTTAGTTTTCTCGTAAACCTGATTTCAACAGACAGACACACAGGCAGACTGACAGACAGACAGACAGACAGACAGACAGACAGACAGACAGACAGACAGACGGACATAGCTATATCAACTCAGGTGGTGATGCTAAGCAAGATTCCATACCTGCCACGCCCCCTTCTATGCGTTACAAACGGAATGACAAAGTGAATATACCCTCTGTGTAGGGTATAAAAAATTAACTTTCAATTGAAATTTTAGAGAAAATAATCGTCTGCAATCACCGAATTTATTTTGTTCGTGTATTTTGTTCTTTATCGCATCGACCTGTTCAGCTCAAGTTAAATAATTTCGGTTCGCTATCGTTGCATGGCTTTTGTTTTAGTAATTTTGTCATTTTATTGTTTGTATGATTTCATTTTCAAGTTAGTTGCTTCTTCAGCTTGTACTTTTTGTTTTTGTTTTCCTTAGTATTAGGTAATTTTTTTTTTCCAAAATATTTTTGAGTTTTTTTTACCCAAAATTGATGATTTTGTAACCAGTTCTCGAAGTAGATATTTTGTGAGCATCTCTGATCTGAAACATACTCTTCCAAAAAATTTGAATAATTACATATATATGTAAGTACATAAATACCCATTAATTCCAGAACGCGACCTAAACTTTTAGCGTAATTTCCAGTAACTGAGAGAAGCTATGTTCTGAACCCTTATCAAGCGGCCAATCCCGGTAAAGCCAAGAATTTCATATCGAAACAGGGGGCCCGATAGAAATTGAAAAATTCGTACACCGCAAGTGAAGTTTTTAGCATTTAATGAATCAATTTTTTAATATTGATGACAAAAAAGGTCAACTTTTTTTCAAAAAAAATTTTACTTTGTGCCATTTAAGGCTTTATTTTAGATAGCCGGAAAATGCTCCTTTTCAACTAGGAAACCCTAACCTCTGCTCAGGTCGCGTTTTGGAAAAAAATGTACTTTTCAAACCACTTTTTAAGGTTGTGCTACTTTTGGAACAAAGTTAGCTTAATTTCATAAAATTCGATCATGTTGCGATTTGGACCATATTCTTCGAAATGCTATTTGGAGACCGCAGTTCATATTATATAACTTTGCGAAATCGGAAAGCTTTTCCACCAGTTCTAATTAAATCAGACAGCAGTAATCTTCATCTTCATATCTTACCCACGAATCTTTTAATTTAAATGCGTTCTTTCGAATACATCGTTCATTGATATAAAGACCTCTTAATTTCATACATAAAATAACTTAATCTCTATTGAAATGAAAGTTATTGATGTCTACTTTTATAAAATTAAGTTAAACAAAAAACTTCCTGCATGTGTGCAAACATTTCAAATATGGCCGAAAGAGCGTCTTTCGTACTTCAAAGAGAGATAAGTGCATGGCTTCAATTATAAAGGGTGATCCAATAAGAGCTTCGTACTTTGTTTTCTAAATAAAATACATAAAAATTAATGTATTGATGCAAATCTTTACTTGGAACGATAGTTCGGTTACGACAACTCAATGTTTAAAAATTATCTCGTTGTTGCCCACGAATAGTTCTTAAATAGTCCATTCTGTGGGTCCAATATTCGACAACTCTTTCGGGCATATCGACTGGTATTCCTTGAATAACACGACTTATGTTGGTTCCGAAAGCGTCAATAGTTCCGGGTTTGTCGACGTAAACAAGTGATTTAACATATCCCCAAAGAAAGTAATCCAATGCCGTCAAATCACATGATCATGGTGGCCAATTAACAGGACCATTTCTTGAGATGATGATTTCATCGAACGTTTCCGTCAATAAAACGATTTTTTCTCCAGCTGTATGGCATGTTGCGCCATCGTGTTGAAACCAGAGGTTGGCTACACCAATATCCTGAATTTTTGGCAACAAGAATTTATTAATCATTACTCTGTACCGAGCACCATTGACCGTAACACGAGCTCTATCCGCATTTTTGAAGAAATAAGGTCTGATGATGCCTCCTGCCCATTAACCACACCAAACATAACATTTATCGGGATACATTGGAAGCTCGTGGATTGCTTCTGATTGTTCATCGGTCTAAATACGGCAATTTTGCATGTTAACGTAGTTGTTCAACCAGAAATGAGCTTCGTCACTAAACACATTTTTTCGATAAAATAATGGATCAATTTGAAGTTGTTGTAAGGCCCATAAACGGAAATTAAAACGTAAACCAATATCATCCGTCTTCAATTCTTGTACGAGCTGTATTTTATAGGCCTTCAGACTAAGATCACGCCTCAAGATACGTCACAGTGATCCATATGAAATACCCAAAGCCTGAGATCGGCGACGAATCGGTTTTCACGAACACTCTCTGCTGCTGCAGAAATATTCTCAAAATTACGGACCATATGCACTCTGGTTGAATGATGAATAGTGTAAAATTGGTTCGAAATTTGGTGATGGTGTTACGAATAGTGCGCTCAGTTGGGTGCTCATATCGACCAAAATGATGTTGAAGAACTCTATAACATTCTCTAACTGATTTTGGTAGTAAGTTGCCACAATTAATAAACGTTGTTCAGGAGTAAGTCTACTCATGATTGAGTCGTATTGAAAACTGAACACAAACGTCATATGGACAAGCCATTTGACACATGACAGCTGTCAAAATAACCCAGTTGGAAAAGGGACCTCGTATTGGATCACCCTTTATTTCTCCAACACGCGCCTCAAATTATTTTGTCCACTTTGCACAAAAAATATGAGCTTTACTTCACAAAATATCAACTCTCAAAACAGCACTCTCCCCTATGAGGTGACGTCATATCTGAAATTTTGCTTATACCTCTAGTATATATTTAAATATGCAATTCATAAAATGCGAACAAGAAGAGCGTGCTTTTTTGTTTCAGTTGATTTTTTTACGCTGAACCTACAAGTTTCTGCTGCAATAGACAATTAATAAAGAATTTTGGAAATAATTTTTTGCACATGTCATAAGAATTTTTAAAACTTGGCTAAAATTCGTGGATTAGTTAGTTGTGTGATATAAACATCAAGTGATATTTACTACTGAAATTAAAGACATAAAATCACGAGGCTCTCAAGTACTACACAATTTCTTATTTTTGTCTTCACAATCGCGATTTCTTTATTAATTAGTTATTTGTATCTTAAATATAAAAAGAAACCAGCGTTTGTTAATCCAGCTAATCCTCCTCTACTAATGGAAAATTGTTAGTATTTTGCGCTTATAATGGAAACAAAACGAAAATGATGCATAATATGCGATTTTCCTTTTATTTAATTAATTGGACGTTTTTTGTCCATATCAATGTTCTCAATGTATAAAAATATATTTTAACTATCATAAAATTTAATATTTTTTCCATATTGTATAAAAAATGTTGCCTTCAAACTTTGAAAAAATTAACAATAAATTGAAATTCAAACATAATTAAATCTTATCCGACCACGCGGCACATTTTTTGTCTGATACTCGCATTTCTCGAAGTTAAAAATGTTCCCGCTTTGCGAACACATTATTATTCCAAAAAGTTTTTAAATTATTAAAATGGCAAGAAACCATTGTGTTTTTATATGTAAATCAATTTTGACAACATGGACTTAACATATTTTTTTTATTGTAAAAGTAAAATATAAATCCATTTCGATTTATTTATTTTTAAAGAAAATTTTGGGAATAAAATTTTTTGTTTTCCTGTCAAAATGTAGGCAGTATGTCTGCTATCATCTGCTAACTTTGTGTCTGGATCATTGATGGCATTTGGCTTTTGTAAAAATGTACTGAATCGACACTTAAAATATACTTTTTAGTGGCCGGATGTACTTTTTTGTCTTGAAAACTCAATTTTACTAAAATATACTAAATATTACTAAAACAAAAAAAAAATCAAGGTCCTCAAAAACCCTACCAAAATGAGATAAGTTTCACATAGTCTCCAAATGTACCGAAAATGTACTGGAAATGTGCTGAAAACTTGCGAAATATACGAAAAATGCGGCATATGTACTAAAAACTTGTCGAATGTACTGACGAAGGATTTTCGGGTCGCAAATGTACCGAAAAAAGTGCAAATGTACCGAAAAAAGTACAAATGTACCGAAAAACTAGAAATTTACTGAAAAAAGTACAAATGTACCGAAAAAGCTATCACTGGCCTGTAAATACGAGTATATGTAGGCAGCTCGTTGAACTATACAGTCGTCTAAGTCTTTATTGTGTAACAATTGCTGTGTTTTATTCCCCAAGTTTGTAGCTATGTACGAAAAAACGACCAACTCGCTAAGTTTCCTACTCGTTGTTATATGAGTACTCGTTTGTTTATTTTCTCTTTTGTTTCTTTTTTTTTAAGCAACTTGCTATGTATGCTAGCAAGTATAATTTTACTCGTTAAGTTTTCGATTTTGATTTCGCTTTCCCATACAATTATCGTTGCTAGCTAAATATAACTAGCAGTTGATGGCGAATAATCATGACGTATTTGCCGCTGGATAATTTTAAGATCAAACTGCACTCTCTGTTTACTTGTAAAATATCAATGTATTCTCTCAAAACAAGTTGGCAAACGAAAAACCACAAACATTTTTCTTTTTTTTTTTTCAATCATCATCAATAAAATGTTTCAATGAATGTTAAACATTTATTTTGTATTATTTTTAAAGCTCATTTTATATGTAAACAAGAAGAGCGTATTTCGATACGCAATCTTTTTTTTGTTTTAGTTGCTATTTATACACTGAACGCAAATGTTTTTCAGTAAAAAATAAACAATTTCTCGGTTAACATTTAAAAATCATTACTTCATTAGTTGTTTGGAAAAAATTTGAATATTCGAAAAAATTAAAGTGTAATTTTAACGTTTGTGAAATTAATAAATATAATGTCGTCGTTCTCAAGTGCTGAAAAATCAGGACTTACCTTATTCTTTATAGTGTTTTTTCTAATGTTCTTTCTTGTATGTTTTGCATTTTGGTATGCTTGTTTTCATTGCAAAAGATATCAGCTTCATCGGCCGATACTGGGACACAGTTAGTATTTTCCATTTAATTTGATTTAAGAACCGTAATAATTATTTTGTGTTGCCTAAATAAAAACAGATAATGTTTCAATGAAAAGATCTATCGATTGTATGTTTGCTTGATTTGTGTTGTTCATTTGATGGGTTTGTTTGCTGTGGCTTTTCGTGTGTGATATTTTTAAAGATTTTATTAGTACTTAATCAAAACTGAAACGAGAGTGGCGCACACTTGCTTACATCTATATAAAACATGTTAAAAAGTAGAATTAATCATCGTAGGGCAATAAAATTTGGTATATGAGTTGTTATTGATTATGTAAAACAACGGGGGCCACACCCGAATCGCACAAGAAATTTTATCATATTTTAGTTTTTACAAATTGGAAATTTCTCGTTACAATTCGCGTTACATTCATTGAACAAGACTGGACTCAGCGCACACGTTTTTCTTAAAGTATCATGTATTTTATAGAGAGCGCTCATCGGTCGTTGCCAAAAGACAGTGATTCCCCGCTAAAAATTACATATCGCACGTTTGCTGGAAGACCGTCATACTCAAAAAAGAAATCTTAATTTGGAGAAAAACGCATTTAAAGCTTTCAATAAATTAGTTTTTACGTGTAAATAAATAAAAGTATGTCAACATATACTATTCTCACAAGGCAAGCGCGTTCATTAGATTCCGATGCGAATTTTTCACACAATGTAGAACATGATATGGCGTTTAATTCTGCATAATTAACTCGAAACATTTTTTTTTTTTTTTTAGTTTTGATGATCTTCCAGTAAACCAGTGACTTTTAAATAAAATTCATTTCCAATTGAGCAAATCTGTCTCATTATGTATCTCGATTCGTCTCGTTTCGTCTTTAATTTACACTACTGTTCGATATTTCCGATTTAATTTTTAAACCTAAGTTTCAGCAATTGTGCTATTGAATTTATGTGGCCAATTTTTAAAGCACTGTTTGAAACTCACATACCCCACACTGCATTGAAAATACTTTCTAAAAATAAATGTTAAAAATACATTGAAATTTGATTACCTAAAACTTTCATGAAAATCGTATGTGTCAATTGTGAGTTATACGAAATTAAAATTTTCAATTGTTGAAACAGTGCCACGCCCACTTTTTCAATTCCACCCACTTTAAGCACAATTCAAGATATTTATGATCTGTATCCGTCAAATTATTTTAATCACGATATCTTGCACTGTTAACGAGCTATTGCGTTATTAAAGCTAAAATTTATAACTTTGCCACGCCCTTTTAAGAGCCTTTGCAAATTTGAAACCTAGACCAATCTTAATTTTGTTGACATGTTCACCAAATCACCAAGTTTCATCAAAATCGCAGCAACTTTTTTCAAAATGTGCAGGGGTATATTAATATAGAGTATGGGTGGTGGGCGTGTCCGTGAACCGATTTTGCCCATTTTTACATGCTAGCATTTTGTAAAAAGGTGTGACCTATGTGTCAAATTTCATTGAACTAGCTTGCTTTGTTTTCCCGTAAACGTGATTTCAACAGACAGACGGACGGACACACAGACAGACAGACACACAGACAGACAGACAGACAGACAGACACACAGACAGACAGACAGACACACAGACAGACAGACGGACATAGCCATATCGACTCAGGTGGTGACGCTGATCAATAATATGTATACACTTTTTAATAGCTGCCACGCCCCCTTCTTTGCGTTACAAAAGGCATGACAAAGTGAATATACCCTCTGTGCAGGGTATACAAATCGGAAAGTGTTTTCAAATAAAAATCTCTAGTGATCACACCAGATAGATTTTTGTGTGTTTAACATAGCATCATCCTCAGGTTTATTTTTTTATACGCCATGGTTTTGAGATATTACCTTTAAGATAGGACAAAAAAACATTCTGTTTTTTAAGTAAATTAAGACCCGTGTTATGTAAGACGAAACAAGTGAGTGACTGATTTTCATCTGCCTATATCTTAAAAATGTAAACCTGTACTTAAACTATGAATAATATCTGGCCAGTATATTTGTTTTTATAAATTGAAATAATTTTTCTTTATTGAAAAACTTAAACTTTTTTTTGGAAGTTATGTTATTTATTCAAATGAACACAAAAGTCGTTGCATGTCATTAATTGAAAGATTCCAAGGGCTGTTGTAATTGTGTCATTATCAGTCATCCACTTGTTTCGCCTTACATAATACGTGGGAAAATGGTATCTTACACTTACATCACAGTATTTTTGCAAATTTTTTCTTTTAAAATCAGACTGCAATTATCTTCATCTTCATATCTTACCCACGAATCTTTTCATTTAAATGCGTTCTTTCGGATATAACCTCCATTGATATAAAGATCTATTAATTTCATAAAAAAATAAAAAACAATTGTAAATATGAATTGAATATTGAAAAGCTCAAAATATAATATTTAAAAAGGAATGATTTCATAAAATTAATTTAGCCCAACGACTTTCTATAAGAACACTTCAAATATGGGCACATAGTGAATTTTTTCTACCTTAAAAACAAGAAAACTGCATGGCTTCAATTATATTTGTTGATCACGCGTTTTAAATTATTTTGTGCAAAGTAAACATATAAAATTTGTGATGTACATAGTATAGAATATAATTTGTATGTGAAATATGAGCAAAGACAAACTGTTTACTTTATAAAGTATCAACTCTCAAAACAATGTGGCAAACGAAATTATTTCGATCGTTGAAAATTCTTTTTCTTTATAAGCTATCGTCATATCTCAACAAAAATTTTTTTCTCTAATATGTATATGTGCATTAGGGTGATTCAATTTTTTTTGAATGGTAGCAAGTACAGTAAAGAAGAATTCAGTTGTAATTTGAGCTCATAATATTAATATATTCTAGTGGCTCATCGAGCTCTTTAGTTTTCTATACGATTTGTATCGGAAAAATGCTTTATAAGACATTTGTCTCTATATCTCGTGAAGGAAAAATCTTGCACCAACAGGGCCAACCCCATTAGAAAGATCAGAAAGATTTCTATATAAAAGTAACCAGTTATTTTTTCGTGAAGACAATATTTGGTTAGCTTATTAGCTTTCAGAACTTGAAACTATTTCGAAGAATGTGAAAAAATTTTTTTTTTTTTGTTTTTTTTATGCGGTTTCCGATGATTTTAGTTCCGTTCCTGTGAGATTACGAGATTTACTCAAAAATGTCTAATAAAGGATACTTTCCCATATAAATCGTATGGAAAATTAAAAAGCTCGAGAAGCCACCAGTAAATTTTAATATTATGAGCGCTCCTTGCAAGTAATTTGTTAAAAATTTTATGCTCTTTCCAAGTTTCACAAATGTCTCGTAAAACATTTTCTCCCATAAAAATCGTATGGAAAACTAAAAATCTGGATGAGCCACCTGTTTACTTATATGAAAATTATGAGCTTAAATTGCACCAGCATTATTTTTTCGTGTACCTGTTACTATCAAACCTGGTTGGACCAAAAAAAAAAAACAAAAAATTTGAATCACCCTAATGTCATCTACAATGCATAAAATGAGAACAAGAGGAGCGTGCATTTTTGTTTCAGTTGATATTTTCACGCTGAACCTTAAAGTTCTTCTGCAATAGATAATAAATAAATAGAAGAAATATAAAAAAGGAATGGCATAAATTATTTTAGTAAACGTCTTAAAAACTTTAAAATTCGTTAGTTCTGTGATAATAAGTGATTTACAAAAAAAAAACATAAAATGAGTAAATCAGATCCTACAGGACTCATAATTTTATTAATCGGTTTTTCGATTGCTTTCATAATTTATTTTCTTTGTGCTAAAAAAAGAAAGAACGCGCAACTTTATAGTAAGTATTTTATCTTCTTATGAATATAAAAAGAAAATCACGCGGTTGTCCTTTTATTTAAATGGCAATTTTTTTCATTTCAATGTACTCAATGTACAAAAATATATTTCAATTATTTGCATCTCACTAACCCTCAAATGTTGTATGAAAAATGTTACCTTCAAACTTTGTTAAAAATCAGCTATAAATTGCAATTTATAAAAAAAAATCTTATCCAATAATCCAGCATATGGTTTTTCCATAAAACCCGCATTTCTCGAAGTTAAAAAATGAGCGCCTTGCAAGCACATTATTATTCGAAAAACTTTTAAAATTAATAAAATTTATCAGTGTTGCTTATGACTTTTTGCCGCTGGGTAGTTTTAAGATTAAACTGCACTTCCTTTTGAGAAGATATAAAGAGTACATTGACGAATTGTTACGATTTATTGCTAAGTCAACGTTTACACGAGGAAATTCGGTGAAACAAATTCTTGTCTATTCTCTTTTGTGAATATCTTTGTGCAAGAAAATGTCAAAGCAATTACCCGCTGTCAACCCGCCACAACAAACGTAAATTCAAAGCATAATATCACCTAAAGAATAGAACGAAAGGGATTTCGCGTGTACGACAAAATCTGTACACCACCCTTTCGTTTTTCCCTTCTTGCCTACAGACAGGGAAACCTTCTTTGAAGAGTTTCCTCGTGTAAACGTTGACTAGTACAAGCGCTTCTTAAAATTTTTACTTACATTGCCCAAAAAAACCGAAATTGAGATAAACTGTTTGCTTGCAAAATATCAACTTTTAACAATGCTTTTATATATAATACAGTAGAACCTCAATTATATGTCTCATCTCCGTTAACCGTCACGGCGCATTTCATTTCATATTTTAATTTCGTTGTCGTCATATCAAAATAAATAAAAGGCGTTTAATTTTGTGATATTTATGCGACGCATTTTTTTTTTCGTTTCGTCTGTGTTTCGTACCTCTTAGCTCATATTTAGGGAAGATAAAAATAAGCTTTTATGAATTATTCTGGGTTTCTAGATATGTGTTGCATAAAATTTATTACACACAAAATGTTTTAATGATGGTAAGATAAATAATTTTCATCGAATTCATCACAATTAAGATACGTCATGACGGATGATCGAGACTCTACTGTAAATAAAATGCTTTCATGAATGTGATGGCGTTACATATTAAGTTTTGTTGAACAATTTCATTATTTTTAAAGCTCATTTTATGCGTAAACAAGAATTTTATGTTTTAGTTGCTATTTTTACGCTGAACGCAAATGTTTTTTTTTTAATAAACCTTCGGTTAACATTTTTAAATTGCTACGCGTCATCAGTCGTTTGGCAAAATCTTAAATTTTCCAAAAAATAAATCTGTAATCGATTTTCGATTTTTTTTTACAGATTTCGAAAGTAGATTACTTCAAAAACATCGTGTTAAAATTTCATAAAGATCCAAGCTCAGCCAAAGTATATTTTTTCAACTTTATTTGAGCGCGCTCTCTGGCTCAATAAAAAAAAAAACTTTAAACGCTCTCTCGAAATCACTTTTTTAAACTTTTTTCCGAGACTACTAAGCCGATCCCTATGAAATTTTAATCACATTTATGGAAATCGCATGTCAAAAATTTGATTTTTTCAATTTTTTTTGAACCGAAAAATCAAAATTAAATTAAAACTTTTGCTTAAATAGCCGTCATTTTGGCATTTTTGCATAAAATTTAATTATCTTGGTTCAGACTACAGCCACTGAACGTAATTTTTTTTTTTTGGTTTTTGTGTTTCAGACATTTTCTTGCAGCAAAATCATCGGCATATCTCTTTAACAATGTGTATTCTCTCAAAACAAGTTGGCAAACGCGAATCCACAAACATTCTTGTTTTTTTTTTTTAGAATTATCAATGAAATGCTTTCATGAATGTGATGACGTCACTTAGCAAGTTTCATTATTTTTAAAGCTCATTTTATGTGTATACAAGAAGAGCGTAAATTTTATTTTAGTTGCTACTTTTACGCTGAACGCAAATGTATTTTTTAATAGACATTCGCTTAACATTTTAAAATCACTACGACGTCATTTGACGTTTGGCAAAAAATTTGAATATACGAAAAAATAAATCTGTAATTTTAACTTTTGTGAAAAAAATATAATGTCGTTTCAAGTTTTTAATACAAAAGGACTTGCTACATTCATAATAGTGATTTTTCTAATAATCTTGCTTACATGCTTTGCATGTTTTTATGTTGGTGTTCGTTTCAAAAGATATCGGCAACTTCGACAAAGTGAACGTGAGTGACGCATCTTTATCATTTTCTGATAAAATTGATTCCTTACCGAAGTCTTACGCTAAGTAAATGTTACTTAACTTTAATAAAAAATCCTGTTTAAAATGAATTTTTGATTTAAGAACCGAAATAATAATTTTGTGTTGCCTAAATAAAAGCAGAAAATGGTTCATCACGATCTATCGAATGTATTTTCCTTAATTTGTGCTCTTCACATGATGCATTTTGTTTGTTGTGGTTTAAATTTGTGTTATTTTTAAAGATTTCATTAGTATTTTATCAAAACTGAAAAGCGAGTGGCTCATACGCGGTTACACATAAAATATGTTCAAAAATAGAACATCGCTTATTGGTATATGGAGTTGTTATTAATTACGAGTATATAAAACAAAACAAACAAAATTTTAACATTTATCTTCGAAATTATTTTTCATATTTTAAAAAATAAATTATCTCATATTTAATTTTTCACAAATTGCAATTTTCTCGTTACATAACGTCGAAAAACATTTTAAGAAATTTTGTGGGAACTTTTCATATAGCCCGTGTATAATTTTTTGCGTTGATTAATGCAGTCTGCAAGAGCCTTAAGGTATGCTACAAATTTTCTTAAGAATATGTGAAAAAATCGAAACATTTTTTTAAAGTTTTTGTAAAAGAACAATAATGATGTATTCTATAAAGAGCGCTCAGTGGTCATTGCCACAAGACAGCTCTATTCCCTTTCGTTTGTTGGAAGGCTGTCATAACTCAAAAAACCCAAAATTTAAAGAAGAACGCATTTAAAGTTTTCAATAAATTGGTTTTTACGTTTAATATAAGTAAATAAAAGTATGTCAACCAACAGCCAATAAGAGCTACTTTGTTTTTTTAAATAAAATGTATAAAAATCAATGTATTGATGCGAATCTTTATTTAGAATCATAGTTCGGTTCCTACAACTCAATGCTTAAAAATTATTTTGTTGAAATCTTGTCACGACAAGTTCTTAAATGATTCATTCTGTGGGTCCAATATTGGACCACTCTTTTGAGCATATCGACCGGTATTCCTTGAATAACGCGAGTTATGTTGGTTCCGAAAGCGTCAACAGTTTCGGGTTTGTCGACATAAACAAGTGATATAACATATCTCCAAAGAAAGTAATCCAATGGCGTCAAATCACATGATCTTGGTGGCCAATTAAGAGGACCATTTCTTGAGATGATGTTTTCATCGAACGTTTCCCTCTATAAAGCGATTGCACCATCCTGTTAAAACCAGAGGTGAGCTACACCAATATCCTGAATTTTTGGCAACATAAATTCATTGATTATTGCTCTGTAGCGAGCACCATCGACCATAACACGAGCTCCATCCGCATTTTTGAAGAAATACAGTCCAATGATGTCCTCCTGCCCATAAACCACACCAAACAGTACATTTATCGGGTCGCTCTTGGATTACTTCTGGTTTTTTATCGGCCCAAATACGGCAATTTTGCTTGTTGTCGTTCAAGCAGAAAAGAGCTTCGTCGCTAAACACAATTTTTCGATAAAATAATCCATTAGTTTGAAGTTGTTGTAAGGCCCATAAACCGAAATTAAAACGTAAACCGTAATATCAGCAGGCTTCAATTCTCGTACGAGCTGTATTTTATAGGCCTTCAGACCAAGATCACACCTCAAGATACGTCACAAGAGACGCACAAAGCCTGAGATCGGCGACGAATCGATAGTTCACGGTTTTCACGAACACTCTCTGCTACTGCAGAAATATTCTCAAAATTACGGGCCGTATGCACTCTGGTTGAATGATGAAAGTTCAATGACAGCTGTCAAAACAACCCAGTTGGAACAACACGCGCCTCAAATTATTTTGTCCACTTTGCACAAAAAATATGAGCTTTACTTCCCAAAATATCAACTCTCAAAACAGCACTCTCCCCCCTATGAGGTGACGTCATATCTGAAATTTTGCTTATACCTCTAGTATATATTTAAATATGCAATTCATAAAATGCGAACAAGAAGAGCGTGCTTTTTTGTTTCAGTTGATTTTTTTACGCTGAACCTACAAGTTTCTGCTGCAATAGACAATTAATAAAGAATTTTGGAAATAATTTTTTGCACATGTCATAAGAATTTTTAAAACTTGGCTAAAATTCGTGGATTAGTTAGTTGTGTGATATAAACATCAAGTGATATTTACTACTGAAATTAAAGACATAAAATCACGAGGCTCTCAAGTACTACACAATTTCTTATTTTTGTCTTCACAATCGCGATTTCTTTATTAATTAGTTATTTGTATCTTAAATATAAAGGGTGTTTTTTTTAGAGGTATAGAGCTTTGTATTGAAATAAAACACAAGAAAATCGTTTTAATGTCCATCAATTTAGCTTTATTGAAAGGATAATTTTATGCCATTAATGTTTAAATATGATTTCGGGCATGTGGCCGCCGCGGCTGGCTCGAATAAAGCCAATTCTACAGGTCCAATTTTGAACCACTTTTTCGAGCATATGGGGCCGTATGTCGGCAATAACGCCACGAATGTTGGCTCCAAGTCCCCTAACGTTTCTGGTTTGTTGGCGTTGACGAGCGACTTCACATATCCCCAAAGAAAATAATCCAATGGTGTCAAATCACACGATCTTGGTGGCCAATTGACAGGTCCATTCCGCGAAATTATGCGCTCATCGAATGTTTCCTTCAATAAATCGATTGTGACGTGCGCTGTGTGGCATGTAGCGCCGTCTTGTTGGAACCACAACTCATCCACATTCATGCCATCCAATTCGGGAACAAAATAGTCGGTTATCATGGCTCTATACCGGTCTCCATTAACGGTAACTGACTCTCCAGCATTATTTCGGAAGAAGTATAGCCCAATGACTCCACCAGCCCATAGAGCACACCAAACAGTCAGTTTTTGTGGATGTAATGGCGTCTCAAGGGTCTCATGTGGATTCTCTTCACTCCAAATGCGGCAATTTTGCTTGTTGACGTAGCCATTCAACCAAAAATGAGCCTCATCACTGAACAAAATTTTGCGATGAAAATCAGCATCGAGATCAATCTCATTTTCGGCCCATACACCAAAATCACGACGCATTGCATGGTCTCGCGGCTTTAATTCTTGCACAAGCTGGATCTTGTAAGGTCGCAAGCCAAGATCTTTGCGCAAAATCTTCCATAAAGTTGATGGACAAAGCTCCAATTGCTGTGCACGGTGGCGAATCGATTCATTCGGGTCCTCTTCAACATTTTGCTCTACAGCGGCAATTGTTTCTTCGGTGCGCACTGTTCGACGTCTCTGCGGATGCGTATTATCACATAGAGTAAACGTAGTGCGAAAACGATCCATGGTTAACCGAATTAATTGCTCTGATGGACGATTATGTCGACCATAAAATGGACGGAGCTTGCGGTAAACTTCGCGAACTGAACCATTATTTTCGAAATAAATTTGCACGATTTGCAAGCGTTGTTCTTTTGTCAACCTGTTCATGATGAAATGGCAAACCAAACTGAACATAAATGACATTAGAGTTGCCAGATTTGACCATAAAATGCCAGTTTTATCTCTATTCGAAAAACAAACCTCTAAAAAAAACACCCTTTAAAAAGAAACCAGCGTTTGTTAATCCAGCTAATCCTCCTCTACTAATGGAAAATTGTTAGTATTTTGCGCTTATAATGGAAACAAAACGAAAATGATGCATAATATGCGATTTTCCTTTTATTTAATTAATTGGACGTTTTTTGTCCATATCAATGTTCTCAATGTATAAAAATATATTTTAACTATCATAAAATTTAATATTTTTTCCATATTGTATAAAAAATGTTGCCTTCAAACTTTGAAAAAATTAACAATAAATTGAAATTCAAACATAATTAAATCTTATCCGACGACTCTGCACATTTTACTCGTATGTCTGATTTCTCGAAGTTAAAAATTTTTGCGCCTTGCGAACACATTATTATTCCAAAAACTTTTAAAAATTATGTAAATGGCAAGAAGGCATTGTGTTGTTAAATGTAAATCAATCTTGATAACATTGATTATAAAAATATTTATTTTTAAGGAAAATTTTTGGAACAAAATTTTTTGTTAAAATGTCAAATTTTCAAAATGTAGGCAGTATGTCTGCTATCATCTGCTAACTTTGTGTCTGGATCAGTGATGGCATTTGGCTTTTGTAAAAATGTACTGAATCGACACTTAAAATATACTTTTTAGTGGCCGGATGTACGTTTTTGTCTTGAAAACTCAATTTTAATAAAATATACTAAATATTACTAAAAAAAAATTAAAAAAGGTACTCAAAAACCGTACCAAAATGAAATAAGTTTCACATAGTCTCCATTTCCAGTACCGAAAATGTACTGGCAATGTGCTGGAGATTTGCGAAACATATGAAAAGTGTGGCAAATGTACTGAAAACTTGTCGAATGTACTGATGACGGATTTTCAGGTTGCAAATGTACTGAAAAAAGTACAAATGTACCGAAAAAAGTACAAATGTACCGAAAAAAGTGAAAAAATTCAAATGTGCCGAAAACAGGACAAATATACAGATAAAAGTACAAATGTACAGAAAAAAGTACAAATGTACCGAAAAAGTAGAAATGTACTGAAAAAAGTACAAATGTACCGAAAAGGCTATCACTGGCCTGTACATACGAGTATATGTAGGCAGCTCGTTGAACTACCCAGTAGGCAAGGGCAGGAGCTTGCAGGCCTCCTAGCAGGCCTTACCTGGTAAGATTAAGGCCTTACCACCTCCTTTCAAACTTACTTTCTTTTTTATATGAAACGTCCCTTCTTTAGAAGGCCTGATAGAAATACTCTTATTATAATTATCGACGATAGGAAATCTTGAATTTGGGTAAATTAACAATTAGTAGTTTTAATTTGATATTATTTTAAGAGTTGTTTCAATATATTTAACCATGTAGCGTGAATTGTATAAAAAAATCTCCCAGTAAATGCTTGTGTAAATCAAAAACTAGTTCAACTGTGTCACTTATGTTTCACTTCTATAAAAAGCTGTTCAATATTTTAGATTTAACTCTAAGTTTCAGCAAATTGTATTTTTAAATTTTATGTTATCAATTTTTAAAGCTCTGTATGCTACAATATCATATGAAGAGTTTCGATTAAGGAAAAAAAAATAATAATCTTCTATTTTCACCATTTCATAGTACTGAGCCTCAGATATGAAATATATATAATACACGCGCTTCCAAAAACGTTTGCTTATATTGCACAAAAGCAAACAAAAAAAAAAGAGAGAAGTTTATAAACAAAATTTGTTCTCTCAAAATGAGTTGGCAAACGAAAAACACAAAATTTTGTTTCTGTGTTTTTTTTAAATTCATTATCAATTAAATGAATGTGATGCCGTCACAAATCAAGTTTTGTTCAACGTTCCTATTACATTATTTTTAAAGCTCATTTTTTATGTGTAAACAAAACGAGCGCATTTCGATACGCGGCATTTTTTGTTTTAGTTGCTTTTTTTACGCTGAACGCGAATGTTTTTACAATAAAAAATTTCTCCGGTTTAAAAAGTTATAGATCATTACGTCATTAGTCGTTTGGCAAAAATTTGAATATTCGAAAAAACTAATTTGTGATTTTAACTTTTGTGAAATTAAAACATAAAATGACGTACTACTATGCCGAATTTCTTATATCCTTTGCAGTGTTTTTTCTAATGTTCTTTCTTGTATGTTTTGCATGTTGTTATTGCTGTTATCGTATCGAAAGATATGAGCATCACCAGCCGTTACATGCACACAGTTAGTATTTTCGATTTCTTTAAATGTGAAACGTGAGTGACACATCATATAGTGGCTTCAATTACATCTTTTAAGACTTGTTACATGTGGCTTGAAGTGAATTGTACAAAAAATCTTCAAGTATTATAATTTATTGTATTAATCAAAAACTAATTAATCTGCGTCACTTATGTTTCACTACTGTAAAGAATTTTGTTAAATATTCCACATTTAATTCTAACTTTTTGTAAATTGTATTTTTAAATTTAATGTTTGTAATTTTTAAACCATGTACGCTCCAATATAAGATAAAGAGTTTTGATAAAGTTAAAAGAAATTGATATTATGAATTGTTTTCTAATAAAAATCTTCTATTTTCGCCATAACAGTAAACAAAAATATAAATACAACAGCTAAGCGGAGTTTGTATATAATGAAAAATCTCATATTTTCTTACTAAACAAATTTATTTTCAACCTATAAGCAAGAAAGTAGATACAAATAACGATATTCCAAGTTTGGAACGTATTGGATCGTAAAGCTTCACATGAAAAAAACTAAACCTACAGTTCAGAAGTAGATTCCCAAAGGTCTCTTTTTTTGAAATTGCAGAAGGTATTTTATTTATTGAATATTTCAATTCTATTCATTTGTTTGATCGTAGATTTTATTTGTTGATATAGAAAGCTTTTACGATCTGTTACGTTCCAAACACGGAATATCGTTCTTTGTATCGTTCGTTGTTCTTATTTAGCACGCAAATTTATACAGTTTTTGAAAAAAAAACATTATTATTTACAAATTACTCATTTTAGACCGAACCACTTAACCGTTAAGTGCTGGAAGTGCCATTTTTGTGCATGATCAGTAAATCTTTCGTTATTCCCCATTATTACATGTACACATATCTAACACGTCAGTATTTTTGGAGTATTCTATTGTAGATCATTAGTGGAAAACAAATGCATAATGCCATATTTGGTCAATGTGATTTGAATCAAAATCATAATGCCGACTTGATAGTTTTGGGACCGTTTTTAAATTTATCATACCCAAAATCATAAGTGTTTTGGTCTACCGCTTCTGAATTTTGAAATTTTTAAAGGATATGTACTAGGACCGGCGTGAGTGCACTCGCTCTGTCAACCGATCAGTGTACTTGCTGTCGAGTACAATGGTTCTATTGACATTGTGCAAGTCATCAGTAGGCTTGCACAAAACAGAGTTATTGAACTACATGACTTGTGATTGGTTTGTGATTGGTTTTTTTTCGGTGTCAATGTTGTTCAAGCCAAACAAAAACATTTACATTATCGAACATGAGAAAAAGCAATGAATTCAGATCTACACACAAAACATTTACAACAAACTGATAACTGACTTGGGAAAACTTTGCGCCAAATATATATGGGAAACTAAAATTAGTACGATTTAGACGAAAGTGCTGTCAATCGATAGCTCCGAGCAATGGTTATAGAAACAGCCAATAAAATTTAAAACTGACCTCGGGCTTGAATTCCTAGATGCGGATGGGTGGAAACTAAATTAATCCGATCTAGATAGGAAATGTGTCAATCGATGGATACTAGGAATTGCCATAGAATCGGCCAATAAAATGAGTAACCTCGGGTTTGAATACCGAGCTGTACAAGAAAACATAAACGCCGTAAAAGGCAACAAGTCACTCGGTGTCGAATGCAATAAACTACGAATGTATCAACTCGCTTTAACTCGCAAAACATTTTTTTTGTGAGTGCAGCACTCACCTCGCTTGCTTGGTCTTTTGTTTGGTTTTGATTTGTCTCGTGATTTGCATTCGCTAAGGCTTCATAGACTCGCTACCGTGCCGAGTGGCTTCATGGCTTTTTCAAGCGCACTCACGCAGACCTTTATTATGTATAACAATTGGCATTTTTTCACATTTTTTGCATTTAATTACACTGAAGTGCTCCAAAAATTTTGATCGACAGTGATTAAATATATATTTTCTCGATGGAGTTGATCCAATTGGCACAATTTTTCAGTGATTTTTTACGACGTTGTTCTCTGTACCATTTTTTCTCAAAGTTCTCATTAGCCTTTTGTGATAATTTTTTAACTAACGCATATAATGGTTTCATTTGCTTATTAATCAAAGCAGCATCTCTTTTTTTATCTCACAAAAAACTGACAAAAAAAAAACTGAATGAAACTTGATGTCTTTAAACCAGTTTTTGCTGAAATATCCAAAATTTTGTGTATTATATTGGTGAAGTTTAAGTCAAAGTGTGTGTTAGTTGCTTCTTAACCTCTGAATGTTGCTGTAGCCCTAAAACTTAAATTATCTACAACTCGGCGTTTAAATAAACCAGAAAAAAATAAAGAAAAAGTATACAAAATGAATAGTGATTGTGATTGTACCGAAGCTATTGGTAATTTCTGTTGTGAACTTTTATGTAGAGCTATCTGTGCAACTATGTGTGATATGATAGTTGATTGTTGTTGTGATTCAACTTGTTGTTGTGGCAAAAAATCTAAAAATGATGGAGAATTTTGTAAGTATTTAACTGTCATCTTTGAAACAAGCACCATTACTTATCTACTCGTTGAAACGCTTCACATAAAAATAGCAAACACAGAATATATTACTGCGCATATTAATCGTTTATTCATCTTTCAGTTGTACAAAAGGTTTTCGCACTGGCATTAAAAACAGCAGTTATCTGGTTTTTGTATCGCGTTTTTAAAAATAGCTTTCACACTGACACTATTGCATTTTTGCCGACTTTAAATAAGACTACTAACTAACACAATAATACATTCATCTGTTTGATATTCCATTTTGTATTTGTGCTTAATTTTTATATATTCCAATTGATATATTTTTTTACCTAAGCAAATCGTGGTGAAAAACATGTTCCGTCTGGTGCATACATTTTTACACTGCTGACTTAAATTTACAATTTCGCTGTCCCAATTAATAGCCGTAGAAATTTTGAAAGTGCATAGATTGAATTTCTCGATCGCGATTTAATTAATAATTTTGCATTTAAAATAAATTTTTTTTTACTTGAAAATTAGAATGGCTTATCTTTCCGTTGCTGATAAACCTGAGGTTAGAGATTTATTTGGTCATTATTGAAAAAATAATTTTGTGCCTTACAAACATCAAGTACTGTGTTCATAATAATAGGAGTGATAACACACAAAAGCATATAAAAGGATTTTTTGTTTGATTTTAGTTTTTACAAAAAAAACTTTATTTCAGGAAACGTAGTTCATAGTATTTAGTAGCACTTTTACAAAAAAACAATTACTTGAATGCGATATATATTTAAAAAAAAAAAGTTAAACTCTCCATAACTTCCTATTATACTTGTTGTGCAAAAAAATAGGAGTGTTTGAAAAAACGATGAATATATGGTAATAACAAAATTACAAAATGAAAATTTTGAAACTATTTATTAATAAAAAACAAAAATAAGCTTAATACTTAGTCGAAAAGTGATTATTTTTTAAAACGGCTTCACAGCGACGTCGCATTGAGTCTACAAGATTTTGACAGCGTGTTGGTGATATCTTTGTCCAGGCTTCTTGCACGACACTCCATAGCTGCTTATCGTTTGTGGGCTTAGCATTGTTAACATATTTTTTGGTGTCACACCACAAGTCTTCGATTGGATTTAGGTCTGGTGACTGAGCAGGCCACTGTATAACCTTAACACCTTTCACCTGAAACCACTCCTTTGCCCGTTTATTGGTTTGCTTTGGGTCATTGTCCTGCTGGAACACCCAACGTAGCGGCATTTGATCTTTGGCAAAAGGGAGCATAACGTCTTTTAAGATGTTGACATACACAACTTGGTCCATCATGCCTTTTATCCAGTGTATTGGCCCTACTCCATTATATGAAAAACATGCCGCCCATACCGTTACCTTCGCGCCACCATGCTTAACAGTTTTTATTGTGTATTTGGGCAAATATTCCTTATTGGGCGGACGACGGACATATTGTCGGGAACCAGTTCCCCCAAATAAAACAATTTTGCTTTCGTCGGTCCAGAGTATATTGCGCCATTTCTCTACAGGCCAGTGAGCATGACTTTTGGCAAAATTTATTCGTGCTTTGATATGTATTTTTGTCAAGAGTAGGTAGTAGCGGGTTGATTTTCGAATAACGTCGGTCATCTGCTTTGGAGGTTTTGCGTTTTCGTCCACAGGTTTCTGGCTTTTCAATATGGCTCAAAGCATTTGCAACAGTTGAAGCACCACATCCAACAGTTGAAAATTTTGAGCTGGCCCGCGCAAAGTATACTCATAAAACCGTAGAAAACATGTATATTTACTGAAAATTAACTTTTAAGCTCTCCCCGCGCCATCTCGTGCTTTCAAATTACGTTAAAAAATAAGTGGCACTTATGCCCCTTGGCTTCCAAACAAAGTTCTAAAGACCTGTTTGCTCTGAACTGTACAGCTGTGACGCTTCACATTATTTCAATAATTGTAAATTGTATATATTTAAATAATTATTAAAGTAAATAACATAAATAAAAATAAATTAATTTGCTTTAATTATTTGATATACCTCAGTAAAATTGATATTTGTGTAATATATTTTTTTAAACTTAGTGTAAGCACTAAGTTTTTTTTCTTTTGATTTATTTTTTTTAATAAAGGCTTTAATAAGTTGAACATATCAAAGCATAAACATATTTAATTCATCACATTTTAATATCTAGAAATAATAAATAAAAATTTATTCCATAGAAAATTGATATTTATGCAATGTAGTTTTAAATTAAATTTTGACTTCAAACTCAAAAATAAATTTAGTTTAAGGTTATTTTAGTATGAAATTCGTGATGGTATTACGATGTCGATTTGTTGCACCAGCAATTTCACATATTTTTACCCCAGCTTCATGCATTGTTTTTATTCTAACTTTTTCTTCATTAGTTAGTTCCTTTTCAAGAGGCATATTGAACTAAAAGAAATATTTGCCAACACATATAAATTACAATTTAATTTTTGTATTAATAATTACAAACCTCTTCAATAATTTTGTCCCTTTATTTGTATGTATGATGTCGCTGCAGTATTCAAGACTCAAATAAATCAATTTACACAAATATCAATTTTCCATGAAACGCAGTGTTTACAAAAAAAAAAAAAATTTTGGAAGCCATTTGCGATAATTACTGGTAAATGTTGATTTTTCATGGGAAATGCCACAATAATATTTACCGTTAGTTTTTACAGTCTGTTCAAAAAGTTTGCGGCAGTAGACATAAGTTAGTTGTTTTAATAAAGCGCTCCTATTATTTTGAACACAACTGTATGTCACTCACGTTTCACATATTTATTTTCAAAGTATTTTAACTCGAATGTTTTATTGCAGTTACAATAAATTTCAATAATTAATAGCATTAGAATTTTCTTAATTATATAATTCTTTTAACAAGTGCTTTTAAGATGCGTTTCTTCAACACAAAGCCATCAGTATTGACAAATCGAGAGTGACAAACAAATACGCTCTCGAAATGAGAAAAAAAACCCAATTTGAAAACTCTCAAACAAAAAAATAAAACTAGCTAGCCAAGTTATTGACGTCATTACTTAGTTATCAAGCCAGTTATGATGAAAAGCTTTGGATTTTCTACAACACTAACTTAACTTATCTTTAAATTTTTAATTGCATGCTGCAATTTATTTTTATACGTTGGATACGTTGATTTTATTTCGGGGGGGGTTTTAGATTTGAAATCGATTTAAGGTAGTGACTATTCCTTGCAAAATCGTTTCTATATAGTGTCTGTCAAAAAATTTCGGGGGGGGGGGTTCTATCCCCTAGCACCCCCCTAGATACGGCCCTGGATACGGCTGTAACTTTTTCATTTAACTAAAGAAAAAATTCATTACAAAAAGTTCAGTTAATATTTACGCATACATACGTGCGGTTGTTTTTTAAATAATCTGTAAATCTGTCTTGTGATATAAAAATCTGTGCAATAAATAAAAAACATACAAAATGGATTTCGAAACTCATGAAAAAATAAGAATATTCATTTTCGGTCTTATTATCGTTCTATTCGTATTCAGTATAATTTCTGCATGTTGCCGTTATTATTTACAAAAAAAAAATCCTGCGAAATTTGATGGAAGTTAGTATTTTCTTATTATATTAAGTTTCATAATGATTTATCCATATTACCTTATTATCTTTATAAGATATTTTAATTGTAAAGGGTGTTCTTTTTAGTGGTTTGTTTTTCGAATAGAGATAAAACTGGCATTTTATGGTCAAATCTGGCAACTCTAATGTCATTTATGTTCAGTTTGGTTTGCCATTTCATCATGAACAGGTTGACAAAAGAACAACGCTTGCAAATCGTGCAAATTTATTTCGAAAATAATGGTTCAGTTCGCGAAGTTTACCGCAAGCTCCGTCCATTTTATGGTCGACATAATCGTCCATCAGAGCAATTAATTCGGTTAACCATGGATCGTTTTCGCACTACGTTTACTCTATGTGATAATACGCATCCGCAGAGACGTCGAACAGTGCGCACCGAAGAAACAATTGCCGCTGTAGAGCAAAATGTTGAAGAGGACCCGAATGAATCGATTCGCCACCGTGCACAGCAATTGGAGCTTTGTCCATCAACTTTATGGAAGATTTTGCGCAAAGATCTTGGCTTGCGACCTTACAAGATCCAGCTTGTGCAAGAATTAAAGCCGCGAGACCATGCAATGCGTCGTGATTTTGGTGTATGGGCCGAAAATGAGATTGATCTCGATGCTGATTTTCATCGCAAAATTTTGTTCAGTGATGAGGCTCATTTTTGGTTGAATGGCTACGTCAACAAGCAAAATTGCCGCATTTGGAGTGAAGAGAATCCACATGAGACCCTTGAGACGCCATTACATCCACAAAAACTGACTGTTTGGTGTGCTCTATGGGCTGGTGGAGTCATTGGGCCATACTCTTCCGAAATAATGCTGGAGAGTCAGTTACCGTTAATGGAGACCGGTATAGAGTCATGATAACCGACTATTTTGTTCCCGAATTAGATGGCATGAATGTGGATGAGTTGTGGTTCCAACAAGACGGCGCTACATACCACACAGCGCACGTCACAATCGATTTATTGAAGGAAACATTCGATGAGCGCATAATTTCGCGGAATGGACCTGTCAATTGGCCACCAAGATCGTGTGATTTGACACCATTGGATTATTTTCTTTGGGGATATGTGAAGTCGCTCGTCTACGCCAACAAACCAGAAACGTTAGGGGACTTGGAAGCCAACATTCGTGGCGTTATTGCCGACATACGGCCCCATATGCTCGAAAAAGTGGTTCAAAATTGGACCTGTAGAATTGGCTTTATTCGAGCCAGCCGCGGCGGCCGCATGCCCGAAATCATATTTGAACATTAATGGCATAAAATTATCCTTCCAATAAAGCCAAATTGATGGACATTAAAACGATTTTCTTGTGTTTTATTTCAATTCGAAGCTCTATACCTCTAAAAAAAACACCCTTTATGTAACGGGTGATTTTTTAAGCGTTTGGTTTTTGAAAATTGAAAAAAGAACAGGACATTGGCCATAGTGAATGAAATATTTATTTGGACCTATACATCAATTTCTGCCATTTACATTTTGAAGATTATTTCATTTACATGAATGTTGCCCCCGGCTACGCCTGGGATGACTCATCCGTAAGCTCCAATTTTGGCATACTTTTTCCAGCATTTCGGACGGTATCTTACCAATGGTAGCTGTAATGTTGTCTTCCAGGGCTGCAATTGTGGCTTGCTTGTCCCTTTACACGAGAAACTTCACATAGCCCTACAAAAAATAGGCTAGCTGTGTAAAATCGCATGATCTTAGCGGCCAATAGACTGCTCTAAAACGTGAGATTAATTGCTCACCAAACTCGCCTCTCAATAGGTCCATTGTTTCGAGTGCCGTGTGGCATATAGCACCGTCTTGTTGAAACCACAAGTCAACCAAGTCCAATTGTTCCATTTTGAGCAAAAAAAGTCGGTAATCATCGCACGATACCTTGCTCCATTGACTGTAATGTTGCGATTTTTTTTTTTTTTTGATAAAGTACGTTCCAATGATGCCGCCGGCGCACAAACCGCATCAAACAGCGCATTTTTCAGGGTGCATTGGCAGCTCTTCAACTACCTTAGGCTGCTCTTCAGACCAAATTTGGCAATTCGGTTTGTTGACGTACACATTGAGCCAAAAATGAGCTTCGTTGCTGAAGAAAATTTTTCGATAAAAAATTGCGAAACACATTTCTCATAGAGTACGAATTTTGATAGTAAAATTCAAGTGTTGTTCGTTTGTTTGTCTATTCATGGTGAAATGGCAAAGCTTACTGAACATTTTTCACGTTGACATATGTTACGCATCACGCGTGAAGTGTCAAAAAATTTACATTGAAAAAGCAAAAAGCAAAAAAATCACTCGTTACAATTGAAATTTCAAAAAGAATGAATCATCATAACGATCGTTACTATAAGACTTCATTTATTGGCTTTTCCCAGCAGCGCTATTACAGCACATTTATGTAGAAATACACAACACCTGTGTATCTTCTGAATCGCTTGAGGAAGTTAACTTATTTTTTTACAGATCTAGGCAGTAATAGTACATTCAATTGGTCTAGTGTCATTGATAACTTGTTAGTGGCATTTTCAATTTACATTTTAACCAGTTTTTATAAGAAAAATTATAATTCTGCATTTGCACCCAACTCTGATTCTGAATCCGTCAATAGCAACAGCCAGTTGACTTTGCAATAATTAACGTCATTGCTCATAAAGCCAGTTCTGATGAAAAGCGTTGGTTTTTCTAAAATAACTATTTTGTGAGTTAAAAGTAAAACTTAAGTTCAAGTTTTTATTTTCATGCTGCAGTTGACTTTTAAACGTTGGATACGGCTGTAACTTTTTCATTTAACTAAAGAAAAAATTTGTTTCGTTGTTCGGTTCGGCTGTGTCAAGCAAGATATAAGTGTGATATAAAAATCTTAGCAATAAATAAAAAAAATACAAAATGGATTTCAAAACTCTGGAAAAAATTGGAATATCCTTTTTCGGTCTATGTGCATCTCTAATCGTTATTATGATAATTTTTGGATTATGCCGTCTTTGTTTACAAAAAAAAAGTCGTGTGAAACTTAATGAAAGTTAGTATTTTCTTGAAATTTTATGTGTCGTTTCAAAAGAACTACGCAGAATTAAACTCAAGTTACATTTTAAAACGTAGTTTTTTCTATTTTTTTTTTCTATGACTCAACCCTCGCCCCTATCATTTACCTCGGAATTTGACAAAAAATTGAACTACTTCATACATTTAACTCGTTCCACATGGAAATTTCATTTGACGTTTTCGATTTTCTGGAATTTCATTTGCGCAATTGTTTTCGTAAAAAATTAGCCATAAAAAGTTCTAACAATTTAATTACTATTTATATGAAATCGCTCATATGGAAATGGTTTGTAACGCTTTGGCGCAAAATATGTTGAACTGATTTGAATAATTTCTTTTTTAAAACAACATATTTGTGCTAAAGAAGATTGTGGCATACTTAGCTTTATTAATCTTTAAAGTTAAATATCACTTTTTTCAAGGATTATGATTTTGCAAAAGCTCACACAAAAAATGTTGAATTATTTTTCGTTGTTTATGCTGCTTCTTGACTTCCGTGTTGTTGTTGTTGTTTTTTTTGTTGTTCTCATTTGCACCGTTTGTATTTGGCTTCGAAGCTCAAAGAACAAACTCTCATTCAATTGCTTTTTTTTGCTACCTTTGAACAGAGAGAGAGAGGGTTGTTAAGAGAGTAATTTCCTTATAAATAAAAAACAACGAGACGTGCGCGTGCGGATCTGCGAGTGCCACAAGTAAATTTAATAAATCGAACGAAAATTAAAATCTCGAACGTAAATAAATATGTACGAGTATTCAAAAATAAAGAAGAAAGTAGTGTTGCCAAGTTGAAAATGATTAAATGAATTTTGCTCAGCAATATTAAATAATTTGTACACGTTATTTTATTTTGGAAAAAAAAAATATAACAATAATTTTAACTTCAATTAACGGCTTAGCAGCCTCCCGGCATTGACATGCAATTAACGGCCTGGCCACCTAAAAAACGGCCACTTGGCAACCCTGACTGAAGTTAACATTTCACTTAAGTTTAATGGCTGAGGACTATTGTAAAAATTCATTACAATCGTAATCATCGCTAGGCTACTCTTCGTCCCTTCCTATATTTTGATCATCAATTTGACTCTTGTGCCGTGAAAGCTCTTTTAAATTTCTTCAGTCATCACCAAACGGTTTTTTTTTATAAGATTTCTACATCTCTCTTTTTGTCCATAGTAGTTAGTGGTATGGTAACTGGATCAGTATTTGGGGCTTATAAACAATAATAAAGGTTTCTTCAGCGACTATAGGAAATACGTCATTTTGTACAAACACAAATTAAATGGAAATGTGTCGTTTTGTATGAAATTGCGATTTTTCAATTACAAGTTTCCCTTGGAAATATGTCTTCTTTGCTGTAGATTTTCAACTAGACAATACGTGTTAACATGATAAGAGCGATAGCATTCTAAGGTTTGTTTAAAGGCATAAGTGGAAATAAGCCCTTTTGAAAAATCACTCCTCAGTTATGGGAAAACTCTTAGAATTTACATTTTTTTAACTTAATTATCACGAATTATTTTGGCTTATTCTTAATTTTTGTGAACATTAAAAATGTTCACTCATGTTCCATTGAATATAATGTTTCATTAAGAAATTTTTGATTCTTTATTATGACGACTTTTAACAACCGCATTATTTTTGTACTTTTTTCAAGCTTTATTCATTATCTCACTTGATACAAGTTGGCCCTTAACCAAATTTAATTGGCTAGTTCGTGAATACAGTCATACAAAAAAGTGTTCGTACTTTTTATTTTTTTTTGACTTATCGCTACTTATTATATGTTACATATAATTGATTTTTTCAAAACTCAGTTATGGCAACTGGGTAAACCCCCTTCTTCGATTAATATAAGGAAATAATAAGAAAGACAACAATAACTACGTTATTTAAGGCAAAAAGTAATAATGCACAAAATTCAAGATCAAACAAGTATTCATAATTTTTACTTTCGTTGAAGAAAAAGAGAAAAAATTCCTGGAAATTTTTAAAATTTGGCATTACAAACCAAATTCCATGCTATTTGCTTTCATTCCATGAATAATTTTGGTGTCGGTCGTATTCGTCTCTATTGAAAATTCAATCAATAAATCAATTATTTAAGCAATGGGCAGGAAGTCAAAGGAAACCACTATTGAGGAAAGTGAAATATTTTTTCAGATGCGAGAGATCGGAAAAACCTTAAAGGAAATTTCATCATGCTGTAATAGAAGTATTTCAACAATCCAGTACATCCTGAAAAAAAAAAGTTTTGAAAAATTCCCAGAGATCTGGCAGGCCAGCAAAATTAACATTTCGTGATAAGTCCAATATTATAAGGTGCATAAAAAAAATCCACGCTGTTCGGCAGCTGAGATCAACGTGAGACTTAAGGAACATACTGGAGTACAAGTTACAGACGAAACTGTGCGCAATGTGCTCAGAGCAGCTGGTTATAATGGAAGAACGCCACGGAAAAACCATTTGATCAGCGAGCGAAACCGGAAGAAG